>JAOTIY010000256.1:35250984-35288931 GCA_027123655.1 Muscicapa comitata | reverse complement strand
ATCTATCTATCTATCTATCTATCTATCTATCTATCTATCTATCTATCTATCTATCTATCTATCATCTATCTATCTATATTTTATTTTCAAAGACTACCACAGCTAGAAACTGATGATGTTTGTACAATCATTTCTTCAAGTACAAATATGTCGCAAAAAGAATCTTAAGAGGGTGTTATCCTTCTTTTAATAGTGCAAGCAAAAGTTTCTCGATTTCCTGTGAATCCTGACGTGTTTCGTATTTTGTTGGAAAAAGTGCGTCTTTTCAAGCAGCGGAGGATGGAGAATAATCTTAAACAAACTGTTATTCAGAACTTGCAAGAGTGTGTCTCCAAAGCAGATATGGTAATATATTTTATTTCCTTATATTTAAAATTGGGTGAAAAACATGTACTAAAAATAATATAGACATTCTGTATGCAGAATTTTTCAGTTCATTCCAAGTGTGGCATCCCTAGTCTTCACAGTTACTATATGCTTTGTACTCTACTTCAAAATTTAATCTTACTGTGCTATTGTTGCTGTATTTGTCATTCAGGAGCTTTGAAATGTTCAATAGTTTATTGGAATTGAAATTATGCAGTTGAGATCAGTTTATTTGAAAATGTATCATAGTTCAGAGATTTGCATCTGCATTTGTACACTGCCTTTCATATCACATGAAAAGTGCCTGCTGTTCCAAGGAAAAAACCCAAGATCTTAGATTGCAACCCTTTAATTAAAATAAAGCTACCTTATCCAGAGATTTATTACTGATTTCCAATACAGAAAAGCTTTCTGTTGGGGCATACAATATCTTCTGCACTGTAGCTCTTTATTTGGGTGCACTTGATCCAAGTCAGTTAGTCACAAAATTTTGCTTCAAGGACATGATTCGTGTCCATCTAGGTTGGATTTTACAAACCCCAGTTTTCAATGTCTTTCTCTCCTACGTTTCTATGTTATCCTTATCTATTTTCTTCATTTTGGTTAGTTTTTTTCCTAAATTGGCTCCAGTGATCTCTCCATATGCTTTCATTTGCTTCTTCTATGTTCATCGTAGTTTCTGTTCACTTCTCAAAGTTGTCATTATGCAATTTCTTCTCATTATTTAAAGGAACACATTATAATTTCTTTTTCTTGTAGTTTTCTGTCATTCTCCATTGAAATTACTGAAGTATATTAATTGTTTAAATAATAGTAAGCATTGACACCTTCTAGTAATTCTTATGTTGGAGTATTTTGCAAAATGCTGGTGCAAAATTTTGAAATAAAGTAGTTTTGAAACCAACTTCTTATATTTATATTTTCCATTTTATGATATTTTGCATTATTTTATTTGGTCTCTGATTTAACGTATTACAAAATTGATTTATATAATGGTATTTAACAAGAATGGACATTGAAAGTATTCTAATTTTTGTTTCTATGCATGTGATAGACTCCAACAGAGAAAATAAATGATAGTGAACTTGATTTGACATCAGATTTCTCTGAAATAATAGAAATTATGGAAGGCTATCTGAAACCAGTGCTGTCACAGTTTGATTTTTTGGCTATCAGGTAAGATATATTGGCTTTGATTATCATTTATGAAAACAGAACTGTGACTCCAGTCCCTCAGAAAAAGGAATGGTTTTGGCAAGGATACCCTGTTGAATGAATGCTTCATGTCTTGAAAGAGAGTATATTCAGGCTATGTCAGACTGAGACTGAGTAAAAGGATAGACTAGTGGCCATTTCTGACAAGCACTGTTCTCCAGCTTAAGGTATACTTAAGTTGAAGCTCAAGATGCAGCATTATAATTAAACTGTTTCGAGGTGGGATTTCTAAAGGGCAGGAACTCAGAAGGAAGCATGTCCTTTGTGTAAAATTTCACTGAAACTGAAGCAGAAATTGAAGCTTGTAACGTTTTCCATGAATTTCCTCTTCCCAGAGAATCCCAGTGTGGATCAGTTTCAGCAGCTGAAACAGGAAAAAAGAAAGTGAAAGATAAGAACACCAAACAAGTTGGAATGCAGGGTAAGTGCTTCCTTGAGTGGTGTGTGTGTGTGTGTATGGACAGATACCAAAATCCAGTAGTTTCAATTTTAATTTTATTTAAAACAAGGAGAGGACAAAGGCTTCAGCATTGTTTTTCTCTGTTTTATTTTCTATATCAATTCAAATATTTCAGTATACTTTCAAAGAAAATTTAGATGCTGGGGCAATACTTCTGCATTTTAGAGTCTTCCAAACCATACAGTCTGTAGGCACCTAAATGAAATGACTTTTCCACAAACCAGTTTTTCAGGAGAAAAGCTAGAATAAAGAACTTTCTTAAATTGGTAGATCTCTTTATTTTGTCTTTTTTTTCCCTCTTTTAGCTTTGTAGACTCTCACAGGTTGTTAGCTTGCATACAAGCCTAATGCTACATTGTCTTTCTCTAAACACATCTCAAGAGTAGTTCTGCAAAAACTGGATAAATCTCCCATGCAAGAACAGAAATATTGCCATAATAATATTTAATACTTTTTTCCTAAATAACAGAAACAAAATTTTTCTACAGGACAACACAGTATTGGTTAAGAGTTCCTTTACAACTCTATTCTGTTTAGCCAATCGCTGCTGTGGCAATGATGCATTTCCAAACATTGTTTTCTTGAAACTGTTGTGTATACCTGGACTTTGACCTGAGATGGTTGGTTATTAAATCAGGGATATTTTTCCCTCTGAAGAATTGGTACTAACAAGTGTGTAGAAATTTGAGAACATCTTAAGAGTAATGACATAAAAAGAAATATTTTTCTTAATGCTTTTAATCCACAGCATAATGAAGTTCATGTGTCATACAATGGAGGACACTTAGATTTTTACATTTAACTGCACTTGTTTATACAAACTGAGAACTAAATCTCAATCATGCTCTGTCACTTCTCTTTAGATAAACCTGTGGATTTGGGATTGTGTGTGGTCTTACTAGGGGATACATTACTTATGGAATTGCCTTTGGAAGCTCTGAGTATATTTAAAGAGGAAGGAATAAGTTCTGTTTCCAGAGATTTTTCTCTACAGTTTCTCTACAATCGACTGCATTGGACTGAGTCAGGTACTATCAGATAAACATTTATTCCTTTAGCATAATGATGCATAAAAAAGATACCAATTTAAATTTGAATCATCGTGTATGTTTTACTGGAAGACAAGCACATGCAATAGGTTTCTAGTGTTTTAGGTGGACTACATAGTGAAGTAGACTTACTTCAATAATGTACAGGCTGATTACAGATGCAGTGGTAGCTAATTTAGAATAACCTTGACACATTAAAGAATTATATAAAACTCAGTGGAATCTAGAATTGTAAACAAATTTACAAGCAAGTTATTAAAACTTCAAAGCTATTTTCAGCTGCAATTAAAAAAAGGAAGTAAGAATTTACACTTCTGTAATTTTTCTTTATCATTACTAGAAGACTGTGCTTAAAATACCAAATGTTAAATTTTACTCTCTGAAATATTTTCCTCTTGGTTCTTGTGCTACACCTGGGCAAAATCAAATCCCCCCAGGCTTTATGAACTTTCCATACTACTGACGCCTAACCCTACATAAACTCTTAAGCAAAATGAGGTTAAGTAAGGTAGTTGGATAGTTGGTAAACTTCTCCTTATGGCATCTTAAAACACATTTCTTAGATCTAGAAGTGAGTGATAAATGCAGGTTCTAAACCATTTCTGTATGAATCAAAAATACCTTCTGTTAATACAGTTTAAAATGTTAAGCTGCATTTTTCTCATATGTAGAGAAAATATTTTTTATATTTTATAATTATAATTATATTTTATAATTTATATTATAATTTTAAATAAAATTATTAAAATTAGTTGGTCCAAGATAAAAAAGAGACTAAGTAGAAAAATCTCACTTTCTGCCCTGAAAGTATGTGGTATTTTTTGTTTCAATCTGTTGTTATTCTTTTCATTATTACTACTAGCACTACTATTACTACTACTACATCATATTAAATATACACAGTCCTTCAAGGACATTTATTTGCTAAAACTGCCCTATATTAATTTTTTTTCTTTTCATTTTCACAGAAGCTGAATTTAAAGTTGAAGTATCTAAAGAGAAAAACACAAAAGCTTCTCAGAAAAAGAGTGTCCAAACGGTGAACTTTCCTCATTTTTTGTAAATAACCAGAGAATTTGCATAGAAAAGTGTGAAAGTGGCTTGCATAGAAGCTCATTATATGTGCTAGAATTCTGAAATGGAATGAATGTCACATAAGTCCATAAGAATCTTGCTTCCTGTTGATTTTGCAAGGAGTTTTTCTTTGAAAAATCCCACTTCATAAATGGGACATATTTAATAACCTAGAAAGGAAGATGCTTAAAGTTACTGAAAATAGTTTCTGCCCAAAAAATGCATTTTATGTAGTGAATACATATGTTTTTACAAATCTGTTCTGTATTTGCATATGTATCTATATAGGTGCAGGCACATGTGTGTATATATGTAATATATGTATATGCATTATAGCTAAAGCAGAATAGTTTATTAATTTCCACTGACGATTGAGTACCACGATCCTTTTAAACACAGATTCAAAACTTTGTTAGTTGTTTTGCCTTTCTCTTAGTTGTTTGACATGAGGAATGCAGTACTGTTAGTATTTAATTAAAACTTTGACACATAAGAGAATATGTATTCTTTTTAATTGTAGGCACCAATTAATCGTGATCTGCCTCCTAATTGCTTGCCTGTTGATATAAGGAATTTAAAATGTATCCTTTCACAAACTATTGGCTAAGTGTATAAGCTAAATTTCCTTCTTTTGTTGTTTGTGATTAACTGTTCATCAGATATTGTGGACCCCTATAATGAAGGAAGAGAAGCAGGTAATATATATTAAATAATATTTTATTCACAATCTATCCATGGAATTTAGAATTGTGTTGGACCAAAAAATGAAGTCATGACATCAAGATGTTGACAGAAAAGAGGTGATTTTGAAGTCTTGTTTTCTGAAATCAGGACTCTGGAAACTCAGTTTATCCACCCACTTAAGTCCTGTCTGAACCTCTGCAACAGAACCATATGAGCAGTACAGGTTTTCAATTCTTTACCCTTTTTTCAGGGTATCTAAAATCTTTTCTTTGTGTCTTTAACCTGTCTACCAAATAATCCTAGCTCATTATAAAAGAGACGTTTCAAGTGGGAATCCAAATTTTACTCTGAAAATGTCACAATTGTTTTAATTTTAAAAGCCAGACTTAGGTTTCAAAAAGTATGAAATCCAATGATGACCTAAAACCTTCTAAATGGGATAGTGTCATTTTAAAGTTATTGAAACTTAGATTGCCCAATGAAGTTTGTAGCGTGTTACATTCATAATGATGAAATTCTGTTGTTACAGAAGCCTCAAGTCCTTCCCAAAAAATACAGAAAATACTGGAAAAATACTGTGACCTATTTAGACTGCAGTGGGAAGGTGTCATTGGCAATATGCATCCTCCGAGGTACGGAATATTCTATCCACTTTCTTGTTTATCCATGCTTCTTGTTTAAAATTGTGCCTATTTTCAGAGACTTTCATAAAATAGACATATTTTCATATGTTCATGTTCATAAATATTGCTGAGCTGATAAACACATAGCAAACCATTTTTGTTGTATCACAGAGCTAGATTTGTAGACAGAATATTTTAGGGATGTGAAGTAAAGTGCCGCAAAGTGATTTAGCCAGGTTGGTTTTGTCAGAGTTGCTGTATATATAAATAATCTAATTTTGATAGAAATTCTTCTGGTGCAGTCTTTGATGAATACATATGTGTGAGCATAAGTGTAATTTCTGGCTTTGCTCATAATTGTTTGTAAATCCAAGTGGTAAGACCATAACATCTCCATGCACCTTCAGTCAACTGTAAATGGGAGCACGGATTTCAGAAGCAGAGTAGTGAAGGTACATCATACAATTTCAAAGTTTCCAATTTCAAACATTGATCATAAAGCTAGTACCATTTTATGGAGTCTACTTATAAACACACTTTGTTCTTTATAGAAATATCTTACTTTTAAGATCACAGCCATAGAGGAATAAAAGGAATCTCAGGAGGTCAAACAGTGACAAGCCCTATGAGACAACAAGGCCATCACTGGACCTTCCTTCCCACTCCTGTGGAATTTCTTCTACTTGGCTAATACCACTGATACCTGCCACTGAGTCGGTGCTCTCGTAGTTTTCCATAACAATTGCAAAGGTTATTATTACCAAATTGCAGTTTTTGCTGCCAGCTAGCCTGATTATCTACATCTCTTTTCAAAAACCAATTGCTCATGTCCTGGTGGGTATATACATGACTACTCCTTTTGAATGTTAGACAAAGACTGTATTTTAAAACTGTACAATACATACAGCAATGATTTTTAATTTTTTTTCTTTTGATTGAGAGGTTGGTAGTTGTCTAATAATACACTATGCCTCTTGCTGTGAGATGTTACTGAGTAATCATTTTAATACAAGAGGGTAGTATTAATAATCCATAAGAGTTATTACACTTCTCACAGAATTCTGCAGCCATGTTTGTCTTCTTTCTTTGCATGCTGACTTTTGTTATAATTCTTCCTCGAGTAAATAGTACTAAAGTGTTTGCTATGGATAATTTCTGAAAAGTATTATTGTAAAACAGTAACACGAAAGTAACTTCCTTTCTTTATTCTTCCTTCTTTTCAGCCAAGCTGAGTGGGAGAAGCTGCTGACAAACTGTAGTGCATTTCTGTTCTATGGGATGGAGAGATTCATGTCTCATGTGTTGCTTAATTGGTTGGTTGCTATGAACATCCCAAGTAAGATAAGCAAATTGAGAAATACTTTTAATTACACCTACTTTTTTTCCTAGATGTGTCCTATTCTGTCATTATCACAGTATTGATGTTGGCAATTAAGAGCTTTTTTCCCTAGATCCAGGGTTTTTAGCCAGAAAACCTTTGTATTACGTTGCTTTTATTCTGTTGCATATCTTGTTGATCCTCACAAATAAGCTTAGTGCTTCATTTCCATGGATTGGAATTTCTTAGGTTTCAAAAACTTAAGTCATCATCTAATGGTTTTCTCAGTAAACCATCTCCTTTTCTTTGGAATTTAGTATTTGATTGCAATTTTTTAATAGTAAGAGCAACCTCTGCAGCACCACTTCAAAAGTCTCTGCTGAGGCAGACAAGAATTGTTTTGAGTTATTTCACTGGAGACCTTTAAGGAAAATAAGGCATGTTAGGGACGTAACTTGGTTGTGAGTTGTGTAGAGGAGTTTTGGTATAAAAAAATTTCAATACCTGCGTACCATAAACTCTTCCTAGAATTCATTACTCCAGAGTTGGATCACAGAGGTCACTGGCTATAATGAGATGTTATATGGACTTCGTTACCAATTACTCTAATGCAACTTAGGAAAGAAAAATCTGCAAAACACTATGGAAAAGTGTAGCAAAATTACATCAAATAATGCTAGGATCACTTTAATAGTGCACATTTACATAATACCTGACAATTGCAGCTGAAATACGTAGATTTTATACTAATGGTTTAGACTGTGTTCAAGAAAGTAATTAACTTACGAAAGGCCTGTTTCACTTTCAGTATTGTGCTGGGTGTTACTATTAGTGCAAACACCATTGCTGCCTTTTTTTCCAGAATGCCGTTTGGTGATTCTTCTGGATCTGGTACGATCCCGGCAAAGCTACCAGAGAATTACAAACTCTGATATCCACAAAAGGTAAGTAAAGTCAGTTTCAGTAAAGTCCACAATTATTTCAAAGCAAAGTTAAAATTTTGAGTTATGAATATTATCCTTTACTTCTGCTAGTAAAAGAGCAACTTTATAGGACTAAATAGGATGAAAGCTCTGTTAGAAGGCCATGATAAGAAAATATGACACAAAAACCTTGCTGAATTACACATACAAGTTGGAGAGCAAGATTCTCAAAATGTTCTAGTTAAATATGTAAAATTTTCCTTTAACACATGAACTCCTAGAAGTCCCTCTGAGGGTTCATACATGGAAAAGTTTAACAATCAGGCAGATTTTTATTTAAATGAATTATTATGGCGTGTTAAATGACCTCTTCAGAATTTTTAACATTAATTTCAGCTCTTTTTATCTTTAGAAGAATGTCAGTATTTTCGTTGCTTTTAAGTTGACAGCTGGTAGGGTTTACATTCTTTTATTGCATGTCCATTATGAATTCTTGACAGATGCCACAGTGTCCTAATTTCGTTCATTAATTATTTAGTCCATGCTGAATTTTCAGATAACCTGATCATACACTTGAGGGATGAGATGCCCTGCAGAGGGATGTAGATAGATTGCAGCATTGGCAGTCGGCAGTGACAGGAAATTTAAGGAGAGCACATGACAGACTCTTCACTGGTGACAAAGTAACGCTGGACACAAGTGTAGATTTGGAGAGAGGTGGCTGGAGAGCAGCCCTGCTGAAAGGCACTTGGGGCTGAGCCAACAGTGAGCCTGGGCAGCAAGTGGGCAAAGCATACACTGGGGACATAAATACCTCTTGACTTTTCTAATTATTTATTCTGTGAAGAAGAACTAGGAAAAAAAAATCTCTACTGTTTAAGTAGTGCAGGAATGCATAAGCTAAATCCAGTTGTGGTTATACACAGATCTACATATGTAAATATGCAGATGTCTGAGTGTATAAACAAACCCCTGGTATTTGTTTATATCCTGTTTGATCCCGAACAGCCATTTCCTAAAGTAAACCAAAACACAATTTCTTAAACTAGATTTTCAAACTCAAAAATTTTGAAGTCTCATTTTATTAGTTTGGTGAATTTACCAATAAGAGTTACATGTCTAAGTCAAAAAGCTTCCTGAAAATTTATAATAACATTCATTTAAAAATGAGTCACATAAACTCTATAGACAATCAGACATCATTTCCCCAAAAGATTGCAGAAAACTTCGTCATCTTTTGATAAAGTTACTGTGAAAAGCAGATCTGAATAAAACCAAAATGCAACCTTCTATTTACTGCAGTTTCAACCTCAGAGTATCACTCCCCTTTTATGACTAAAATAATGATACCAAAGACGCTTACTGAAATATTCAGCAGTAAAAACTCAAGTCCCACATTGCATGTGATTTGCTTTGAAGCCTCCAAATCAACACCATACTTCCAACAAAGAACAAGGTTTCCGTTCCTGCAATATTATGTCTAAACATGTCTTTTTACACCTGATTCCAAATATTTTGACAGTCTTATAAAAGGTATTCTGCAGTGTTTTGTAAAACTTAGGGTGTTAATGCTTCTTTCAGATTTCCAGAGATGTCCAGAACTACAGTAATATGACAGAGAGTAAACCCCACGATAAAATTGCACCATGAAAAAATGTAGAGAGAAGGTTACCTGAATTCCTTGAATTAAATTCAAAGTGCTGTATGAATGTTAGAAAACACTTGATGCTCAGCATAGAAGAAAATGCACTCTGACATTCTTTCTCCTTCTATTAAAAAGCACTGTATATTTGGCTGTATTTTTATATGCACATTTTTATTTTATTGATCTCATGATTCTGATCCTCCTCAGCTGTCTGCGTGTTGCCCTAGAGAGACCAACAGAGACAGCAATGCTTCTCAGCCTCACGGGTGTTGGCTCTGTGATAGCCATGCAGTGGTACTCGAGCTTGGAGGAGAATGCAGAAAGGCTGGAGACCTTGTTTGAGAGTGAGTGTTGGTGTTTGCCTTGGCTTGTGTGTGTATTGCTCCAGGGACTGTCTGTATCTGCCTGTCTCCTGCCTCTCCTTTCTCTGCTCCTGTCCAAATTCTGCCTGTAACCTTCTTAAAGCAGATTGGGTGAGGTGTTTGTTTATGGTCATATGGGAAGAATAGGATTTATATGGTGAGAAGCAGTGCCCTAGGACATGGCCATCTGTAGTTGCATAAACTATGAGGAAAAAAATCCCCTGGATTTAACTAACATCTGCACAGATACATTGCTTAAATCTGTAAAGATATCCTTTCTCATTAAGTTTAAATGTGAAAGCTCCAGGGTCTATGGTTGATATTTTCTTGTTTTCCAAAACTTTCATTAAAAACTCACAGAAACTATAATTTCTTTCCAGATCTGCTGAGCTTTGGTAAAATGGCTGGGCAGATAGTTCATGTTCTTCAGAAAAACAGAAGCCCCAGGAAAAGGGATTCCATTAAAAGTAAGAATTAAACAGCTTAGTATGAAAGACTGACTATAAAAACTTACTAGAACCTTAAGATAGGTAGTTCACAAGCACAAGTGAAACCTTACAGATGAGCTATTACAATTTTCTCTGAAACTTCTTAAAAGAACTGAGAGTTGGAGGACCACTGATAAAATATCATAACTGGAGTAGCTATATTTTATATAAAGAAAATTTTGGGGAGGCTTTGACATAGCTGATCAAAACTAATTTATTTTCTCCACTGAAAAAATAAAGTAGTGTTACTAACAAGGCACACCAGGAGCACAACATAAACAATGTAAGTGGTATGTGATTATAAACTGCAAAAAGATCAGTAGGATCTGCAGTGATTTTAGGTAGTCTGTGTTGTACAGGGTACACTAGACATAAGAAATATCTAGCATCTTGTTGGAGAGTGGGGAAGAATTTCTGAGTAAAACAATTTCTAATATACTGTCTATAAAATTGTACTGCTTTTTTTCAATGTACAGGACTTACCTTTTAAAATAAGGTTTAATAAAACAGATTTTATTTATAGCTTGCACTGTCACAGAATTGAAGAAAGAACTCAGATCAGAAATATTCTCTAGTTTTCTGTTTTTCAGAAAATGCTTCTTCAATATGGTGATAGTTGTTAATATTTTTAAAAGAATGTAAAAGAACCACAAGTATTAATTAAAGAGAAGATGTGTTAAACGATGGCACTTAAATTCTTATATTTAGTCATATTCAGAAATAACAATGGTTTTTAATGTATTTTTATAGTGGAAGCAGATTCTCACAGCTCTCCTGGAGACAAAGAAGAGCAGAGTGCTTGCACTTCCTCAGTTCTTCCTGCAACTCATCCATCATCTTTTAATTGTGTACTCTATGGTTTACCCAACATAATTCTGATATAATTTGTGTCAATCTTTTCATGCTAGGAATACCTACACTAATCTAAGGAGAGGTGAGAGTAAGAAGATGTATATTTTGCTGATTCCTGTTTTAGGTGTAAAAAGTTTGATATTAGAATAAGTGTCAGGAAAATAGAATATATAGTTCAGAAATTTCGGTTAGTACTCTCAGGTTTTTTTAACTTGGTGAATCCTTTAAAAATTTGGTAAGTATGAACATATTTTAAAGAAAATGGGCTAATATTTTTCAGCCTTGATGCATGAATGGGATTGGAATGTATCAAAGTTAGTGCTTCCATTTGGAAAAACATTTCCTTGATGCATTTTATTTTCACATGGACAATTCATCAAGAACATAGCTGAAACATTTACCAAGTGACTTTATTCTGAATGATCTGATCTTTTTACGTGGAAGTAGATGTAGTTTAATTAGAAAACAGGTTAGTGTTAAATAAAATGATTAATAATTTTTGTTTTCTTTATTTTCCTGTGTTTTTCCTTAATAACTTTCCCAGCATATTCCTTCTCAGTATCCCAATATCCAAAATCCCATCCATCCCTGCCCCCTGGCAGTGAAGCCATTCCCTGTGTCCTGTCCCTCCATCCCTTGTCCCCAGTCCCTCTCCAGCTCTCCTGGAGCCCCTTCAGGCCTGGCAGGGCTCTGAGCTCTCCCAGAGCCTTCTGCTGTCCAGGTGAGCCCCCAGGTGTCCCAGCCCTCAGAACACCTGTGGTGCCCTCTGGGCTCACTCTCATACTGGGGACTCTTGAACTAGATGCAGTACTCCATCTGGACTTTCACAAGAGCCAGAAATTATTTTTATTATATTAAGCAATACATTTTTAATGAAATAAAAATATTAAATTGGAATATTTTAAAATTTTAAACACCTGATTTTTTTTTGAGTATTCTAAAGTATTCATTTCTTTGACTATGAGCTCTTAATTTTTGCAATATTATATACTGTTCAGCAACCTGGAGGAAAAAAAATCCTACCAACTAATGACCCAGAAATAAATTACAGTAGATACACCTTAGGACATATGAGCTCTCTCATCGAATGACGTTGGCACAAGCCCAAACAACAAGAATAAGAGCTTCTGAAAATATTTCATCTATGTGGCACTACATCATTCCCATGCACTGTATTCATTCATACAAGAAATATTAAGCAGTTAGTGCTATTCCATGTATCAAGGGCTTTAAAATAACTTTCTGAATTATGTCTCAGCAACATAACAAATCACACTATCAATTAGCTTTTATAACAGAAATGACATTTCATAATATATTTTAGCATGAAAAGAATTGGTCAGCTAAAATTTATGTAATCTGAAAAATGTGAGGGGGAAAAAAATCTTGGTGAATTTATTGATGATATTCTAGGACAAGAACATAATTTGAGTTGTGCATAGCTGTCCAAGAAAAGCATGTGGTTCTAAATGGTCTGCAGTAAGGAGCTGCAACAAGTTTGCTACAAAATGATAAACGAAAGAGAAGCTCTGTCATTAGTCCCTGGTGCGACCTCTTCAAAATTACACTGCCTTAAGCAGTCACTCAGGGATTTCGTGTCCCATGTGCGTCTCCCTGCAGAGCTGTCCTGGCTGCCCCTGCTTTGCAGAGGGATGCGCTGGAGCAGATGCCAAAGGGAGCAGGGAAATGAGAGCAGTTCTGAGTGTGCTGTAGGCATCATTCCCATAATCATTTAGGACCATTCATCTGGAGTTTGAGCACTCATTTAGTGATTTTACAACCTTCCAACCTGTGCTTGAGCACCATCTGACCTGGAAGCTCTCCCGAAATAGGGAATCAGAGGGAATTCAACATCCTGTGAGGGTAAATCTGTTCCTCTCTTGTATGTGGAGGAAAGACCAGCTCATCCCTGTGAAGTCACCAGGAAGAACTTCTTGAAGTCCCTCTTGGGTATTAATTCAAGTCTCCAAATGCACTGTCTCTATGTGGATATAGTGACAGATAGTTATCAGCATGGTTTTAAGGATGTGGTTGAGTTAAAACTGAAGGCATGCTCATGTGCCCTGAAATATTCACTGGTCAGTGGAAGACCCAAACTGGTACTCAGGTGATATATTGATGGAACACTTCTCAGCCAGTGAGAGGAGAGAGTTGGGGCCTTTCCTGAACATGGTAGTGGCATTTTTAAAAGTAGCAGGCAAAATAGTCTTCATTTCTGAATAAGAAGAGAGGAAATGCTTTTAATATATTGCAGCTTTCCAGATGGTTCCTTAAGACTTACTTAAGAGGAACAATTTTAGATCACTTAATCCCATTTTTATAAAAATACAGTATGGAATATTAACAGTATTGCTGGTGGATAAAATATCCATTATAACATTCCCTGAAATATGAATCTTGAAACTTTAAAATGTATGTACATTTTAAAATATATTAAAATAAACATTGTAAATGCAATTGTCCATCTGTGAAAAGTGTTTTCTTCCTCTGCCAAAAGAGTGGAGGAAGTCAGTGCTGAGTTCAAACAGTTGAAACCAACAAAATAAAGACCCCTTTCAGAAGTAAAGGCCAATATTTTTGGCTAGGAAGGTAAGATAAATTAAAAGGGTGTTTGTGACAGTGTCCATTACTATGGGAAATATTTAGGAAGATATTTCTTTGTCTGGATAAATACTGTGATTTCTTTGCCCTTTATTTCACACCCTCACACATGATGGCCGAAGAGGGTGAAAACAGAGTTCATTGGTATTTCTCCTGAATGACATTGACTTTTATTCCATCTGAAAATACCTATTTAGCATTTTTTGGTTATTATTATTGCAAGTACTGGCATTACAATCTGAAGAGGGATGTACATTGAAATAAATTTGCACTGGAATTCCACATACCTTTCTGCTTCTTCATCAGTGTGATTCAAGGGACATGGCCTACAACTGTACTCAATCAAACAGGGCTGTGTTGGCCAATATAATCTAATTGTTTGACATTTTTATAGTAATTCATTGAGACTAAAGAGAGATGACTACATTAATATCTTGATGCAACTAGATAATAGTTGAGATAAAAGTGGCGTGCCAAATTGCTGAAAGGCCCTTAAATTCTCTTACAGATTTTTAACTATTTGTGACATAGAAAAGGGAGAGACTTCAATATAATGTAATAAAGAGAAAAAATAGTACAATCTATAACACTAAGTATTATAATAAAGAACATTATCATAAATTTTCTAGGAATCTTCTCTTCACCAGTCATTTAAAATTGTATTTCTCAATAATTGAGATGAGAATTACTGTTAATGTTCATGACTCTGTTTTCTTGGATAATCATTTTCACTAAGGTCATAATAAAACAAATGTTCTAGCCATATAATATGCATATTATTCTTCTAGCTAGACTGTGGACAAATATGTCAGATATGTCTGCCCTGTGTATATCTGTGGGACACTCAGGCTGGAGGAGTGGTGGAGGAATATCATGGACACTAAACATGTGGGAATGCTGGACCTGCTCAGGCTTAGACCTCATCTCACTGTCAAACCCTTCTCTCCTTTGCAAGTGCATTTGTTGGGGAAGGAGTCTCCTCTGAGTGGGATGTCAGATCTGCAGGGAAGAGCAACCAGAGGGAGAATATTAGAAGTGTTTTGTTTTGGAGTTGTTGCTCTGGACCCAGTGGAGAAATGAATGGAAGAGAAAGCAGAAAACAAAGAAAAAGCAGGAATTAATATTTCATCCAAAATCAGAAACAGAAGTGTGTTTCTCAAACTTGGTTTGATTGCTAATTGGCTTTCAGAGCCCTTGGCAATAAAGGTTCAGTGTGGGTAACGGCAAGGTCTTTTCTTTCAAAAGTGAAAGAAACTCAAATATGTAGTTAAGAGTATTTTTACCAAAAAACAAGGCAAAAATATTTGCAAAAGGATCAACCTGTTTATAATGAGATACAAATAGATGATTCAGAAGTTCATCTGCATCAGAGCTGTACTGGAGTAATCTGGTTTATGGTGAACCTCTGGTAGAGCTGATCTTCAATAACAATCTCTGCCCCTCTCCATGCCCTTGGACTTTGAACAAGAAGTATCTCCTCCAGCAGTGCTCTGCAGTACAAGTGGCTTTAGGGGAAACAAAATCTGTGTATTAAGACATTTGTATCTTCAAAAAGCAGTGAGGAATCCCCAGAGAAGCTGTGTTGTTTGTTGCCAGAGCAAGAACATGAACATTTTGTAAAGTACACCAATGCTACATTCAGTGTCTAAGCTTTCACCTTCATCCCTGCTAGTGGGTGATGAGGTGAGCTGATCTTATGACATTTTAAAATGTATTCTTTCTCTAAATTTGAGATTATGAAAAATAGCTTGGACAATCTACTTTTAAACCTCAGCATTTTACCTCTTACTGAAATGATTTTTGAAAGCTATTTTGGATATTTTCCCCATGCCCAAATCCACTTGTTTGTTCAGGGCTTTTTCTCAAAATATACAGCTTCAAGAACAGATCCGTTTGTTAGTTTTTCCACAGGAAAGAACAGACACAACTATAAATACAGAGTGGCTCTGGTGAGCCACAGCAGAAGACAGGGCAATGAGGAGACAGTGATTCCAAAGGGAGCCTGAGCAGAGTTTAAACAGAGCTCTCAGCTGTAGAGACCTGTTCTTGAGCTTGAGTGACCACTCCATAGCTGTGCACATGACACCAGGATACACTTGCCTTAAAAATACACCTGTGTGGGCTCCTTCCTGGTGAGAGAGAGCCATGGTGTGCCAGCCGGGAAGTCCAGCACTGCAGAGCCACCAGACGGTGACTTTGTTCACTGGATATCCCACAGAGATGTCAAGAACAGGGCTGGAATACTTGATCCTGGACAGGGTCTGGGCAGCGTGTCATGACCCAAAAGGAGACTTGTTTCATGCTGAAACACAAGGTTTCCTGCACCAGAAGGATCCTAGGATTGCTGTTATCTTTTACATAATTTACTGGTTTTTAATCATTTAGCTAGGCTTCAGTGTCAGTGCCTTTCTTACTGTTACCCCGAAGGAACCAACATGACCTCATACAACAGCAACTCCTATAGCAACCATCATTTGTATTAGGAAAAAAACCCAAACCAACAGCTCTTTCCATTACAAACAAGTAGATTGATGAAGTATTGCTGACATTTTTAAGGAAAAACACAAGGCAGTTATCGCCCTATGCCATGGAAGGCTTGTAAGAAGGGAATTCTCTTTCTCCAGGTTACATCATTGAAATGCAGTTATCACAATGTGGTGGAGTGTTATGTTGCTACTTTGGCAAACAACAGACAATGCTGTAAATTATTTTTTTAAAATGTGATTTCTAGGCATACTCTTGGTGGCAAAATAAAAATTCAAGGGCACAACGGCAAACGATGCTGTTTACTAGCTCCCAGTCAAATGTGAGCAAGCTGACTTTGGCAGTGTTCACATCTTTTATTAATGAAATCTTAAGGTCTCAAAACCATCCATTGCCTAAATTACTTTTTGTATATGGTAAACTGTTCATGTCATGCTCATACCACATACTGCAAAAATGTGTCCCTCTAATCACTGTGCACAACTCTGGGAAAAAGGGAAAAACAACAACAACAAACAACAACCCAACAAACCAACAACAACCAAACCAAACCAAACAAAAAAAACCCAAACCCACCAAAAAACAACTGTATCCCTTGCCCGTAGTTTTGTTTCTGGTTCTAAAAATTCTTTTATTTTGTTACATTGAAAGACCTGACAACCAGCTCCTGGGAACCCTGTAATATTTTGCTCCCAGGCTGGTGCTGTTCTGGTTGGCCCACTACGACAATGTATCAAGGTGTTCACACTTTAAAATGTACTCTCTGACCAGTAGGTAGAAAAAAAGATATAAAGGTATTCTCCTCCTCCTCCTCCTGAAAAGCATTACTAAAGACATTTTAAGATGAAAATACCCATTGAAACTATTGTTTTCCATGCATTTTTTGTTTCCATGCATTTTCACATTGTTTTTTTCTTTGCAATCACCTAATTTTTGTTGCTTTATTTTGTACTACAGAGCTATACTTTATATATCCTCACCTTCTCAGGAGATAAAATAATT
This sequence comes from Muscicapa comitata, assembly GCA_027123655.1. Lineage (NCBI taxonomy): Eukaryota > Metazoa > Chordata > Aves > Passeriformes > Muscicapidae > Muscicapa > Muscicapa comitata. The sequence goes on along the minus strand of JAOTIY010000256.1, from coordinate 35,271,785 downwards.
CTGTTGCTTTTAATTAAACACTAGCACTTCTGCCAATTCTTCATGATTTAATACATGTAATACCATTAACTTGTGATTAACCTAGGTCAATATATCCTTGAAATAGAAAATCTGAGTCTTAAATGCAAGAATTTTCACTTTCAAATCATACCTGACTGTTTTAAGGGGCTAATGAGCACAAAAAGGTGCATAAATTAAAAACGGAATACTATACTTTTCCTATCTCACAGTATTTCTAAAACATTTTTAAAAGGCATATACGTCTGTTCATTGTTCTGCTGCAGGTAACACAGGATTAAAGAATGGTAAAGAATGTGCCTGTGAGAACAAGGATCAATGTTTGGGTTTAAGACTGAGCCCTGCAGAAGTTCAAGCCAAAATTACACTGTAAAAGGCAGTCACCTCATGAAATTTTGTGAGATGAACCGAAAAACTGTGCAGTCTATTGCAGTGAGTTCTCACATGTGCAGCTCATGATTTTATTTATAGACTAACCCCTCTCTTTGGATATTACCATTCCGAAATGGAATCAGGGCAATGGAATCTGAACATCGTTCTAATCAGAAAAGAGGAAAGGGTCCAGTGCTTCCTAACCTCTCCTGTTCTTCTGCAAGGACACCTTGTAGAAAAGGTTCAAAGGGCTTTTGTAAGATGCAAAACAGAGAGCATGACTGTCCATGGGTGTGAGTGCTGAAAGGGGCCACACAGGAGCAGATGGCCAAGCAGTCCCTGGGCATGCCAAGGCCAGAGTGGCTCAGGGACACTCCTGTGCCTGTCCCCCCACCCCAGCAGGAAGCTGCAGCTGCCTCCACAAGCAGGGGAATCACACAAGAACCAGTCTGCAACACACCAGGGGCTCAGCATATGCTTTGTGCTGCATGTCTGTGTTACCTTTTCCTGATGCCCCAGCATCTCCAGCTGCTGCAGGAATGCTTCTTGACTTCCCAGTCAGCAAGGGACTGCTCAGGGACTAGCTTTGACCACAGGTATCTCAGGTAGACTCACTCTTTTTCAAGGCAATATAGTTTTTCAAACATTAACAGCAGAAAAAAATCTGATAGAAACAAAATTTCTTTATTCTATGTAAAATAATTATATGTTTTTTGAAGTAAAACTTAAAAAAAGTTTTGAAGTTTGAAGAACCACGGATGATTTATTCATATCACATTTCTATACCTAAGGCCTGTACAGGGTGGGGCTAGTGTAGCTTCTCTATACCAGTATGGAACAACATTTCTTTCAACTGGCATTGTACTAATGTCTTCTCTAGAAATAATGGGTTTCCATCCTAAAGCATTTAAACACAGTCAGCCTTTGCCTTTTCTCCTAAAATGCACTCAATTAAAGATAGATTTTATATAGGATTAAAATTCCAATGTGCCTTAGCACAAGCTTAGTTCTTAGCAACATTTCATACAATGATCCCAGACACTGTGTAAAACAGAAGTCTGTATGAATTACACTCATAACCTGGTTTGGCTTTTCATGTGCAAGTGACATTCCACTAAAGCTAAGTGTATTGCTGCACTTCACTGTGTAAATTAAGTATAAGGTGGAGTACAGCCACAGAAAGCTGGCAATTTCCATTAGTTTTCACCATTTACAGAAGCAGCATTTATGTTAAGAGTCCTTGCTTCTGAAAATGGAGATGTAATAACAAGTTAATAATTTGTTCTGGAATCAGCAGCCCAACAAAAGCAGTGAGGATGTGACTTAAGCAGAACCAGGGACTTCAGGACTGGAGGGAGAGAGACACAGCAGTGTGGTGCCACTACCTGCTGCAAGGTGATTGTGAATTGGGAAGAGGAATGCAGTGGAGGAAGGCACTCACCTTCTGGCTGGGTGTTGGACTGCAACTGGAGAGCCAAGAAGCTCTTACACACACTGAGAGATCTCAAAAGCTGGTGCCCACAGGGCCATCCTGTCCCCAGGGACAGCAAATTTTATTTTAGGTGATTGTAACCACGAAATACACTCTAGCATTGCGTGAACGATCTCATCTCCCACTTTACATGGGACACATTTTGTTTTCTGAAGTTGTCAACAGAGCCAAAGATTGTTGCCTTCTGTGTTCATCTGCGGTTTTCCTCTTAGAAATGGTGCTGAGAGCTGCCATGGGGGACATCTCAGTGCCTCTTCTGTCCTGGGCTAGCACTGCTCCCTCTGAAGTCACGTTCATGTTGGACTCCCCAGTTCCTATGGCACTGCAACTGAACATTTGAATCAGACACTGCCTGAACTAAAAAGTTGAAAAAACAGGAGATTGATCAAAACACATATGAAATTTTAAAACAGTTCTATAAATCAATCTTTGTATTAGCTAAAAGTCTTGGAAATTCTCTCATCAATCAGATGGGAATATAAAGAAGTAACCCCATAAAATATATTTGCCTATGCCACCATGAAGAACTCCAAACCTAAAAATTAACTACATTCTGAAAAGTGTCAATCTTAGTCTAAAAAAAATATTTTCTGCTTCTAGCTAATCATATCTAATGGACATAATTGACCATTTCTCCAGACTCATACTTTCATATACTAAATTCCTGGCTACACAAAGATGGTTTTTGTTGCTCTTATCCACAAACAGGGTAAAGTGTAGCACATATCTGCATGGTTTAGGAGATCAGCGTGCTGTCCGCAGGATGTGAGATAAGCAATAGCTCTCTCAGCAGGACTGGATAAATACATTCACCATTTCTTACTCCACAGTCACTTGATTATTTTTCTTTATTTAATTTATGTGTTTGATGCCACCACTCTCAGTTGCTGCATTCATTACAGAAATCTGCCCATGTTTATTATCATGCCTGTTATCACTGTGAGCACACAGCACTCTGGTTCATCCCCATGTCTGTTCTTTTTTTCTGCATCCAATTCTCTGCCCTCATTCTAGAGAAGAAAGTTCCCTGTTAAATGGGCGTGTGCAATACTTCTACCCCCTGCACATAAACCACAAGTGCCTCATTTCCCCAAAACAAATTCAAGTTTTGAAAATGTGCACCCCACCTCAAGATCAACTTAGTGGTTTTGCATTCCTAAAGAATTATTGAAATATACTGGGACAGTCTTGAGAACATAATTTTCATACAGGAACCTAACTCATGTTCCCTAAGGACTGATTTTCCTTTGTAATATTTAAACCTAATAATTATTAGCACTTATATTTCAATAATGCTCAGAGGTTTATGCTGCCTCCCACCGGGTAGATTATTTTTTCATTCTAAATGCCAGATATTATAATGCTTGTTAGCTAACACATAGATAGGTAGAAATAATTCATTATAAAGCTAGATAAAATAGCAAAACATGAATGTTAGAGACCTTCTGAGAGAATACAGTACCTGTTTGTTCATAAAGACATAAATAATTGGATTATAAACAGTAGCTGTTTTGGAAAAGAAAGCTGGAATTGCTGCCAGACAAGGATCCAACTCAATGGAGGGATACACAGTGACCAGGAGAGAAAAGGCAGCGTATGGCATCCAGCAGATGAGAAAGGCAATAATCATAAAAACAACCATTCTAGTCACTTGTCTTTCGGGTCTCCTGGTAGTTCCCAGCCTGCCTTGTGCATCTGACACCTTTTAAGAAAAGAGAAAAGATTCTAGAAAACAAACAACAGCACTCTCCTCAGTGATCATGCAAGAAGCTGAAGCACAGATGTTCATGAAGAGATTAGCTAATGTCAAACAGCATCTTTCTGGGAAACATGCCTGCTTGGTTTTTGATGACTCAGTGAAACAAGGCACTGTTATTTTACATGAGGAATAATTAATAACTCTGTATGGCTCCAGAAAAACTTGATGTCAGGTCTTTCAATATTATATTCTAATAAAAAAAAATATTTGTTTGCATAACAAGGCCTTTTATCTTCCTGTAGTAAAGTTAGAACTCTATGGAGACATTCTCTCTAATAACTTTTGAACTGCACTTGGAGAATTCAATATATTTATACTTAAGGAGCTATAGAAGCATCTCCTAGGAAGGCCAATGTCCTCACCTCTGTGGAAAGTAGTAAACCAAATATAAATGTAATAATAATAACAACAACAACAACAACAACAATAATGAATTGTTACAAAAACTGCAAGCTATTAGGCATTAACAAAGCTATGTTTGGTACTGGTAAGATATTCCCTGCTAATATATGAGATTTCTATAGCATTTTTTCATGTATGCCTACACAGAGAGTGGCCTAGCCTCCCTTTCAGCAGAAGTGCATTCCCCTGGAAAAGGAACACAATCTCCTTTATTGCACTCTCAACTGTTTCATCTTTGTCTCATATCAGCCTGGTCTTTTTTTCACATACAGCTTTTCCTTTCTCTCTAAATACTGATAAAGAAAAACACCAGTGCTTTATCTTCCAAAGAAAGGAATACTGCTAGAAGTAATAATTTACCTCTGTTGTAAATTGCTAATTTGTTATTTTCTCAAAGATTATTTTCTTTTATCTTTTTAGATGTTGCAGTGAAAGCTACAATTGGCATTGTAAAGCTGGGGTCACTGGGACTGAGGCACTGGCAGACTATTCCACCCAGAAGTAAACCTACACTGTGACAACCTGGGACAAAATGCATGAAAAGGGATGGCTGGGAACATCAAGATACCAGTTCTGATGCTTGGATCTCTCTCTGTTCACTGTTGTCAGATTTCTGAAAATGAGCTTAGTTTTGAGATATAACCATATGGGAATTCATTATAGATTTACAGAATATGTTGCAGGTACTGGCCTTTTAGAGCTTCACAGTAAATAGAAATATCAATATTGGCCAAAATTCTTGACCCCCAGTCCTGTACCAAATAGGAATTTTCCTGTTCTATTGTCTTTGTCACCTTTTGCAGATTCTCCTTTGGATCAGGTCAACACAACCATTAAAGAAAATTCAAAAGCATTTCTCAAGTCTTTTAAACATTCTTGGACAATCTAGTATTTTGTTTATTAAACAGCATTGCATTATTTACAAAGGCTACATCTTATTTTGAACATATTACTAAGTAGTAGGCAGCACTCTTAAAATTTACTACTGCAGTCATTTTCAGCTGCATTCTAATTTGTCTGGTTTGAGTCTTATGAAATGTCACTGAAGTGAACACAGTTGTGAATAAAGCAGTACTGGATGGTTCTGTTTACTTATGAGGTAGACATTCTTTCATTTGTATGATGTTTGACTAATGAGATATATTGATATGTGATGGAAACTCTACGCTTTACAACATCACTTCTAGCCACAGCATGAATTTCTGTGTGTAAGGATAATTGTGTAACAAGGGATGCAGCTGAGTGTGTTTGCTGCCTGCAAATCTGATCTGCTTGTGTCTGATCTTTATAGAAAATCAAACACAGTAATTCCAAACTTTTGCCTGCATAGACATTTTAAAAGTTTACTACTTCTTACCTTTTTTAGCTTCTGCACCAATTTTCCATAGGACACCAGAATCACCAATAAGGGTACTATAAAACAGGTGGTGAAGAATGCAATGATGTATGTACGGTCAGCATAAGCTCCTGAGTACCTGTATAAAATACAAAATACCTTGGCTATGTATTACTACGTGTTCTTATTGTTTTCTTGGAATATTAATATTTTCAAAGATGTCACTAGTATTTTTGTCAGATGTTTTCATTCAACGTGCCCCTTTGCAGCTCAGTCATATCACTGGGCCAGCTCCCTGCCCAGGGCTAGGAGAGAATCCTACAACTATAGGTACAGCACAGAAGAACTGTGGGGCCGATTAGGTGGGAAGGGACGTGTAGTCCAACCTCCTGCTCCAAGTAGAGCCAGCAATGGAATCAGACCAGCTTGCTCAGAGCTTTGTCCAGTCTCCTGAAAAAATCTATCTCTTTATCTTTTGGCTCCTGACAAAAAGCACAAGGTCTAGGGTGATAATTTTCATTAGAGGTGGTGGCTCCACCCTTTAGAAATTTTTGTTTTAGAAACTGATCATGGAAAATTTTGATCAGTTTTATTACAGCTTTCTTTACATCTCTTTTTTTCAGAGATTCACATAATCTTTAACCCTTTCCTTTAAATTCCTGGCCCTGAGGCATCCTGAGCTGCAAGTTTCATTTTTTTACCATACTCTGTGAGAGTGGCCTTACCAGTTAGGCTCACAAGTAGTTCCAATCTTACTGGTGGTGTAACTGCTCCAGCCAGCTGTTGGTGGAATGGTCCAAATGAAGGAGAAGCTCCACACGAAGCCAATAGCCAGAGCTGCCTGCCTGCCCCTGCGGCGCGCGTTTCCCGGCGGGCGGCAGATGACGATGGAGCGCTCGAGGGCCAGCAGAGCGAGGGACCAGAGAGCCACCACGCCTGCAGTGAGAGCACAGCCAGCATCACAGCTGGGACATCACCGAAAAGCAAACACCATCCCAAATTACAGAATCCCTGGACTGTTTATTGTGAAAAGCCTCTCTGGAGGTCATCATTCCCTCTCAAGCACTGTCCATCCAGCAGCTTATTAAGACCCACGCCCAGCTGGGTTTTGAGTATCTTTGGAGACAGAGACTCCACAACCACTCTGGGCAACCAGTTACACTCTTTGACTACCCACAACATCAGACACCTTTTCTATCAACACAAGTTATGAAAAGATGGGCAATTTATGTGCATTATTCTCATATTAATGAAGAGCATAAGAATTTCACATTTGCCCAGTTTGCCAGTCTACAGTTGGCTACATAATGGCTACAAAACCAAATGGCTAATCAGGCCAGTGATATAATTAGGACTTACACTTTTCATTTGGTTCTACTCTGAAAAGCTGCAAACTATGTGTAGCATCCAAATTAGTTAACTAAAATCTTCAAAACATTATCTTTGCAAAATTTTTTTCAGGCTATCAGAAAACTCAAACCTGCAGACAGCTGTCCACAACATCAAATTATCAATTTAGGCACACATTACCTGGTAGAACACCAAAATCTCGAAATAGCCTGATCACAGCTTACATGCCACAAACTGATACAGAAGCATTGTCTCTCACCAACATTCCCTCTGTCTAGCCTAAACAGGCAGAGAGCAGCTGTGGGACTCCATTTGAGGCTGGGGATCAGCACTGTGTGTGATTTAGAGCAGACACAAACATTACTGTCTTCATGCAACTTCAGAAACAGGGACAGGACAAAGGAATGGGTCTGTCCCAAGTGAGCAGATGCCCCATTTTAAACGAATATCCCCTTTATTTTGCAGAGGTGTATTCACACAGGGTACTGTGTGGTGAGGATTTTTTCTCTTAGAGTACTTCCAATATTTTTTTGTAGTAAGTAGACAAAGCCATGAAAAGGCAATCACAAGAAGATGTAGGTGTGTGAGCTGTTACAGGTGTGTCCCTCCTCCTCAGAGCCCCTGGAGCACAGAGAACACAACACATTCCATGCCCTGAGATTTTCCACAGTTTATGGGCAGCCACTCACTCTTTTTTTCTCTCTCTCTTATTTATCTATATATACACACACCTAAATACAAATACTGAAAATAGCTACGCATAAGGATTTTTTTCCTGAAATTGTTTTACCATAAGCTCCACAACACTGCTATTCTATTGGCAAGCTTTTCCTCATCCTATGAAATATATTCCATGATCAGTACACATGTGACAGGCTCTGTATACGACAGGGAGAGAGAGATTTAGTTTTCACTCTCCACTACAGAATATATGTAACAGGGGAAAATTCCAGTGAATTCTAAGGCATGCAAAATCAGTGACTTAGGAAGCTGCAGTAAAATACATTGAAGGAAGTTGAAGGAAAAGAACATACAACTACAAACAAAATCAAGCTTACCAAAAAATGTAACAGCAAATCCTTCCAATACACAAGCCCAGTATCCCATAAAAAAATATCCTTTTAGATTTGCTAAAAAGCTGATGGTACCACCAGTCAGTGAGACCAGGAAATCAGCCACAGACAAATTGACTATAATATAATTGACAGGTTGTCTCAATTGCTTGAACTTAAAAGTTACCAGGATTACAGCCAGGTTCTCAGCAAGTGACAGGGAGGTCACCACCAACATTAGTGCTGCCAGAAGGCTGAACTGCCAGGGCTGGATGGAGTCCAAGGGACGACGGAAGGGATCCCATTTGGCAGGAGCAGAGGAACTGGACAAGAGCGACCCATTTTCAAATGCTCTCAATGCATCCATTATTTCATTCAGTAGCAAAAATAATATCATACAATATTGGAGTTTCAAATCTGTAAATAGTATTCAGGATTAAAAAGAGATGTTTGCTCTCTCCAACCAAAGTGTGAACAAACTCCCCCTCTTTCTTCTCTCCAATAATAATAGAGGAAAAAATGTTTTGGTTGGAGGAAAGTTTAGTGCTGCAGAGTAAAAGTGGGAACAGGGATTAGCAAGAATGTCAGAGCAGCTTCTGCCCCTCTCTGCCTGCTGCCTCTCTCTCCCTGCAGCTGTGCCTTTCTCTGCAGCAGAGCCTAGCTGTAGGAGCTGCAGTTTCCTCCTCCTGCAGCAGCCAGCAGTGCTGAAACATGTCTCAGCTCAGCCCTGCTCCACTGGGAAACAAGTCAGGGTTTGCTTGGGAGCCTCCCACACTTTCAGCACTTTAAAAGGAAAGGTGAGAGGGAGATATCTGTGCTGAGCCAGAGAGCTTATATGAATTTGGGAAAAGGGACTGTAAATGTTGAAATCAGAATAATGTGATGTTTGACATTATACTGACCCTTCTCGTCAGGTGGTTCCCAAAGAATTCTCCATGGGTGAACTTTTCTCTACAGACATTGAGAAACCAACAGATCAGGCAACACATCAAACCAGCAGGGAGCAAAAACCAGACCTAGGGACTCCTTTCCTCTAGCTGCACAATATTAGATCCCACTGTCTCTTTGCAAAGCAGTTATTTTTTTCTTAATCAACCTGACTATCTCAGATAATCAATAAATGAAAATAAATGTTCTAAATATTTCACTTGTTCAGAGGCCTTTATAATGACTGATGTAAAGATAACCTACATCTGGCTGCAGTGATATGTGCAACACACATGAGGCCTCATTATATACATGTCACATTTAGTGAAGTTCTGCTGCTAATTTCTAGCCCCAAAATGCATGACTTTTAGCTCAAATTCTGAGAAGTAGTCTTGCTTTATTAGATCTGATGATGATTGAAAAATGTTCTGAAAGCCTACTAAATATAATTATGATATTAAAACCAGAGATTCAGCATCAACAGAAACAAAAGCAGCCAAGTTTTTTGCTTCATACCAACAACTGAATCTATCTTTACCCAGAACAACTCCTGTAGCCCAGGCAGCTGGTGAAAGGACTTGACTGCACATTGCTGACATGAGGAACTGTATGTGCTGTATCATTTTGCTGGCAGATTTTGTCAGTTTGTTGCTTAAATATGTCATCCAACCTCTGATTAAACTGATGGGATTTAACAGAAAAGTAAGAACTGAGGCATTACTGAAAGTTAATTGCAAATATGGATTTCAATTATGAAATCCATATTTGACCCTGACTTGATCCTACATGACTTAATATGTGCTTCTGCTCTAAATAGTAATTTTGGTATTATTAAGAGTATTCAAGAGCTTACATAAAACATTCCTGTCTCTTTCTGCTCACTTTGAAAAAATCAGTCTTAAATTTGAAAAGTTAAAGGGGCTTTTCTATTTCTCCTGCCCTATCAGTAAATAATTACTTTCAGTGTCTTTGCAGGTGGTTTCCCCAGGTAGGACTGATCTGAATAGAAGTTCCATTTCTACAAACTGAATACACTTGCAGGTGCTTTAATGAACACAGAAATATTTTCAGAGTACTTCCTTTTGAGAAGCACCAGAAGTTAGCATCCACATATCTTGTTTCCTCCAGTGTAAGTGGAGTTCATAATTGCCTGTGACTGGATTCTTCTGATGGCATAGCATTATGTACTCTCTTGCCCGTCGAATTAGGTTTTACCTTATAAATTTACTTTTGTATTTGTACTGAAATAGAGAATTTATTGTGGAGAATTTGTGAGAAAAAAGTAAAATGTTCTGAGATACTACTTTAAGAGAATTTAGGTCCTATATAAACCAAGCCATATGTCACTTCATCCATGAAAAAAGAACAATGACTACCCACTTTAGTGACTCGCTTATTCCTAGCACAAATGCCATAGATATATGTTCCTGTGTGCCTCAGATTGTTCAGGGTTAATTTTTTAAACAATGGTATCTATTGCAGCCCTAAATACAAGGTTTGCATATCTTGCAGCCCATTAAATGAAGGCTTATACTGTTCCAAGTGCCATTAAATTGTCACCGAATGTGAGTCCCATTAAATCAGGGCAAAGAGGGGGTGAAGAGAATTGGTGAGGGTACACAGAAGGACCAGTGGCACCACCTTTTGCTCGTGCTGTGGGAGTGCTGCAGGTGCAACTCTCCCTTCTGGCCCAGCAGGTCAGGAGGATGCAGCCTGGGGAGGGACTGCCAGAGGATCACACAGCTGGAGAGCCAGGGACTGTGCACTGGAGACAGAAGTTTGCTAAGCAGTCCTTCAGATTCAAAACAGCAAAAATTGCACAGACTCCTTCAGAGCATCGGCAGAAATCTTGCAGATAAACTTAGCCTGCCCGAGACACCCTGTGTGTGAACTCCCACAGCCCCTCTGTTACTCAGTGCTTTGGAGAGAAAACCAAGGGAAGAGTGCTGAGAGAGGAGGTGAGGCTTCCTCAGGCAAGGATGCAGGGTGGACTGACTATGAATTTGCCATAGTGAAAGGCAGTGCACAAAGATAACTGTCCTGGTCTTGTTGATTTTCTACCAGAAGTATTTCACCCCAGTACATAGTTTTCCTATATAATCACTGGGAACGGCAAAAGCCCAAGCTGAGAAGAGTCAGGACAGTCAGCGTAACACAAAATAAACTTCTCTACACATGGAAAAAGATCAGCACATTATGCAACTTGGTAAGGGATTAGGGAGCAGCTGTCAGTGACCTGATCTGGCATGGCCATGGGACTCTGGCCTGGGTGGGCAGGCTGGTGACCCTTGGTGAGAGGGTTTACAGCACAGGGCTCTCCCCTCCATCCTGCCGGGTGTGCACTCGCTGAGTGAGACATTTCTGCACTCACTGCACTGACAGACAAGCACTGAGCACATCTCCTCTGCCTGACTGCTCTGTGGATAAATTAGGATGTATGTGTATTCAAGAGAAATATTGTCTCTACAGAGAAAAAAAACAGTTTCATCTTCAAAATGCATGATATTTTCTGCCTTTATTCTAGACATTTACTGATGTCTAATTTACCATTCTAATTATCTTTCTTATTGAAGTAGACATTTTCTAAATGTTTGTGTTTGGAAAGAAACAATATAATATCTTTCCACAATCTTTTCTCCCTTTGAGAAGGTCCTTTTGAACCCTTCTTTCCATGAGATCTTATAAGAATTGCTTCTTAGTATTTCTCTTTTTTTGTTCCAGTGCCAAGTTTTGTTAGCAACTTTGTTCCTTCCAAATGTAAGTTCATACAGTATTTTCCTGTATCATCAACAATTAAAAAGTTCTTATCTTCTGCATAAGTGGTTATAAGATACATTTAATTTTTGCTGTTCAGTTTATCTGAGCTAAAATGACTGTAAAACCATTCAGAATCATTTTAATCAGCATAAATAAATCCTATATTTCATTACCAAAACAAGGTGCAGTGAGAAAGAAGAATAACCCCAGAAAACCTGAATACATAGTGTGGAATAAAGTGAAGCAACAGCACAGAAGAAAGGATTACTGTCGTAATTCATTTGGCAAATTGGATGTCAAATAAAAAAAAAAAAAAAAAAAAAAAGAGGTATTAGTCACTTGGTATGTGAGAGGATAGAAAGTGTGCATTAGAATGTCTGAAAGTAAAGTTAAGCCTCATTTTTTTACATACAAGTGTACATAAGGAAAAATGTTACATTCCATGCTGATAGAGTATCACTGGAAAGTGTTTGCTAGTACCACGTATTAAAAAAATCTTCTAGAAATAAAACTGCCCAAACATCTATTCCATTCAAAGAACACTTGCTGTGAAACACAGCATCTATCCTCTTCAAAGTAATTCAGTCTCTCACTAGAGCAAAACCAAACCTCCTTGTCAGAATTCAGGAATGTAAATTCAATATTTCTTATTGGTGACCTTAATGTAATATAATAATGATCAGATTTCAAGGAAGGGAAGTCTTTGCAAAAGATTAATCTTATCTCACTGTTTCAAGATACTAAAGTATCTAGAAACACAAGACATACAAACCAACAGGACTATTACAGAGGACATTCTTGTCTTTTTCTGTTTTACTGGAATTGGGAGGAGATAAGATTTCTTAAATAACTACATATCTGTTCCTGTCCCCAGTACAGAGTTCATACCATGCCTTTTAAAGGTAGAGTTCTTTAAATGAAGATCTAAAAGCACTTTTTTAACTTTCATTTTTCTTTAATATGGAATAATTTCTCAATGAGTTATTCTGTTGTACTTTTAAGCTTTTTTATCTGACACTACTTTCTGTTTTCCATTATGTGTTCTAAGAAATGCTGCTATGCAAAACACAGTTGAGCTAATTTGCTTCTGTCCTCAATGGCAAAAGAAACGACACCATTCCCTTGTTAATCCAATTAGCATGCACAAATTAAAAATTAGTGTACGCAAATTAGAAAATAATACAAATTAAAAGTATTATTTATGTCAGTCAATTGGTCATTGTATAATGTACTATCTATAGAACTCTTCCTGAATGTACTCCTGGATTGCTGAAATGACCAAATTGAAGAAGTACAGTTTTAAGATGTTTTTCTGGTGGAAACACACTTGGTTATGATTCTAACAAAATCATAAATACTATCTAGTTTCTGACATGAAGGTTTCACTGTGCTTCTTATACAAAGAGAACCAAAAGGCTCCAGGACGTGATTTCCAGTGAATATACACCGGGGGAGCTGAAGCTGTTGTCAGAAGGGAGGAGTGAGCAGGGCCAAGGCTGTGACCCCGAATCCCCTCCCTGCAGAGCAGCCCCTGCCCTGCACTGAGCCCTTCTGCCTGGAGCCATGCCTGGAGACCTCTCCCTGCACTGGCAGGGAAAACAACAAGATAGTGAAATCAAATCACTTGAGAGCAGACAGAAAAACAGTGAAGACTAAAGAAAAGAGAGACATGGCAGGGTAGGAAGTGCTGAGAGAGAATGCAAACCCAGCAAGACAGAGAAAATGCGCCACAGCAGGAGTGTCCGTGCAGGGAGCTTTTTACTGCTACTGTTTCTCACTTCTTTGTATTCTCCAAACAACCCAATCTAGTGGAAGGTGTCCCTGCCCAAGGCACTCCCTGCCACTAGAGCTGGGTGATCTTTAAGGTCCCTTCCCGCCCAAAGCAGTCAGTGACTCTGATTCTGCTCAGCAGAAGCAGCAGTGTCAGTACCTGGACACAGCTCAATCACTGGGTGCTTTCACATCAGCTCTGCACTTTCCTGCACACAGACAAGAGGCAGCAAATGCAAACAGCCAGAACTGCAGCCCAGAGTGCAGTTCAGTGCACACTGCAGTGGTGCTTGGTTAGCGCTTGGACTCCCTTGTCTTGGAGGCCTTTTCCAACCTAAACAATTCCATGATTTTATACAGCAATCACTGTCACTCTAGTAACTCCATTTAAATTACTAATAGCATTTTATTTAAAATTACCATCATTCTACAGTGGATACAAGGAAAAAATGTTTGTGACAGAAGAAAAGGATGGCCTTCTTTCCAAGATACCTGCCTTCAACAACACATCTTTTCGTTATTAATACTATTGATTTATTTCAGTGGTATGCTTGTTTAGAAGTTGATAGTAAGAGGAAGAAAAATGGGGATTATTTCAAACACTACCCTTTTGTATATGCCCTGAAAATTAAAGTAAATAGTATTACAGTGCCCTCAGGTGGTGTAAATTAAATTCTGCCCTATTGTCTTCCCTAGAAAAACAGCTCTAGATAATATTAATTTCTGCAGACTGGGTGAATATGGAAGGCAAATCACAGCATAAGCTGTTTTGTTCCCAAGGAAGGTTCTTTTCTTGAGTGTTCTGACAACTCTTGATTTTCTAAAAGTATTCTTTAATTTTTAAATACTGTGGAATACATGTAATAGATCTCCTTAAATAAATATAAATTAAAATAAAATAAAATTAAAACCCTTAAATAACATCACTGAATGTAGAAACAAAAAATAACAAAAGGAAAGAGATCTAAAAAAGAAGATAAAAACCTAATGGCAGTAGACATAATGAATTCTGTAAGAGATTTTTGGAAAAAAAACACGAGGTAGGTGATCAAAAAATCAAAACCAAAGTCCAAACCACAATCAATCAATCAACCAACCAACCAAACCTCCATAGATACAGAATTTCTGAGATACATTCAAGTGCAGCATGAGTCTTAATGATGAGGAAAATTGCATAAGGAAAGCAGTATATGATGCATTTGTAATACAAGCTGAAACTTTCTGAATTCATAGTGTCATTTTAGTCTAAAGAAATCAGCTTCCTGAAGACACAGAATATCTTTAACGTGCATCAGTCCAATAATATGTTTTTTGTTGTTTTTTGTGGTTTTTTTGTTTGTTTGTTTGTTTTTGTTACTGAGTGTAACAATATAAAATGGATATTATTTGGCTGATCTACTGCTCCACAGTCAGGCCAATTCCAATACTGTGTCTTGCATAACTAAATGGTAGATGTATGCTCATCATTTATCACTGTTTTATATCTTCTTCAAAAAAATGTGAGGAAGATCAGCACCACGAGAATTTTCTAACTTACCACAATTAAAAGATTTGCCAAAATTGAAGTAATAATATAATTTGTTATTCTTTGGAGATACTCTTAAAGGAATAGCCTGAAAGGGATCAGCTTACAAATATAAATCCCATCATGTAATATGTGCACTGAAGAAGATGGGACTCCTACCACTGAACATGGTTTCACAGAGAACACCACTGCACTGTGGCTTTGTCCTGCTGTCCATCCAGTTCTGTCCTGTTGTCTTTCTTGGAAAACAGTTCTGTAAATAACACTTATTTTCAGCAAGCTGTGTGAATATGGAAGGAACACACGAGACAGTGCAAGCATCACAGACCTGAGCAAGCTACTATTTTCCTAACGCACAGTAAATGGACTCTGCTGTCCTTCAGCTCAGAACAACACTGCTCCTCCTCTTACCTGCTCCTGAATTGGCTCCTAATAGCTGTCTAACGGCATATTTGAAATATCCCTCAAACAGCTCAGAAAAGCATTTTCAAACTGTTGCAAAACCTAGACAGGGCAGAAGGAATTTGAATCTCACCAGTCTTTAATTTCCTATGCACGTGATACTTTAATTGTCTTTCACGATGATCTGGGGAACTCTCTGATCACTCAGAAATCATGTGCCATATGAAATGCTGTGCTAACCCTTCAGTTTTCTAAGGATTGCCTCCGGGATTTCTGAGGATAGCCAGAAAAATTGCTGTCACATTTTTCTCATCTGTCTTTACAAACTCTACCCTTCAAAGAAAAACAATATAAGGATCTCACCCCAAGTCATACCCCAGTCCTCTCTGTTTTCAGTAATCCCTATCTTTTTTCTTATCCTCACTTACACATTCAGGCAGAGTTTTACTAACAAAACAGTTCTCTGTGGCTCAGAGAGAATCAATAGTGCTTCTAAGCACACTCTTTATTTATTGGCAATTTACTCCTAAGTTCCCCCATCCAGGCTATCAATAGGACAGCAATCTCTTTATTGCACTAATGACTTGCGGTAAAGTATATACATCTGTTTAATACAAATAAGGGCAAACGACTTCCCAGTCTTGGTTAGATAAAATAGAGCTCACAAGGGTTTATCTCACTTAGAAAGAATAATTTGCAGCCTTCTCTCATTAAAAGGATAAACTATTAGAGTGGAGACAAATAGGAAAAGAACAGCATTGGAGAAACAAGGGAAGTAGGATTGGGTTGGTGGATGGACATTAAGTTTGACACGATCTAAAAACTCAATGCTCTTAATACTAAGAACCATCTAAGCCATTGGCAGCAGAAAAGGGACAGGTAAACCAGGGTTTCCCCAGACAGAGGGGGGAAAAAATCAAAGTCCCGGGAATGTTAGCAATCCCAGTGATCTGCTGATATTGGTGGTGCTGGAAGCTGCACCAACAATTCAGTCCACTATAAACCGATCCCGAGATTGACTAGGGTAGGAAAAGCCCTTCATTTTGAAAAGGACATTAAAACAAAAAGGAAAGGACATTAAAACAAAAGGACACTAAAACAAAAACATCCTCCCCACCATATCCTTGTTAAGAGTGCCTGTCAAGATACACAACAGAGAGAACAACACTAATGCTGCTTATCTTAAATCTCTCAGAAGTTACCCTGTCAAAAATAATGTTCCATTACTTGCCCTAAAAATATGTATAAAATTATGTGCATGCTATTTTCCATCAATATTTACAGTAATGATTGATGATTATAACATCAGCAGCTTTCTGTAAACCTAATTCATGTTTTCCAGAGCTTCCAAAACCTGTGGCTTAAAATCCAAAGCAGACTAATTCACACTGAGGCACTGAAAATTTCCTCATGATACTTTTAAAAATCTCACTCTAATCTTCAGCAGGAATAAGGTTTTTTTAAAGGATTTTTATATATAGCTCTCCCTCCACCCCAATAATGACATTAAAAACTTAGAGAGTCACCAGATTGCAACACATAGTGAGCCTTTTGTTTTTGTTCTTTCTAGAAAACATTTAAAAGCAGTCTCATCTATGTGATTGGTACCTGAAGTTAACTGGCTTCCCAGGAAGACATCAGTTAGAAACAGAATTTTTACATTCCTTCCCATTTCTGTCACACTGTTTTCAAGGTCACCCAGTTTCTCTTGTTGCTGCTCTAGACCATGAACACCTTTAGCTCTGCACCATTAGCAGATTCCTACCTTTTGTGCCAAGGATTATAATGGAAAATATTAAATATGCCCTTTCCCAGAACATATATCATTCTGTGAAGATGTCTCAACAGAGATAATCTAGTCTAAAATTACTCTGTTTTCCAGTAGACTAAATTATTAGGCAAAAAGACTCCTCATTTTTAAATACATGTATCTCTTTCAAGTACGCTGTAAAGAAGCAGCGTCCACACTTTTAGGAACCCAGGCAGATAGCATCATCACAGGGCCAGGACATGGATTTTTCTGCTCCCTTGTCACTGTTGCTCTGTGTAACTCCGTGCAGCACAGTATCATTTCCCTCCCTCCTCCACTGGTACTTCCATCAGCCACAGAATAATTCAGGAAAGGAAACCGAGAGCTCCTCTGAGCTCCTGCTTCCTCAATCATCCTGTTTTAACATGGAATTTTAAGCTGCACTTTGCAATAACGTATAATACAGTGGGGAATCTATTTGTGGCTTATTTTCTTCTAGTCCACAACCTCAGACATTTTTAGCTGCACAGAAGCTACAAGAAAAGGTACTTTGGCTGTATGCATAACAAAAAGAAAAAAAAATATCAGCAGGTTAAACAAAACTTGTCTGAAGTTATTTGTACCAGTAGAATTTAATTCTGGTCCACGTACTGCAATACTGCTCTTTTTGTACGCTGGAATGTGTAAGTTCCAGACGAATTCGATGTTACTGATAACAGTTCTGTTTCTATGTCTTTTTAAAGAAATGTTACTGATTTCGTTTTTTGATTTTTCATTTTTGCGAAGCAAAACGATCGCTAAACTTCACACGGTGGGAATTCGTGCTTTGCCCTGCCGGTAAGAACGTCCGGCGGGTGCGTGAGTGCCGCGGGTCTCAGCGCCCGCAGCGACAGCTCCGGGGCACCGGCCCGAGCCCCCCGGAGCCCCCGAGCCTCAGCCCCGGCTCAGCGCTGCCGCAGTGCACGGGGCACGGAGAGGCGGCGGCAGGGGACCGTCGAAGAACGAGACCGGGACCGGCGGGGAGAACGAAACCGGGACCGGCGGGGAACGAGACTGGGACCGGCGGGGAGAACGAAACCGGGACCGGCGGGGAATGAGACCAGGACCGGCGGGGAGAACGAGACCTGGACCCGCGGGGAGAACGAGACCGGGACCCGCGGGGAGAACGAGACCGGGACCGGCGAGGGGAACGAGACCGGGACTGGCGGGGAATGAGACCGGGTCCGGCATGGGGAACGAGACCGGGACCGGCGGGGAGAACGAAACCGGGACCGGGGGCAGGGCGGACGAACCACTCGGTGCACCGACCGGGCACCCGGGGCCGCCAGGGGGCGCCGGTGGGTCGTGGAGGCCGGGCGGGCCCCGGGGGCGCGGCCCGGACAGGACAGGACAGGACAGGTGACCGCACTGCCCGCATTGGGCCCGGACAGGTGACCGTGCTGCCCGCACTGGGGCCCTGTTCTCCTCCGCCAAAATGAGCGTTTCGAAAGCGGCGACACGGACAGTATCGGTAGCGTGTCCGCCCGACGGGACGCGCTGCAGCGCTGCCGGACTAACCCGGACAAGCACCCGCACTGGCCGCCACAGTCGCCTCGCCTGGTCTCTATCTGCTCGGGTAACCCCTCCATCAGTGACTTCTGCTCGGCCATCGGAGGAAGCACCGGAGAGAGCGAACGCTCCGGCAGCCGCTGGGTCTCTGACTCTTCGGGATGGAATCCCCGGCTTACTTTACCGAGACCACCTCTCCAGTGCGAGAGGCTGCCGGGAGTGAATGCGGGCGCTGCGCCGAGCCCGGAGGCGAGCAGTGAGATGGCCGGGGCCGGGGCCGGCGTCAGGGCGAGAGTAGCCCTGGGGTCAGTGGCCTCGAGCACTGCTCGGCCACTGCGACGTCTCCGAGGGGAACGAGCTTTGCACCCAGAACGGAGTTCGCTTAAGGGCTGGGGGAGTCTTTGGCCCCGGAGGAGCCTGGCAGCTCCTGGGGCGCAACAGCATCGGGGAGAGGGAGCAGCGGGGCGGAAAGGGGATTCGCGAGCAGCCCGGGGGCGGGGAGCCGGAGACACCCGCTGATGCCTGCCCGTGGTCTTCTCTTTCGGTGTTACACCTCGTCGGAAGAACAGACGCTAAAGTCGATTTATCACGCCATGGGGTCTACAGACCGTGGAAAAACGAGATTATGAGATTTCAGGAAAGTCAGTGAAATGGACAAACGCACCACTAATGTGCAACAAGTGTCACTGATAACATACAAACCGCCAACCAGACTGCGAGAGCGGCTTTAGACGGAGCAGGAGGCTTTGGCTGTGCCCCGGGACCTGTACGCCGATAGGCGAGGCTCCCGAGGCAGCAGCCCCCGTAGGGCCACCGGCCGCAGCGGCCCGGAGGCCGCCAGGGACGACGCGCGTCCTGTTGTGCGCGCTCCTGGCGGCGGCGGGACACACGGACACACGCACGGACACGGACACTCTCGGATGTCCCGGGGGAGCGGGAGGCAGCAGGGAGGACACGGCGCTCTGCCACGGCCGCCCGCTCCCGGGCACGGCAGCCCAGAGGCGAGCTCACCCGCCAGGGGCGGCGGGGATCGCTGTCGCCCCGCCGAGCGCCGGTGGCGGAGGCCGCGCGCTTACCTTGTTCCATCGGTCCCGGCGGGGCCGGCGCTCGGTGGACGCTGCCGGCCGCTGTGCCTGGATCAGCACCCGGCCCCGGCCGGGCGGGGCAGGAGGCGTTCCTCTCGTTAGCCGAGGCGAACCGAGCCGCTCAGCCGCAGGGTCTGCGGGCTGAGCGGGCAGAGGCGCTGCTGGTCCCCAGCACCGCACTGGGGCGGGCACACCGGCGGGATGCGGGCGAACCCGGCGGTCTGCGCCCCGGAGAGGCCGGCAGAGACCGAGCCGAGCCGCGGGCTGGCTGCGCGCCCGCACCTGCCTGCGCGGGACGGGCGGTTCCCCATCCCCAGCTGAAACCTCGGCTCCCCGGGAGCGCCGATCAGCCCCGTCTGCCACCACCTGCAGCAGCTCCCGGGGCCGCCGTGAGCCGGGGCCGCGCCGGAGGCGGGGGGAGCAGGTGGCATTGCCAGCCCCTTCCAACGCACGCAGGCGTCGCGGAAACGAGCCTGCACGGAGCTGATGAGGCTCTGCTCACAAAGCCCGACACACCGTGACTGGTCCCTCCGCTGCTGCTGTTTGCAAATGACAGAGAGAAAAGCAATGAAGTCGTTTATTAAACCTTCTTTAGAGCAGCGTCGTTTTTAATCTCGTTTGTACGTTAAGCTTTTTAGAAAGGGGCGCAGAACAAGACGCACGGACCATTACATCCCGTAACTCCACCGGTTGAAAACAAAGATCATGGATGAGCCCGAATAATTACTTCCCAAACCTACACTGACATTACGGTCTTGTTACACGTTAAACGAAACTCTGTTCACCTGCAAACGATTCTGAGGGCAGACATGACCATATCCAAAGGACCACACTTTTAGTAATTGTCCTGATATGATCAAATGGATTCGTGTTTACTTTATGAATACTTTGAAAATATTTACTTCCCTGTTTGTTGTGATTAATGTTTTCCTTGGATAACAATATATCAAACCCGTAGGAGAAAGCAGTTACAAGGCGGAAAACATGCTTTAAACCTAGTTTCCAGAATTATTTTCTGTATAAGCCTCAAATCCGAATTCTTCTTTTATTCACAATTAATTTTGTTTTCGATTAGGAATATCTCTGGTAATTTTATTTACTCGAACGAGCTTGGTTCCGCGGTGATGCAATAGTTTTTCTCTCTTTAAAGACCAGGGGCTATACCCCTACTTCGGGTCAGGGGAAGGAAAGGAAGGGAAGGGAAGGGAAGGGACGGGAAGGGAAGGGAAGGGACGGGACGGGAAGGGCCGGGCAGG
>JAOTIY010000256.1:35211642-35245393 GCA_027123655.1 Muscicapa comitata | reverse complement strand
GGGCCACTGCAGGCTGGGAATCTGATGAACTAGAAAGTCTCACAGAACTATGCCCATTCTCTGCACAACAAATGCACGGCAGCTCACCCCGGCAGGTCATCGCTGTACCCTGCAGCCCCGGGGACCTTCGGCGTACAGAGAGTCCATCTGAACTCGGGGCTTCGCTCCCTCCTGTTTGAAAAGGCTCGAGAGGCTTCTTCTGAAACTCGAGATAATCACGGAGGAGTTTATGGTGGCACATTTACTGACCTGGTGAGGACTAGCATCTTGTAACAGCTCGTAAAGCTGCTTCACCTTCCTCTCATACCAGCTCCTCAGTGCCTTTTATTCAGTTTGTATTGTGTTTTGATTAACACCAGAACTGCATCCTATCATAGAGGTTTTCACATGAAAATCGCCCTTGTTAATGGCAGATTAAAAGGTATCTCGGTAAGAAATGTGACGATTTAAAAATTTCCCTGTAGTCACCAAATTAAAGGGGCAGACACAGCCATGTTCACCATGATTAGTTTTATTGCTTGAGAACCAGAGTACTCATTTCTAAAGGCCTTCAGAGTTATCATGAGTTGAGTTTGCTTAAATAGAATTACTGTGTGGTTATAATGCAACATGGCACAGTAACAATACAGAGCTGCAGACACCCTTTGGGCAACAATACTTGCTATAAACTGGGCTGTTCTGTTGAGAAAACTCTGCAAGCGGACATGAAATCATTTCCAATGGTAGTGATTTATACCAAAATCAAGCATCAATCTAATGCCATCACGCAGTCCATGAACTCCGTAGTGTTCTAAATTAAATCAATAAAACATACATTTGTGTTTCATCAACAGACTCCCTAATCACCTTTTAATGTTGTATTTAGTGGTGGGAGGAAAATGTCTGTAACAAGACTATATTGTAGGCTGCACTGAGCTACTAACCAGGAAAATTTACAGTTGGGTTGATGGTTGTTTCTTTTTTTTTTTTCTTTAATACTGTATAAATACAGTCTGTGTCCAATACAGTTGCTACTTGAAGCAGACTTGTTTTCTTCTCCCGTGTTGTTTTTGTTTCAATATAGAATATGGCACCATAAAACAGTAACAAAAGACAGACAAAAACAGTTTACAAAATTCTGGAAAGTTACACCCAAACCTAGCTAAGAACTTCACATTCAATCCTTAATATTACATAGAAAGAAGAGATTATAGGAGTAACAAAGTGAAACTGCTAATATATATGCTATATAGTATGCTATATATCTGTATCCAGGATGGCACTGCTATATATTATTTATTATATAAATGTTGGTTGTTGATGTACACTTAACTAAACCTGCTAAGACTCCAATACTTACTGCTGATATGGCACTCTCAAGCATTCATATTGGAAAGTATATTTAGCATAAGTTTTGGTCAGGTTTATAAATTATTTATATATCTGTGTATATATACACATACATACATATATATACACACACATATATATGTATGTATAGAAAGCAGCTGCTGTGTGATTCAAAAACCATGTAACATGGCAGTATAGTAAATAAAATGAGAAAAAAAATTAAAAATGAAAACCAAAATATTAAAACTAAAACACAAACCACAAGCCTTGGTCAAAAAAGAAAATACCATTTAAAACCATCAATATCTCTATCTATACAATCCAATGTACAAAATCCCGAAGTGGTAAAGATATATAATGGGTATGATACCTTTAAAAGTTTGGAATATGCTGAAATAGCTTTTCCACATCGACAAACACTTATTAAAAGTTGAAGAGGTTGTGAAATCTAGAATAGTAACATCTCTGCTGTCTATTTAGAGTTTTGGCAACAAAACTGTGACATATATATAAAAAATAATTCCACATTTCTACTTGATGTCACATGAACATACAAGACAGTGAGGTATGTGAGGCTTCTCTTGAACAGAGTCCAGATGCTGAAGCATAGTGTACGATCAGCAGTCTAAAAATGTGGCACTCAGGACTGGATTTATCAATACAGCTGTTAGGATTACAGATTTCAGTGTGCTGCCTTCCCTCCTGGCTACAATGTGGTTTCACGGAAAATCTTCTCACCTCGTAGGCATCTTTTTCCTGTTGCAGAATTGGCATTTTTTAAAAAAGAAAGATAAACACAGGGGAAATGATGTAGAAAATGTAATAGAAACGTAAAGAAAAAAGATGATATTTACCACCACATCACTGCACGACACAACACTTGTGCACATTTGCAATAGGTTTACCTGCCCCAGCAGCTATTCGAAAGGACAGGAACACAGGCTGCAGCAAGTCAGGGAAAAATAGAAGTTACATGTTTGAAATATACGTTTGTGGCTTTTTTTTTGTTTCTTTACAGTCAGTAGTAAATACAACAAAAACTTCTCTATGACTGGAAACAAAATATTGCAACAAGTTTTTGAATTAATCTAATTACAAAATGCACAAGGGAACAATATCATCTCCTCACAGATTTCTGCTCCTACTGAAACCTAGGGGAAAATTTTCCACAGATTTCTGTGGGAAGAGGCTCAGGTCCCATACACATCTCCTTTTTGTAACAGTGCCACACCACTTTGGTGATGAAGGAAACAAAAACTGCTGTTTCTGAACTGGCAGAGCCAGAGCTTTTTGTTTACTCCATAAGTTAGTAAGTTGCTCTATTTTAAAACCTTGGACGATTCTAGACCAAATGCCCTAAGTGCAGTTTTCCTTAGAAAACAATTCTCTGTCTCACAAGAACTCTGACCATGGAATTAAATAGGGGTATGGATTTGTGAGTTCAGATTTGTGTGTTCACATACACATATACACAATTACCCACTATCCCTCTCTGAATTATCATTCAACAGCCTCAGTGCTGTTTTTAGATAGGCTTTCAGAGGTTACCTCCTACTCCTCAACTGGCTTTTTCAAAGAAAGCAAATACTCTGTTTTATTGTGTTTCTAACTTAGGTTTCCATCTGGTATCTTCAGCAAAGAAGACAGTAGAATTCAGGTATTTTATTAATTTCAACAACTGGTATTTATGTAATTATTTAACCTTTTTCTATATTCTTTTTATCACTTGTTGTTTGAGCATCAAACTGCCAATATATTCTTTTACTAATAAGCACCTATGCATCAATCTCGTTGAAGCCATGCTTTGAAAGCACGGCTGATAACCCAATGAAATCACTTGTGTTTGGCTAGAAGAGTTTTACGGATACAGATGGCTGCTCCTCTTCACTTGCACTGTATCCTGCTTTCATTCTAGCACCCTTTGTCCTGTTCTTTGATTTCCTACAAGCAGCTATTCTGATACACACACTGACTGCAGCTGAATTCCACTTTGAAACATTTTCAAGGTGTGACTTAAAAACAGGGCAGAGATATAGCTGGTTTACAATTAATAGAACCTAGTGCATACATTTTTCTTTTTAATAAAAAACTGAGAAGAGAAAATACTAAACTGTTTAATTTAATTACCTTGTGATCCCCCATGCAGACATTTGGCCCAATGTGGTCATATATTACTATCTTCTCATCATTTTCTGACTAGTTAAAAAAAAACAGAACACAATAAAACACTAGTCAGTCCAAGAATTCTCCAGATTATACACACCAAAAGGAACATTGGAAATATTGTGCAAATAGATGAAAGCAGTTTCTGAACGAGGTGATATTAACACATCTTTGCTTGGCTTCTCCGGAGAAAGAATGTGTAAAATGAACTTTTATGCCCAGTACTGCTTGCAGTAATTTGTGCTGTTTCCCTGCATGAAAAGCCCCAAGCCCTCTGTGCCTCCTCCCTGCTGATGGGACCTTGGGAAATACTCGTGGCTAACTGTGCTAAGTGAAATGAGTGACTTGTTGTAGTTGCATTCCAGGCTTCTGCTGCAAAGTGCACCAGCACATTTGGCCAGTCCTTTTTTAAGAACAACACAATTTTTATTGAATTAGGTGAGATAAATGTTCTTTGAATTAAATGCAATCCATGTTGCCTTATAACAGCATTTGATTTCATCATATAGGGGATTTTAAATGTTCAGAGAGATGAATGATTACTTTCAGGTTATGAGTATAATCTTTAACCATTTCCCTGAGATAAATATCTTCATCTGAAAAAAAGCATTTAGTGATTTTAAGAAAAGCAGCAAATGACGGATGACATTCCTCTAGTCTCCATTATGAATTGCTTTCATTTTGTTCCATGTTGAACTTTACCCTTATACACTGACTTCTTTAGCATTTTTATCTTAATGAATAATAAAATGTACTCATCTTTCTGCCGTTTACAATAAACATGATTTGGAGGGGCTATTTTGATTCTCTAGCACAGTACTTCAGGAATAAATACAAATACATAGCCATACAAAATAATTTCTCATTGTGCTAAACAATTTCTATAAGCTAATTAAATCTGTAATCTGCACACTCTCCAGTCTCTAATACAATCTTAGATGTGCTTTAAACTAGTTGGCAATACTAATTTATTTTGTAGGAAACAGCCAAGACTTTCTCATCTGTAATCAGTCAAGTTTGACTGGGCAATAACTTTATATAAACAGTAGCATTTAGGACTATAAAGTTAAAACTGAATTATCTTTAATGCAGTAAGGAAGCTTAAGGTCAGATTTACTTTACAGCACGGTTGTCTGCCAAAAATATAAAAACATAACCTTCTGCATTGTATGCATGAGCACTTTCCAATATTTCAAGATCATAATGCCACCAGCATCGGAAGTGGGGATACATTCATCAAAAGCGACTTGATAATTTACAAAGGCAGCATAAAATTGTGGATTTTCAACTGCATAATCTTTAGACAGATAAACAAATTACAGCAGTGCACAAGCAGAAACAATATACACTTGGCTGAGCATTCATTACTTCATGCGATCAGGCATCAGCGCAGCTCCCGAGCAGTGGGCAACCTTTGGTGGTTTAGGGCTCAGGAAGCATAAAATAACATGATGGTGAGGTAACCGACCATGGCATGATAGATGATGTTGCATGAAAGCTGTTTACAGCCCCATGTCAGTACAATCTGTAATGCCTACTGTGTAGCTGAGCACTCTGTGCAATGGCAATTTGTGCACCCTATCCTTTCTTTACCTAGGATTTAAATGCAGATTTAATACAATTTTTGTTTGAAATGAAATACAGAATTGCCTAGGCAGAAAAATAAACACTTTAACTGCCTATAAGAAAAATTAATACAGCAAAATAATTACCTGTATAAGAATATTCAATAGATAGTTACAACTGAAAAAATTAAGCAAGCACAAAATTAACTAAATGTATTAATTCTACCTTCTACTGAACTCAAAACTCCTGATCATTGGGAGCTGCCCTTATTCTTTAAGGTATAGCTATTTCAAAAATTCATATAAATTTATATTTTAAGAATTTGTTACAGTGTAATCCGTTAATTAAAATTCGCTTTTACTTTCTTCAGAGTTCCTTTAAAAGCTTCAAAGTATAGGTCTCTGCAGTGGAGTAAATTCTCAGTCAAGGCCAACACTGCTTCTTGCACAGAACCACAGAAACCTGTAGGGTCATTTTGCTCTTTCTTCTCTCAGTTGGGCATTCCTTTCTGATGACTGTTTTCATGAGGTTTTATGGGCCAGAATCCCGCTTTGGCTTTGGGCTCGATAAGCCAACTCCTATGTTGGAATGGAGTTAAAGCCCAGTCTGGCCTCAGCAGCACCTGTCCCTTTGCATTCTGGAGATGTCCCAAACTGCCTGCCCACAATCTGCAAATGCAAAGCTCCAGGGAGAGTCGTGCACTTCTAAAGGTGAGCTTTGAATGACCCACCTGATGGGGTTTCTGTTACACAGAGACTGGAAATTGCAACTGACCTCAGTTACAAACTTCTTCAGCACTCTAACTTGGTTTTCCCTTGTTTAATTTTCTCCCATTATATCCAAGTTATAGCCCTCTAGATAATCAGAACGAATTCCTTTCCCTCTGTACTGTTTACACTCTTCAAGCTTTTGTGTACACTTCTATCTCCTCATTCATAGCTAAAAAAAAAAATTTCCCTCACTGGCCACTCTTTAAATGGTTTTAATCCTTTGTTCTTTAGGAATTTCATGGTCGCCAAGCACTATCGGCAACATTTTGGGTTCAGTCTCACTTTTTCACATGGTATTTTGTATAAGAAAAACAAATAACACTGATTTTGACATTACTATTTCACTATAGAGCCTGTATTGCCCGTAGGTTTCACATTTTTTTACTGAATACGGCAGTACATGCATTATCTAAAATTTTGGGTGAAATTCCATGATGTCACACAGACAGTTTTTACACATTAAACACGTGAGGAAGTGAATTGACTTGAAATTCAAGTAGCTGTGGAAAACACGTTCCCAGCCTTTCAGTGAGTTATATACTGCAAAGCAAACAGTCTAATCACGAGATAAATAGCCCTGATGAGAGAGAAAAAGAAGGTTATAAACTTCAGGAGAGCAAGTTTCAAGGGTGTAATTAATTTAAACTGGAAAAAAAAAGCCATGAAGCTATAGAACACTGACTTACTTGGAAGATTATTTTCTGTAATTCACTCCCACTACACTGCATTAATTACATGGGAGCACACAGCAGACACATTTGACTTTTGGCAGTTTTGGGATCAGTAAGTCTGTTTGAGTCACACAGTCTGGCCAGCAAGACAACCTCAGTGCAGCACATCCATTCCTGCAGCTGCCCATGGCCACTGCCAGCTGGAGCTCAGAGCACACAGGGTGGGGAGATCTCGCAGCACACCCCATTTCCTGATGTGTTCTGTTCAGAACCAGGGTCAGCAGGACAGGAGCACACACAGGGACAGGGGCACAGGGAACCAGCTGACCTGGTCCAGTGCTCCCATGAAAAGGAGGAGGGCAGAGTGGAACGAGGAGAGAGCAATGACAGAAAACTAGAAGGCTCCTGAACCATATTTAGATCATTTCACCTTGGGCAGAGCATCACCAACTAACCCTATCTTACAAACACTAAAATCCCAAGAGGAATGGCATGTTCTAAAAATGTTGCACAAGCTTATCTCTAAAGCTCTAATGGAATGTCTAAATTTAGGCTCCTAATTGGTGTACCAAAGTTAGGATCCTACCTGCTGGAGACTATCCTCATTCAGGGGACAGTGAGAGATCTGGCCTGTGTAGGACTTGACATATTCTTGGGAGTACCTCAGAAATCTACCACTGGTAACTCAGGTTTTTCTCTCAACTGCTGACTCCTTAGCCAGCAGCCACTTATACCTGCTCCTATCTGCATCCCTGCTGAGCCCTTGGTAGGCACAGTGCTCCTGCTTGTGTCACTGCAGGGGGGACTGGGCTACGGGACTAATGGGGACCTTTACAGGGGCTTTTTACTTTCTGTTATTCTCTTTAAGGCAAGCCTTCAAAGCAAGACTTTAAAGTCAGTCTCCCTATGCTATGCATCCCCACACAGAAGAGGCCCAGGACAGAAGACAGTCAGTCACTGGCAGCTCAGATACCAAAATAAGTGCTTGTGAAATCTTGTCTTTTAGTCACTCTCAGCAGGTTTATGTGACAAATCCCTGTTCTTGGGTGCAAAGCACTGGAGCACACCCCCCCATTTGCTACCATGCTGTGCTGTCTCCAGCTTGGCAAGTGTTTGGTGCAGATAAATGCAGTGTGGAGGCATCAGGGCTGCAGGTCTGTACTTACCTTCAGAATGAGCTCCTTGGCTGAGTGGGACATCAGGATCCTGTCACACCAGGCTGGACATCTCGTGTTCATGTACTGCCTTCCCTGGCTGGAGTCCTCGCTGTAGGGGTAACTGCAAACAAATCCCAACCACAACCATCAATGACTCCTGGCAAAGCAGCCTGAAACCTCTGGCTCAAAGGGCCATATCACTTACAAATCTTCACTGTTAAAAAGCAGCTCTTCCAGACACTTGGACATGTTTATCTGTCTTTTCTCCTCCCTCTTTCCTTTTCATGTGCCCTTTCTCTACATCTCTCTCAGATCTACAACTCTACTGTATGGTTAAGACACACACAGTTTCAAAACTCTCACCTCCTACCTTGTGCATTTGCATGTAGGAGCATTTAAAGACAGCAAACTGTTTATCTGTGTGGAAGTACTAAAATCAGTTCAACAACAACTTGAAGTAGACAAGAGACCACAGAAAAATGTACATGCAGAAGTTGAAAAATGAAACCTAGAGAAAAAAAAGTTCATCTTGTGTGATTTCTTTACAGGATTCTCTCATGGGGTGTTATCCAGGAATAAGTTAACAGAAAAGAGAGTTCAGAGTGCTGAGATCACCGCAGCTGTACACAAACCTCTCCTGCATGGATTCTTTAAGGGTGACAGAAAAGAAGACAGGACAAGACAGCAGGCCTCACAGGAGATTCCTTCAGAACCAAGGAATCAGGAATGTGATTTAAACAAAGTGATGCTGACTACAGAAGATCCCATACCTATGAAATTCTGTTAAGAAAAAGTATATTATTTTGGAAAGACATCTTCAACAGAAGCAGATTAAATGATAGTTACACTCTGGGGCCATCATAAATGTGCTATGACATCTCCAGTGCATTTTAACTTAGTTTTAAAGGGCAACAGAAGGTGTTTGTTTTAATCTACAGAATATAACTAGAGGTAACACACCTGTCTGAGCCCATGGGCTGAGATCATCTGAAGCACCTGAAAGGCAACCTCTGCTCAACATCAACAAGCTGAGGCCAGAATTTTAATAACTCATCCAAATCTTCTCATTAATTTAATAAGACAGAACTTTGTCTTTGATGATGGCTCACCACTCTGTAAGGCCCACTGCTTTCTTAGACCATTTCCAAACTGGCATGTGGGAGTAGCTAAGAAGGAGTTTTGGAGAAATCCAGAGGGTTTGTGACTCACACTTCTTCAAGAGACTCAACTTTTTGAATACTGGGCCTGAATCAATTGAAGTTGGCCCTTGATAAAACTCTTTAAAGCCCCAAACATCTACATATGTACGGGTATTTGAAAAGACATTTCCATTTTATTCTGCTCCTCACTGAATTCATAAAGGAAATACTGAGGTTTTTCTGATATGTATCTTAAAACATAATTTCTGGTATTGTAAAAAAAGAGCTTGCATGCTTGAAGAGAAACTTATTTACCATCCTGCTTGGTGTGATACTCTGAGATGAGACATACAGCTCTCTACCAAATGGGTTTACAAGCTACACTGCCATTAAAAAGATTAGCCCTGGCAAAGATCCAAGAAAAGCGTACTGAATGTATTGGAACAAACCAGTGATCTCCGTACGTTTTCCACCTCATCAAACCTAACAAGACTCATTTTCAAAAGATATTATGAGAATTCAATTTGCTGCTTCACTGACATACAGAAGTACAGCTTATTTCTGAGTGTCTGTCAACTATTTTGATGATGTAATACTATATTGGTAGTAGAAGCTCTTTGTCTGCAACTTAAGGGTTGACTTTTTCTCGTAAGCTCTTACTTTAGTCACTCCAGAACCCCACGTAACTGAAGCTACTTTTTATGACACAAAGGTATAAGGATCAATCACATTCCTCTTGCAGCATTAACTGTATGGCTTTTAAAATATGATGTTCTGTACCTGGACTGATCTGTTACTGCTATGTGTTAGAGCATTAAATCCTAGAGCCTATATTCTATGGAATGGTATTTATCAATTTGCTTTATTTATCTTAATGTTTTCACAGGGTGAAAACTTCAGCCGATTTTTCAAGGTCCTTAGCACTGATCACCCAGTCAAAAAGTTACTGTAGTTTACAAGTATCTTTGACAATCCAGATTTCTAATGGCTGGGACAGAGAGGAAAATAAATGCTGCAAAATTATCCAGACAAAATGACCTGCAGGTAATAATTTAACATAATAAAGCTCTTTTTTTTGTAAGAAATAATCCTTCGAAGGAAGCAAGAAGCATGGAGTGCTCTGTCTCACTGCACTCCCATAAAAAAAGCTCCCTCCCTCCATTCCCTCTGGTCAGTGGAAGTCCTCATCTCAGTGAAATGCTGACACTAACATCATAAAAAATTATAACAAGATACATGCCCCCAAAATGGGGAAAACTATTTGCTTTCCTCCTTCATGCTCTAGAGGGGTCACAAACACTTTGGAATAAGCAAAATTCTTTTGCAGATGGGCTCAAATAGTGGTCATAGCTAAATATGGCTCAAAATGCTCATGAGGGATTCTTTTTTTGGTGTCATTCTGGGTTGTAGGGATATTTTATTTTATAATATGCCACTGATCTTAAACAGATTTTAGCAAATAAAATCACTATTAGAGGTTTCTGGAATATAACTGTCACTGAAGAAGGTTTTGTAAAACATGCTGCTGAATGTATACTATTCCAGAACAAAACTTTTCCCATACCGTATGCCCCAGCAGTTGTCTCCATCATCCTCTTCCATAGCTAAGTGAACAGCGGCATGAAAATACTGTGACTGCTTCCAGAATCATCATTACAGTCTCTTAAAAATTACTGTAAATTCAAGCTTGTGTGCATGCAAAAAGCAGAACTATTCTTGTAATATCCATCTTCCGAAAGACATCAGGAATAAGACTGTAATCAGGGGCATTAAATTAGATTTGTTCTGCTGACATCTCCAGCCTCTTTTAACACATTCACTCCAGGCAAGTAAGGAACTCCCAGTTTTTAATTCAAAACTTACTTAGTAATTCCAGTCAACAGATTTTCTGATTTGTGAATTGTAGAAATAATTACAGATTTGATAAAAATAACTGCAGATATGATAAAAAGAAATTTAAGGACTTTATACTAAATAACCGAAAGTTTAAAATTCCAGTATCAATCTCCTGGTGGGGAAGTATTGTGCCATCCTTCTGTGCTTCAATCATTAGTCTTGACCACCAGGACAAGGACTGTGGCAGAGAAAAAGGGAAAACCAGCTCTCCCTGTCCCATAATTATACAGGAAAGAATGTATTATTTTTTCCTTTCATTAGCATTCTGCCTCAGTCACAATCTACCTCGTGTAATGCACAGAAAACAGAGATCTTGAGAATGATTAGGGAGTGTTCATGGAAAAATGATGACATAACAGATAAAGGCCCTAGGTACTACAGAAACATAAATAATAAATAGCTCTAATGCCAACACATAGGTGTTGGAGTGTGTAAGGATGTACACACTTCCACAGTATTCTGTTACACACTTTTTTACACACGCTATATTACATCTGTTTAAAAATACAATGAGGAAATTCCCTGTGGAACAAATTTTATGCCCTATTTAAAACAGTGGCGAAGTTGGAATTTAGGACCTTAACCACTCATGTTAGCAGGGTAATAAATAGCAAAAAGAGATTGTTACTGTCTTTGTATGCCAGCCAGCAGAATTATACAAAACACACTTTGTGCATGCCCCTGGATGACACACAGACAGACAGCTCTGGAGCATCCATGTGAAAATCTTGCACAACTTATCTCCAGTTGTTTAGGATTTACTCTTTCTCAAGATGAAGCTTCTAGCTGCTTTTCCACCCTATTTCACAAACTTTTGTTTCAGTTACACTTATTTAATCAGGATTACTGTCAGGTGGATTTTCTGAATAAAACTTCCAGCAACATCATTAATATAATGTTCAGTATTGTTGAAATTTAACCCAACACTTTGATGAATTGCTAACCTACTCAGTTATTAAGAAGCAGTCCAACGAACTATTGTTGTCGCAGTCAATAAGGGTGAGAACTACTTGGCAACTGGTTGGGGAAAATAAACCACCAAGAGGGTCAGCAGTATCAAAGCACTACTGCTGTTGACAGGTATTGTCAGAGATGATTAGACACCTCTCCAGAAACGCTTACAGCAGGGTGAAAAGTCGTCTGACAGCAGTGCCTTGACTCAAAACACAAGCCACCGAGGCCGTGTATATGAACGTCTCCTGAACTGCATTTCCAGCAGGAAAAACGCTCCCAAGGAACTCCTCCCTTGTGTAAGCATGGATAAAACCTGCTGGTGAAATGGTGAAATGGATTTCCAACAGGAAGCCGTTGGTTGCTCTGGAGGGTCCCACTTGTGGCTGCCCCAGGCACTGAGCTCCAGCTGTGCTCCAGCTGTGCTGGGCCAGCCCGCGCTGCTCAGGGGCCCTGCCCTCTGCACAGCATGCTGCCAGGCTGCTCCAGCAACTCTGGCAGCACTCACTAGGCAACAGTGGGGAAATTCAGCTATTTGATCTTTTTCAGTCCAGTAAAGGTCATTCTGAACAACTGTGCAGCCTCATCTAGGTTCAAATGCAGATTGTTTAGCAAACTTTATCATGTTTCCCATTCAAAAACTCTCTGTGCTCGGTCATCTGACAATTGTCCCCACGTTTTATATCACTGATTTTTTTAAAATACAAAGTATTTGAGATAGGATGGAACTATCAATGAAAGCTGAGCTTTTTATGGGAAGAACTGAGAGACAGTTTTGATTTGGTTAGTTTTATTTTGAACTTAGGTATGAGTACTCACATTTACTAAACCCTTTTCCACTTTTAGGTCTCTTTCTATTTATGTATGACATTGACAGAGAACGTCAAAAGAGGAAAACCCCCAACCACTTTTCATAAGAGAATTATTACTATTTTCCTATTTTCTGAGAAAATGTTGGATCAATTTACTTTCAGCTCTGATATGCTCTCAGATTGTCTAAGATACTTTTACCTGAGGAAAGGATGGTGAACATGGACTGCCAATACAACCTTTGAGTGCTCTGAAAGTTTTGAGGCCAAAGATACAAGTAGAAATATTTTGATATTTTAAATTTACAGTCAGCATTAGTGTGAGCTGGTACATAAGTGTGATTTCAACAAAATGACATTCAACCAATCAAAGGGTGACATCTAATTTTGTCAGCTACCAGAGTGTTAGTTTCTTCCTCGAAATCGAATTAACATTTTTTATTTCCCTGAACCTGAAAGGGAGAGTTGGATTCCCTAGATCTCTTCCTAACAAATGACCCCATGTAATTTATCTTCATATGCTTGTCTCAGCAGCAGATCTAAGCTAAGCAGTAAGACACACTGCTGTTTAAATTAGATTAGCTGCTTCACAGGTACCAAAACACTCCCAAGCCTTGGTGATGTTGTGCGAGCCCACTGGCCACGATTCCTGTCTCACTTCAGCCCAATCAGGAGGGCAAACAGAGCACTGCAAACACAGTGGTTATAGAGCAATGTGTTAAACAGCTGCTACTTGCACAGGCTGCACCACCACCACGGTGACAGCACCAACAATGGGAGCCAAAGGTGACAATGGCACAGGGGTGACCCAGCAAACCCGCACTGAAGGGCAGGGTGGGTCAGCAGGACCCCGAGTCTGGGCACAGCACCAAACAGGAGGGTTAACAACGGGGATTTTTATCAGAATCCTTCCTATAGATTTGTGCTGGGCATATTGCTCCTTGCCTTAACACCCTTTGGAAAATACTGGTCTGTAATATGCTTTAGAGCGAGCATTCCTGTATCACCAATGTCAAAGGACCTTTTTCAGTTAAAAAAACCAAAAACTCAGAGCCTATTCCTTTTTGCAGAGAGCATAATGCAACCCTTCACCTCCCCTAAAGAACATTCACCTACAATGCTGTCCCTAGTGAAAATCCCCCCTCACTGCTGAAAGCCACCAAAGCCTGGTGATGAGGAGGGACCTGGGGTGGCTGATGGGCACACTGTGCTCTGCCCCTGCACCCCAGAGCCCTGGGGAGGCCCAGCTGGCAAAAACGAGTTATTTGGCAATGCTGAAATGGATTCTTGGGCAATAGCAGTGTTCAGCAAGTGAACACTGGGGGATGCACTCTATTGCTTTAGTAACAGTAATGCTGGGCCCCATGCAATGTATGCAATACTGCTACTA
The DNA here is from genome assembly GCA_027123655.1 of Muscicapa comitata. Classification (NCBI taxonomy): domain Eukaryota; kingdom Metazoa; phylum Chordata; class Aves; order Passeriformes; family Muscicapidae; genus Muscicapa; species Muscicapa comitata. The sequence continues at coordinate 35,231,552 of JAOTIY010000256.1, read as the reverse complement.
TTACCAGTGGATAAATGGAATTATGAATGATGTTGGCTTGTTGGGAAGGACCTAGTGCTGACTTGTTACACCAGAACGGCCTGATGTTACTATACATGACTGGGATTGAGCTCCATGTCTTTTCTTGGAATAACCTACCTGTACTTCTCAAAAGTATGTTACTCAGGGGCTAAAATTTACAAAGTCTCATATTGGAAAAAAATAACTGGGAAGCTGAGGCAAGAAATGGGTCAGGGCTCAGGTTCCAAACTGGGTTTTCAGCAGTACATTCAGACAGGACAGCCTGGCTGGCAGCAAGGACCGTAAGCTCTTTAGAATATGCTTTATTTTCTGCTTGCAGAGTGGTCTGCAGGCCTTACCTTACATGTGGTGTAGAGTAATTCTGTGAAACTTTTTTACTTCATTGGCTTTCCTTTCTTTCCCTGTTTGCCACAATTTATTAAATCAAACCTTGGGTAATGCTCTCCACTTCCTCACAAAATAAAGAAACATCCTATTTCAATTTGAAAATTGAGAATTGGTGAGAGTGGCACTCATTTAATTGTGAATAAAAATATGGAGGCAAGATCTGTCCGAAAAACCACTGTAATGATTGAATTCTAATTGTTTTGGAGGAAATGACAGCAGTCTCTCTGCTTCCCGCTGGGATGTTGTTTCTGTGCTTCAGCCTTAGATGCCGGAAGCACCCAGACAACTGGATCATGTCAGGAGGGAATTTGTTTCTTGGGGGCTGAGAGATCCATGGGTGAATTCAGGTATCTCACTAATACCTGGAAGGTGTTTTACAGTGCATGAATGAGTCTGAAGTATTTCTGTTCAGTGGAAAATACTTCTTAATTTATATTAAAAAAAAAAAAAAAAGGTAAGCATAAAAATAACCTAGGGCTTTTTAATCTGAGTGCCTAACTGCCCTTTTGTGAGACAACAGGAGCCAGCAGCATTACTGAGATGTTCTAGGAAATGAGAGCTGCCCTGCCCTGTCAGCAGGCAGTCTGTATGTCAGGGGACACGCTGAGAGGCAGTGAGAACACTGGAAAAGCATAGCAGCCTAATCTAAACCATCATCTTGTCCTTGCATTTCACCCAGGGGTGAAATGACCCTGGGCTCTGTGCAGTGGTACCCAGGGGTTCTGCTCTGAATGGTCTCTGCAGAAGGGAAGGAACAAGGGAGTGCTCTGGGCTCTGCTTCATGCACAGCAGGCTGGCTCAGTGCAAATCAGACCAGAAAAATACATGTCCTTGTGCAACCTTCTGGAACAAAGAAGGGTCATGGGGCAAAATACAAAGTAGAGAAAAAAATGCTTTATGGACTAAATAAGATTTTTGCAGAATAACAAACCAGTGCAAGAGAGAATTCCAAAGGAGGAACACTCTGCTGAGAGTAAATGAGATTGAACCCATCTCCTGCTCAGAGGTGTCAAAAGCCAAGACACTGCCAGTGCAGAGGGTCTGTTCGAGACAAATATCACACAGAGGGTATCCAAGACACAAACATATGTCCAACAGCAAATTACATGACAGCCTAATTCAACAACAAACAAGAATAGGTCACTTTAAGAGAATGATTAATACATGAGATTGCTGTGCATGCAGCCTTATCTGAGAGCAAACCTTGTATGTGGGTGTGAACTCCTGCTAAAGTCAGCTCCTATCTCTGCTGTACAACAGCCACAAGAATAATTACAATAATTAATGGGGAGCAGCGATAAAGGTAACAATTGCCCACCTGTATATTGACAGACCACAATGTCTTTATTTCTTTCTTTCACACCTCCTGCCTTTTGCAGTGATTGTTGACTACCATGAAGGCCTTTGCAGCCTCACACTGGGCTGTTTGCTCATGGCCAGACTGTTCAGCCTGTGAGTGACAGAGCCCCCAGAGTTTAAAATTCTAAATTGTGTTTAGTCTCCAGTGGCTCAGGTTGCTACGGGCTACACTAGATCACAGAGGGTAACAATGGAAACATGAATATTCACTATTAAAATAAAAGATGTCAAAATACAGGAATATAGGAGTGAGTGAATAATGTCTGGAGAATACCCTGTTGGAAAATTTTTTGCCAGTTGCCTAACATAGCAGAGCTGCCGTGGTTCCTTGTTAAACTGTGCTGCCCTCACCTTTGCATGTCTCAGCAGGACAGAGGAAGGGTCAGTGAGGGAAGGGTGGGCTCTGGAGAGGGCCAGAGGAATGCCTGGCCATGGCTGTCCTCCTCCACTGCCCTGCAGGCTCCAGGACCCTGGACAGGAGGTGCTGGGGGGCTCTGGGGACACAGCAGGGCAAGGTCTGGGTCCAGAGCAGGTGGGACCAGCCTCTTTTCCCTGGGAGTTCATTCACTGCAGCCCTGGCACGGGCACACAGGTGCTGAGCTGATATGGCTGGGGCACATCCATTAGACAATTAAAAGGAACTCGGAACTGAAGAGGAGCTTAGGAAATGCTTTAGGGCTGCTGAACAGAGGGGAGATAACTGACAGGCCTGCAGATGCTGTCAGTGCTATAAAACCACAGAATGAAGGAATGGTTTGGGTTGGAGGAACCCTTGAGCTCAGTCAAGACTTTGTTCTGGATGGTTCTAAGGGGTGACCACCTGAGCACCTCTCCCCTGCACCGTGGTCAGCCATGGCAGGAGGAAGAATTCACAGCACATCAAGCAGACATTTGGTGTTAACTGACAGTACTGCACTGGGGAAGAGCAACAGATCAGTTCTGAGTTCCCCACATATGCCTGCAGAGATGGTGATTTTAGATGTGGCTGTGGCAGAGCTCAGAAGTGGCTCTCCAATTCTTCCCACATTCAAATTAACTAACAAGTCCTGAAGCTAATGTGCATTAACACAGTCTGTTAAGACCCTGTGGAAACTCCTTTGCATGAGCAGGAACATTAATTTGCTGTGGTGCCTTAGTACAATTCCATTTACAGATACAAATTCAATTTTAACTGTAAATCTCATAGAAGTGTTATATAAGTAATTATTTATACCTGCCAAAAATTATGTATGACTAAAAATAGTAATAATGTATTTCTGTTAAAAATACATTACTGAACCTGTGGCCATGCAAGGACCATGGGATGGGCAATAGGGCAAGGTAAAGTAATAGGGCAATCCTTGCCTCATGATACAGAAAACAAGAAGGGGTGGGTGAAAAAGGCAAGTAGAGCCAGTTTGCTCTTTATATATACATGCCATCTTTCAGTAGATAAAATTTTTAATGGTTTATTATTATTACTATTATCTAGTTGCTAAGAGGGAAACAGTGAGTAGAACTAAAACACCCAGAGACTACTCACACCTAATTTCTGACCTCTGCTTGAGGGGAGCATGACACTGAAAAGGCCTTACAGAGCTTCAGAGTGGTCTGAAGAAGCTGGAAACTATTAATGGAACAACGTATTTTTGGCAAGCCTTGCTCTGGCTGAAAGCACTAATGTTGGAGAAATGAAGTAGGAAAGTTTGTATGATATAAAAACTGTATCACTTCCCCTCACCTTCATCTACCCTGAGCAGATCCCTGATGAGTGAGACACACTCAGGGATGCACACACCCTGCTGGCCCACTGCTATCACCCTCAATCAATAAGGACAATTTAGAGTGCTGGTAGCTCCGTGCACACTTCCAGTGTCCCAGGGGATCAATACAAATCAGAATCACAGCTGGCTGGTGAGAAGTAATGAGATTATGATCACAAAAGGCAAGCTTCCCAAATTTTTTCTTGGTGTATGCCAAAACATCATACTTTTCTATCTGTCCATGAGCCATAAAATAGCAGTATTTAACATATATCTATCAACAAAAAAGCATATAAAAAGCATAGTTTTATCTGCCTTTTCTCTACTATTTTTTAAACTTTTTCTTTGTGAATGCAGTATTTCTTTCCCTTGAAAGCAACTGTGAGATTTGACTTCCTCACTCTTGGAAAGGGACCATACATGTATAAAATGGCACCAAATCTTCCACAGATTTCTCCTGAATAGGACTGGCATTTGCAAAAAAGGTTGGTCTTGTATGATAGCAATAGTTGTCCATTCATGGCTGAAACACCTCAGGGATACCTCAGGCTGACTAAAATCATGCACGTGTATTAAGCCAACCAATTTATTCTAACAGTCTTAATAGTTACATGATGTTTAGTGAAGCTGAAAAGGCAGAATCTAAGTTCCTGTCCTCTTCCCTGATATTCCTCTTGATCTCCCTGAGTGATGGCAGAAGGCTCTGCACTCGTGCGAGTGCCGCTGCTCACACTCAAACAGCCTGAGGCAAACACTGTCTTTATGGCTGCAATAATGTGATTTAACAGGTGGTCTGGGCCCAGTGCTTAAAGTCCTTCCTGAGCATCTCTGAGCACACAATCCTGCCAGGTCTGTTTTAAGAGCAGCTATAAAAGACAGGATCAGTGGAACCCAAATGATGAGCTACAGAGCACGACTGGCGTGAGGTTTATTAGTGATGGAGGGGATGTGGGGAGAATAAACAATCATGGAACAGAGATCATCATAATTTCTGCAACAAATATGGGAACATTCACATTTTATCAGCACTGCAAGTAACAACTATGTTGTAGCTAGTTAAATAAATGGATTATATGTGAATCTTACCTGGGAGGAAATGAGATGTCCAGTTCATACAATCTGTCTTTAAAGACTGACAGCTCTCTGTCAAATTCTAAAAGCTATAAAAGATAGAAATAAATGCATTCATTCTTTAATGTTGAACTGCAGCAATTTAAAAATACTACATTATATAAAAGGAAATAAAAAGAGACTATGATAACACACAGCTTGAGGTGTAGCCTCGGTAGAATAGTTTTTATAACACAGTACAAAAACCATCTGGACTATTTTGATACATAAACAGTGCCTTGAGAAAAGTGTTGAAACATTAATCTTCCTCAGTGAAAGTTGTAACACTAGCTCTTCACAGCTCTGCCTGCAAGTGCACTTATACCACAGGAAGGCCACATTTCTTGAAATTTCATTAGCAGTCTTTTCAGAGATAAACCAGATTAGCATTAAAAAAGAGCAGCAAACTGATATGCTAACCAGCCCATGAGAACGTCAGTGAAATGCATCACATTACTCTGTATTATCTTTGGTGCAGAGCAGCAGGTACAACAGTCACAAGGATGTGCACATCACTCCTCCAGCAAAGCCAGCAGAGTTCCTGTGCACACAGAGGGAAATGTGACAGCAGCTAAAGGGGGCTCCCAGCAGCAGCCAGCACAGAGCACCAGAAGCAGGTGTTGACAGAGATGTCCAGAAGTCTAGATTTAATGTCCTGTATACATATTAGTCCCAGCCACATTTGTTTTCCCCTGGACCTCTACAGAGAGAATAAATATCCCTAGTCTTTGTTAATAAACACAAATCCACTCACAAGCACTCAGTGATAACTGCTGCCACTAAAGCCATAACTGGTCTGATGGACACAAGCTGCAGAGCCTGGCTGGTGCAGCCCTGTCCCAGCACTGCCAGCCCAGCACAGGAGCTGCTCCTGCCCCGGTGAGGAGTGTCCTGGCACTGTCCCACACCTGGCCCTGCTTGCCCACTGATCATTAATCATGTCCCATCTCACAGCTGTGCTGATACCATTCTAGCAATGGCAGAGCTTCCCAAAGAAATGAGATCGTGTCCCTCTTTCCCCTCTGTCACCTCATAAATCATTCCTGAAACGTGCAATTAGCAGCTACTTGTACACATTAATTATCTGTGTGAAAAGCACTACCTGAACCACCTGCACTGCAGATTAGCAGCCTCTCCACAGAGAGCTCCCAGCTCTCTGCAGCCTCTCCTCCTCATGGAGATGCCAGATGATGGGCAAGAAGCTTTCCCTGCTGAACTTCCTTTGACACCCAGCTCTGAGCATGCTGGAAATGATTCTGCAATACCAATGGTTGCCACAATCTGTGCCTGTCTTAACATCTGACTGAAAGCCTGACAATTTAATATGTTTGGATAAATATTTCAAAATATCTGTGTGGAAACTTACAGTATGTGTCTAGTAATACACTCAATCTTTAAAGTGTTGGTCCAGTGCTTGCTGGTCTAACTGAAGCAATCTCAACATACTTGAAGAATAAATGGATGTTTCCATCTTCACTAATGTTTCCAGACTGTGATTCTGTATTCCAGTAAGCAGAACAGATTGGTAGCCACAACACACACACACACTGGCTATGAAAACAAATGTTACCATCCCTTCCCTGCTCCATGTGTCTCCACCTCAAACGTACCAACCTACATGAATCTGGGATGCGAAAACAAGCTGCCATCCCCAGTTAAAACTATTAACTGAAATGTGTGTCTATGCGTGTTTCCTACTGTTCCAAGTAAACAGCTCAGGGCAGGGAAGGGGAGGGAGGAGAAAGGCTGTTTCTGAAGTGTAAAACTGCAAGGACTGAATGAAAGAACAATGCTCCACAGAACACAATGGTATAAATTACTCATGGGCATCCCAAGGGTTGACAAAGTTCAATAGAGGCATTGTCCTCTCACACCAATTCACATTTTCAAAATTTTATAGATTCAGATTATTCTTGCTGTGATGATATTTGCAAACTCAGTGAGGCTGGGGTTTAGAGGACTGTGCATCTGGATGTGCATTATCACCCCCAGAAGTTTCTGCTGTGTTTGTTTGCTGCAGTTGTGTACGTAGTGCCTGTGCTGTGCAGATGAGCTGCTGACACTGTGACAGATAACAGAAACAAGACAGCATTGTGTACTGTGCTGCCACTTTCCCAAGCTTCCCCAGGTAAAGAGACAGCTTCAACCTGAAGCCAAAGCCCAAATAGGTGCCTAGAAGGATTTCGAGAATGCTGATGGTGAAGAATTCATCCTGCCATGTAAAACAGCCAATGATTTTTACTGGATGATTTGCAAAATCTTTTACTTCCTTCTGTATATTAAATAATTATGCACTTTAATAAATTATTTTTCCTAGTTATTGACTGTGCTGCAGTACCTGGCCCCCTCTGTCCAAACACATCCCCCATGTGTGCAGACAGACAGATAGACAGCTGCTCACCCTTGTGAGGGCAAGGACAGGTTGTCTGTGTACTCAGGGGGAGCAGTGGGAACCCCCATAACCTTTCTGTGCTTACCTGGCAGCACTGCAGGCAGGGAGGAGAGGAAAGGAAGATGATGAAAACCTGAACTGTGCATTTTGAGGAAACTGCAGCTATCCTGTTCAGTACAAGAGTATGTTTTAAAGATTATTTTTTGGTGTGAAAAGCACTTACATTCTCATTTAAGCCTGTAATCTCAAAAAGCAGGATTTTTGATGCAAATGCAAGGTGTTCACTAGGCCTTGTCACAATTACAAATGTCACTTGCCCTGAAAACAAGGTTTTCTTCTAGGAAGAGAAGGCACAGGGCCTGACACAGGCACCAGTCAATCCTATCTGCTTCAGGACAGGTACACGGTGCCTGGAGCACCTGGCACGACAGAAAATGAAGGAAAATTAACATGGGCAAGATGATACTGAGGAGCAGGCAGAATTTCACAGGGTAATGTCTTTACTTTTAAAGCATCAGACATTGTCTTTAAAAAGCCCACCTAGAACATACTCCTTGCATGGCAATTTCACCACAAAGTGCTCACTCATTTCCATTCTGTACACCAGTCAGCACCATGAATAATGCCACTGCTGGAACAGGAAACATGAGTATGTCTGTCAGTCTAAATGCCTTAAAATGATAAAAAAAAATAAGTTCAAATGCTAAAAATCACTATATTGTTCTATTTAATTTACTCATAATAAGATCATCCTTAAGAACCAAATCTTTAAAGTGTTACATGACACGCTGTGGTAATTTGAGCAATTACACAGAGATTTTAAAACGCTGTGTCTGGCAGATCATTTCAGAATTATATGTCATAGGCAGTTTTCAGAAGACTTTTTTTTTCCCCCCAGTTTCACCAATGTATTCATACCTAAATAAGAGTGAATATGATGCAAGGTCTGTGTTTTATCTACTCCAACACCAAGTTGATGATATTACATCTAGATGTTTGCTCTACAATGTCCAGTGACCAGCCCAACACGAATGTCTGATGAACATCTGAATGAAAATACCATCCATCCATCCATCCATCCATCCATCCATCCATCCATCCATCCATCCATCCATCCATCATCCATCCATCCATCCATCCATCCAGTGTATCAATAGTTAGTTACTCCCTGTGAGCCACTGTGACCCCACACTGGGGAATGCAGCCAGGCACTATGTGTAGGAATGACTGCATGTGCAGTAAAGGATATTTCCTATTTAATTTGAGGAGAATTAAAAGCATTCAGGACTGATGTCTGTGTCAGCTGCAGTGCCCATCACCTCCTAAGGGAATTAGCTAAACTGCTGGTTTTCTAGGGTGCTGTGTATTCTGTAAAATCTGCTGAAGGAGTCTCACTTTTTGCTCCCCTTTTTTGCCAGTGTTGTAACATGCATTTATGTGCCAGGGTGGAGGAGAAAGCAGTACACAACATTCTCAATTTCTACATTATGTCGCTTGCCAGTAATCAAAGAGTTGTGAGAGAGTTTAGGCAGCTGCAGAAACCAAGGTTCTGCTTGCTTCAATTTAAAGCAATGAGGCACTGGTAAAAGGTCAGCATCTCTTGGGTACACTGCAATGGGCCACCTTGGCTAAACCCAGACACGTATGAACCCCTTCAAACAGGGCAACTTAATTCAGTCATTGGAGTAGAACAATGGCAATTACTCATCAAGACCTACAGACCAAAGTCAGAGCACTGGTAGATCAGGAGGTGATATTAGCAGCATTTATCAAATCCATCTGCAGGGCCCACAGGAGAATTCACAGCTGTGAAAGGGAAATGAAGTTTCAGACCAAAAAGAGGAGATGAGCACACAGAAGTGACCTCAGAGAATTAACACACGTGGACCCTGGTCACTGTAACCTCCTTTGCCAGGCTTGTGGAGCACACGTTTTTTTCCAAGAGACTTTGCAAAGACAGTAATTTTTCCATCTTTCCAGTCACAGCAAATTATTTAGAAACTGATTCAGCAGTTTACTTCAGGTAAAGTCCTGTGGAAATGCCGATCCTTCCCACTTATCCATGAAAATGCCATACACAACTGTGCCTGATTTTAATGCTACTTCTTTCTCTAACAAAGACTATGTAAAATGATCCATTACTATGTATTTTAAATCTTAATCTTCTTTCATTGCCAGTCTTTAAAATCATGTTTCACAGAAAGAAAACCCAAAATCATTGAATATAAATGTACCATTTGTGCTGTTTTTGTATAGTACTTCTGCACATACCTATCTGTATATCCTGAATGGCAGTGTTGTCAAATCACAAACCTCCATATAAACGTGGATCTATGGCACACAGAAATGGCACCAAAGAGATTTCTCCCAGCATGAGGGGGTGAGGCACAGCAGAGCATGGCCAGCAGCACTGAGGGCTGACACCACTGCCATGGATGAGCTGCCAGTGAAACCCCTGCTGACAGTTCCAAGGGCTCAGCCTTGGATTTTGTTGCTCTCTCTCCTGGGATTCCAGTGCTTACCTTGAATTAAAAGAAAATTGACTCTGGAAAAATGCTTTCATGCAAATTGCCATTTTCACAACTTTGCTGGGACGGACACTAAATATTTTTGTAATAATTCATACACTATGCACAACAGCTTGTGACAAAGCTCCTTCAAAACGTCAGGAATGACTGAGTGGATGCTGTCTTTAAAACCAGAAGATGTTAATTAGGAATATACAGCTTGCAAATATGACACACTCAGTGGATTATTTCATCAAACTCTATATATCTGTTGCTGTGAAACATCAGTTTGTCCCACTTGGGAGTCCAAACCACCATGCACTATCTTGTAGCACAGTTGCATGTGAGCTGCAATTTGGCAAAAGCATGAAATACGGAGAATACAGCTCTATTATTACTTGTAGAGTGGTTAAAAATGGAATTTTCTTGAGGAACAACTATGAGATGTTTCTTACTTGGCAAAAGTCCTGCTGTGGGTTGAAGATTTCCCCAGGCTTGGCTGGCCCCAGTGTTTTGGGGAACAGGCAGGACCACAGAGGCACATCAATGCTGGGTGTGCCCTGAGAGTCAGGAATCTCACAGGGGCACTGAGAGAACTGGGAACGGGTCACTGGGAACTCCCTGGTCACTCACAGACCCCTGTCCTGGTGCTGCTCTTCCAGCAGGGATTCAGACTCATCCCCTCCTGGTGTGGGGCTGCAGAGGCAGCTCCTGGCAGCAGCAGAGAGGAGGAGAGGATGCAGCCTGTGCTCCCCACACCTGTGCAACAAAAAATAACAGCCAGGGACCAGAGCCCACCTCTCATCCTGGCAGCTGGGTACCCCACTCTCACCTCCAGCTGTGCCTTTGTACCAAAGTGTCCTCAAGTGTAACTTTTCAAATTCAACTCAGTATTTGCTTTTCTCTGGGCAATCCTTTGTGCATGCAAGCTTTCACCTGGGAGGTTATCAGGGGTACCTGGAGAGCACAAAAGGATTGAGCTACTGCAGAGAGATGGTCAAAAAACAATGAAGCACCTTTCTGTTTTTATTTGGCTTGCCATAGACTTTGGGCAAGATGAGGAAGTATGGTGCTTGTGTGCACAAATATTAACTGTAAGGGATGATGGTGAGACCCAGGAACTTGGGGACTGGAATGCAGGTGCAAACATTGCCTCCCAGGATATTCTCTTCCACGGCACACAGGTTAAAAAGGGCCAAAGCACGTCAGCAGATCATACTATAGGCTGGATTACAGAGTGCAAATACAGATGCTGAACCTAGTCTTAGGGCTAGACTTAAACAAGAACCAATGCAGAAAAAATAAATATATCACAGCACACTTGAATTATCCTTAGACCGTACAGCAGCTGTATAGGACAGGATGGGGGAAAAGGTCATGAAATAATGTTTGTAACTTTGTGCTATGTACAAATTTTACACCAGAATAATTCCTCTATTTGAAGCTTGCAGTAAACAGCTAACCCAACACATCTGGATTGACTTTTTTGTGCAATCTGGATTCACATTTATGTTCTGCTAGTGAGAACAATTTACTGGTAACATTTCCTCTCTCTGTCATTTCTCATTTTGCAGTCTATCCAGTGGCAGATCAACTAATCACTAATTTAAGCAAATGCAATTCTAAACACAGGAATGCTGCTTCTGAATAAAGAAGCAGAGCATGCAGCCATTTTCCTATTAATACTTATGAAAATCAGGCATCTCAGAAGACTATCTTAAATAGAAGAAGCAGTTTCAGGATAGGCAGGATTTCCTTATGACCTGTCTGAGGTAGCAATGGTCCTAAGCAATCAATTTCCTTTCTCTACCCTAATTTGCCCTTATACATCATATTCAAGATTTTATCTGGACAGGGGCTGGTTGGCTCAGTGGATAAACCTCTGCCTTTTCACCTCTGGGATCATGGTTCAAGTCAAACCCTGATGAAATGCACTTGATCGTCCTAATCTAGTTCCTAGTGGACAGTATTCCCATTATCTTTAAAAGGGTCAGAGCCAAGGCCATTGGGAAGAGTGCATTGTGCTGGATCTTGTCTGTTGATTAATACATTTTCAGTGATGCCAAATCCTTCATCTTCATAAGCATACATATTCTCACAAAAATCTTAATAGAAGTCCTTGCAGACTATATCTTTCTGCTCAGATTGTGTATAATTTCAGGATTTCCTGGGAATACATGCAACCCCACTCCCAATAAATTGCTTAAAATTTAAAACTGCGGTTGCCTGAATCCCATTTGCAATAACATCTCTAAGTTAACTAGTATGATAATTGATCACTTTAAATCACTACTTCTCAGAGGGAAAACAAGACCTTTAACTCAATCTGTTCTTAGAGCACATTATAATTTTCTTATCACACCACAGCAGTTGAGGCTGAACACACACAGAATAAAGGGAATTTATTCTGTGAAGGGAAACTGAGTCAGAACATACTCTCCATAAGAGTTCACTGTTTGTCCTCTGCACTAAGGGAGCTGTTGCACAATTAAAGTAAGAAATAGAACCACTTCCATTCCATGAAAATCCAGGCTGGGAATCACTGGGCTTTCAGCATAACATTCTTGGATCTGGTTTGGAATGAATGCTGCTACACCAGCAGTGCCCTCTGAGCCCTCTGGGGATCCTGGAGCTGTTGAAGCAGCCCAGCCTACAAGGACAAGGGCTCTGTGTTCCTGTGGGAGATGGGCCAGTGGGGGCTGGGACAGCAGGACACAGGGACAGCAGGGACAGCAGCGGCAGCAGGACACAGAGACAACAGGGCCAGTAGGACACAGGGACAGCAGGGACAGCAGGACACAGGGACAGCAGGGACAGCAGGACACAGGGCCTGCAGGATACAGGACCTGCAGGACAGCAGGACACAGGGCCAGCAGGGACAGCAGGACCCAGGGGCACAGGGACAACAAGGACAGCAGGACACAGGGACAGCAGGACACAGGGACAACAAGGACAGCAGGATACAGGGGCAGCAGGGACAGCAGGACACAGGGCCACCAGGACAAGCACAGCTCCACTATCAGTCACCAGCTTCCACAAACATCAACAGAAATAAAGAGATCATGATTTTAGCAGGAATATCATCAGGTTCCACTCTTAAGACAATTAATTCACTGATCACTTTTACTACACAGTTGTGGTCAAAATCCTGAGAACAGGGCATCAGTTCCTACCTGGATTGATTCTTTAATACAGATCATAGGAAAGGCAGGAATGTTGGTACCATTCCTCATTTCTAATTGCAGTTAAAGATTATAAAATGATTCCTGATGATTAAATCATTCCTCTGTAGCCATTACAAGTTTTACATTCTTACTATATATTTATTTAATTGACTACTGAAGAAATACAATTTAGCTTGTGGTTCTTTGGTACAAGTCAATAACCTGATTACATTATTTTTCATTATGTAATTACCCATGGCTTGCTTTTCTTTTGATTGTTTTGAAATTAACAGGGAACTCCTTTTGAAAAAAAACAAACACTTATAGCCTGATCTATCACAAACAATTAAAGAATCTGCAAATACCTGGTAAAAATGTAGGCTTATTCAAGAACTCTGCCCCTCTCCTAGGAGCACTGGTATACTGGTTTTTATCCCTTAGGGGCTGAAATGTGAAGCTCCAGCTGTGTTTTTGGGAGTGCCATGGTGAGGCAGCTGGGTGAGCTCAGCCCTGCAGGAAATCCAGGCAGGAGCACAGAGGGGTGATGTGCTGCTCCCAGGCAGGTGTGAGAAGCCTCATTTGTGCCTTTCCAGCACAAGCCCTGGAGCAGGATGACAGTGTGGGATCAGGGAGCTCAGCCTGGCTGTGCTGCCAGCCCGGCACAAACGCTGAGCCCCGGTGATGGAACAGCAGCAGCTGCCCCTGGAGCTGTGTGAGGCCAAGGGAAGGAGCTCTGCAGGCTGCACCTCCCCTGCCCACCCCTCAGTGCCCCTGGGAACCCCTCACACCCACCAGGACAGCTCTGGGGGCTGGGGGCTCACACCTGGTGAGACTGGTGCAGCACAGCTCTGACCTGCAGTGCAGAACACAGGAATTCAGTCAGACACTGCTGCAACAGCTGCTTTCAAACAGGCTTTATCTTTTTTCCTACCACCACAGAATGGGTAAATCTGGGTGTTCCTTTCTGAAATACAGTGATACAGAACGGTCATTGCACTCTGAGGTAATCAATATAGGTAATTGCTAAGCTAACTTTGGAATAAACTACAGATAAGCCTGAATAAGCTACAGATTAGTTTGGAAAAATTAGACCCGAGAGATTACAGTATGCATTTCAAACTGAATTTCTGCTAAACAGGTGATTTGTATCTCTATCAGATTTTTTTATAAAAAATAATCATTTTTATAAATATATATTAAGATTCTTTTTGTTGATTACAACGTAAAAAGGAAGGAATAACTGTGTATGGACAATGATAAAATAGCCTGTTGATAATAAATATTTGTCAGGTCTTGTCACATCCGTACACATTCCAATGTTACTGAAGAGACACGGCACTGATAAAAAAATACCCTCTGAAAAATCAATGGATTTTGAGCTAAAGCAGTTGCTAAACACACAGAAAACATCTTTATCCAACAGCCCCAGTGCTGTGAAAATTCCCAAGCCTTGCATTGGTACAGCTAAGGAAAATTTAATCTTCCCAAATACTCATCAGGGCACTCCATCCTGCAGACCTGACAGCCCCACTTATAATTAATTATACAATTTCGATGGGAATATCGACTACACAAAGCTATAAATCATAGAAAAAGTCAATAGGCATGGACACATTCAATCATGTCCCGACCAATGATTACTACTCTTAAAATACAATAATTATTTTCAGGAGCCAGCTTGAATTAAATTTCTGTCAGGCTGGTACAAGACCGGCGGTTGATGAAGGATGCGATGGATTTTTTGGGTTGAATTCGGCACAGAGACATTTATCCTTTTAGATAGGTAGTTTGTTTTTAGTGATCATGGTGCTGCGTGTTTAACTAGACCATGAAGATTAGATTATCTCCAATGGCTCATTATATCGTTTATCTCTTTCTCCCATGTTTGATCTGGAAGATTTCCCACTTCTTGATGCATGAAAGAAATGACTACTGATTTTGAAATGGAATGTGTTTAAGTGGGATTCTGCCTGTACCTTCACACCCCACAGCCCTGTATGTAAATCAAGCAGCAGCCACCCAAAATGCCACCAGGACATGGCAAACAAGCACCCAGAAGAGCTTTACACAGCTTCAGGAACACACTGGGGGAAAATATAAATGAAAAATACTTGAGCTGTTTTACAAAAAAGTGGAAAAGTTATCATAATAATAAACATAGAGGAAAAATCTGGGTCAGGAATCTGATTAATATGGAAAAAGAAATTGGAAGGAGACTTACTGCTTTGAATTACATGTCCCCAAAACTGCTAAACATCTGTGAAAGAAACATTAAGTGTTTCCCAGGGATGCATCCATCGTGCAAACTGAAAGCAAGCACCCCAAGCTGGTCTGGCAGTCAGGGCATCTGCAGGCACACTGCCCCTGAGGAGCCTCGTGGGGAGCACAGGGAGCCACACTGGGGGACAGCAGAAGCACGAGAGGGGAACCAGACCTTCATCCCTCGTGATCTCACTCATCAAACTCTCCTGACCTCAACAAATGAGCGAAATCTCAGATCTCACATGGAATCAATCCCAGGTGAAGCCCACTGAAAATGAGAGAGGGTACCAGGGCTTTAGCTGCCTCACATCCTGGAGCCTGCAGCCAGCCCTCCAGGAGCCTGGCTCTGTGAGCAGGGAGAGCAGGAGGCACAGGCAGCAGGGAGGAGCAGAGAGGTGCAGAGCCATGGCCCTGTGCACAAAGCTCAGTGTGCCCTGCGAGTGACACTGCGTGACTGGCACAGAGCACAGCTGAACTGGGACTGGGGACCAGGGCTCTGCACTCCCTTGGATACGTAACTCCTGAATGAAATGGAGAAAGTTGCAAGCAGTGATACACAGCTCTTCCAAAATGAAGTGGCTACCATTTGAAATAAGATCACATTAAAGAAAATACGACACCCCTCTCCACAGAAAAATCAGAGTCCTTATTACAAATCACTGTTTGTGTTCCCTGTCTGCTTAATCCTCTTGGGAAGCCCTGTACAATTGTCCAAACAGTGACAGTCTGCTGCAGAGCTTGAGATTGCTATTCTACTTACTCTTGTGTTTCTAGTATATTTTTGTACACTTAGAAGACCCAGGTATTTTCAGAAGGGCTTTGCATTTAAGGGCTTTTCCTAAGTTACTGCGTGATGCACAATGAGGAGCTAGGCAGAAAAACAGGATGCTTGAAGAAATGCAGACTAGAGGACAGACAAGAAAAGTGAATAGTTGTGTACATTTAATTTACAATATTTTTCTATGAAAAAGAAGGCAAACACGCCAAAGTTGAATCTGTACACAAAATAGCTGGCTAAGTTATGAGGAAATCTGGAGCAGTTATTGTGTTGGCTGAATTATCCCTTCTCATTCTGTAGACAGGAGGGGTGATAAGGATAAAGGGCTGGTTAGAGAAATGCAATTTGTATGTGAGTTCCCAACTTACTCCCTTAAAAGGGCTTAGCAGTGAACTTACCGCAGTGCCATTGTTGTCCCTAAATACGTCTTGATTAAAATAGTCAAAGAGCTTCTTTTCTAATTGCAGCATAACCTAAATAAAAAAATAGGGAGAAAGGTCAGCAAAGCTCTTGGACTCAGCGACTCAACAGCCAGCTGCTGGCAGCGACCCTTTCAGATCAGCAGCCCTTTAAAACCACACATTTCCACATGTCCAAAGCCCCTTGTCAGCTTGCCCATTTGCTTGGCTGGCAATCACTTAAACAGATCCAATTAACTGAGCATTAGGTGTGACAATCTATATCCTCCCCTCCCTTTACATTATCAGTTTGGAACAACTATATTCATGCTTTGTAGAAAAGAAAGTGAACATTCAACACTGTTTCTATTTACACAGGGGTGCCAAGAGCATTAAGTTGTTTACCTTTCGGTCATTATCAGATTCACGAAATATTAGCTTGACCACTTCATTTGTGTCAGCTGCCCGGATGGTCTGCATTGTGGCCTTTGCACATAGTGTCTAAGAAAAACATAAGGGGAGAAAGGGAAACAAGCTTATATGCAACAGAAGACCAGATTTAACTGAACATTATCAACAGATGTATCTTCAATGCCCCTCAAGAAATAGAATTTGCTGTAGGTCAAAATACAAAGCATTGCTAATTTAAGTCACTTCCACTCGTGATGGACTTGAAACAATAAATTGAATTACCACTTGGAGAGAAACAGGTAATATTAAGAAAACATCAATCAGGAAAGGCAAACAGACATTCAGCTTGTACCATGCAGGCAGGTTCTTCCACAGGTATCACAGTATGCTGTATCACACATTACCTGCACACATCCTCCAAAGCACTGCTTACAGATAATGGCCAGGCTTTGTGCTGATTCTTAAGAGCTGATAACTACATTGACACTACAGTTCTGTGAGTTAACCCTTGTTTGCAAAAACATCTGCCCTGTAAATTCATATTACAAGTACACTTTGCAAATCCCAAAAATGCTTACACAATCTGACAGCAATTTTCACAGTTTACATCGCATAGCGAATTCCCTCTTTTAAATAAGAGACATCATATCTCTAGATATTCTGAGTACTGGGTGCCCAAAACATATTATGAACCAACATTTTATCAGGCACAGAAGTATTCACAGAATTTCCAAGCAAGTGTTGGGCCTCGATCCACTGGCCACTGGCCTGGCTGGGACCCAGCTGCACAGGTAGTGGGGAATGACATGAAATGGGCTGCTCCAAGGGCTGCCTCCTGTATGGCAACAGGTGAAAATCTAGAGCTTTTAGCAAAGCAGCTGGCGAAGCTTTAAGTATGTGAAGTACTTTGAAATGCAGGGATCTCCATATTAACATTTTAACTGGGCACATTTCACAAAGTGCTCTGCAGCCTCCCTGCCTGGGCAAGGTTCCCCGTGCCCCTCACCTGGCTGCTGAGAACCACAAGGAAAAAGTCAGGAATTGAGGAAATTACTCAAACTGGGCATTGTTCAAAGACACAGAAGTGTCCCCACACCTGGGAAGCAACTCAGCATCCAGGGCTGCTGCTGAGACACATCCTGCTGACAGCCTGGTATGGATACTGGCAAAGACATTCCTTCTGAATGAAACCTTTTCTTGCTGGAGGCTCTAAAGGAAACTGGTTTTTGTTAAAGAAAATAACTGAGTCAAGGAGAGGCAAAGAGGTGACTTCCCTGCTCTGCTCACCCCATTCCTTTTAATAATAACCAGACTAAAGGTTTTCATTTTGCATAATATTAATTTGTAAAATAAATCCGTCCTGTGTTATAGACTTCTACATCTTACTATAAGCTTCTTTCTCTCCATGACAGAAATTCTTACATTTGGATTCATTATCAGAGGTGCAGTGTCCATCAGACTCAACATCACGAACTACTTCTTCCCCCATTCCCATCTTCTCCTGAAGGCAGAAATACATGCCAATCAGGTATTTAAACAAAAATCCACCTGCTCCAAATACTTTAGATCTCAGCTGAGGATCCCAGCGCCAGAATGGGAACAATGTCCATGGACATTTTGCTCCCATTTGATAAAAATATGATCCTTGATAAAGGCCCTTGCCTATTGGCACAGTACAAATAAAAAGCAGCGACTTGAGCGTTTTTAACAGGTAACTGGAATGGGATTTGGTAAAAACCCACAAATCTGTAATTTTTCTTACAAGTTTGTGACTGAAACAGGTGTTGATTCCTCATCTCACTGAACAAATGATGCCCATTTCTGACAGACTTTTCCTGACTGTTTCCTCCCTCCCCAAGAGCAGTGCCACGTCCATCTAACTCTGGGTTTACCCAGAGCTCTGGGGAGACTCACAGCACCAGAACATTGCAGTGTCTGTGCCATCACAGGGGTCACTGGCAGAAGGAGCTGGCCCCACAGGCATGAGCAGGCACAGGCATGGAGAACTTGGTCATCTCTGCAGGACTCCAGGTGCCTTTCTGCAGGCTTGGCAGGAGGGGTTTAACATGCTGGTTAAACTCAGCCTGCCTGGCAGGAGGAGTGCTATGCTGGGCCATGGTGGGAGCTGCCCCTGGGACCCCTCACTGTGAGCACAGAGCTCTTCTGGAGCTGCTCCCTGCACTGGGCACAGGGCACTGCCTTTGTCTGCTCACCTGGGACCCCCTCACCTGGGACCCCTCACCTGAGCACAGAGCTGCTCTGGAGCTGTTCCCTGGCACCTGGCACTGCCTTTGTCCCCTCACCTGGAGCTGCCCCCTGCACTGTCACCTGGTGCTGCCTTTGTCCCCTCACCTGGAGCTGCCCCCTGCACTGTCACCTGGCGCTGCCTTTGTCCCCTCACCTGGCCGTGCCCTCTCTGCCATCTGTGCCCGCAGCACTGGGTCACCCAGCAGGAGCCAGTCCCAACCCCGCTCCCTCCACAGTGATTGAAATTCAGGGCACGCAGCAGATAATCGGGTCAAGCCCCAAAAAAGAGGCTTTGGACTCATGTGTCACAAATCAGTCTGGTCCCTTCAAACAGCACACCAGATTAGAACAAGCACCCGAACAAACCAGAGCGGAAAACCCGCAGCTCTCTAAAGGCGGCGTCTAAAGCCCCAACAAATCGCTCCATCTTTCACTCATTTAAACTTTCCAAATGAGGGTCAGTGCGGTCCCCGAGCATCCAAATGCTAATGCGCTTAAGTGCGCTTAAGCAGCTTTCCAGAGTGAATGGGCCAAAGAAGGGCTCCAAAAGACACGGCAGAGTTACTGTCACTGTCAAAAAGTCATTGTAGCCACCCCCAGAGTGGCTGCAATTCAACAAATTCATGATTTCTGTCTCTTAAAGGCATCTGCTTGAGAACATTTTTTCCCTGAGCTGCTTTATCTCACAACGTCAGGCCGGCTCCAAAAGAAAAACCCGACGATCGACTCTTGAGAACCAATACAGAGAAAGGACCCACATACCTTATTGCTTTCAAATTTCACACACACAAAAAGTTACCTTATTCACAGACAAAAGTGATTGGGCAAAGGTTCATTTCTTATACAAGCTGGAGGCACTCCTTTTTCCCTCCTCCTTTCAATTTCTGCACAGTCGTAGTCACCCAAGCAGAAAACTTTCGGGACCATGTGCCTTCTTAGGCAAGTCTGCTTATGAAGGGATTTTTTTGTTGCTAGCAAAGAAAATCAAAATGCTATGAAAACTCACTGTTCCTTGCTGGGTATTCCCTCAAAGGTGTATTTTTACAAGGGCAGAAGAGGCGAAACCAGATATCAAACCTCTACTTTTTTTTTTTTTTTTTTTTTTTTTTTTTTTTTTTTTTTTACACAAAAA
>JAOTIY010000256.1:35195902-35210962 GCA_027123655.1 Muscicapa comitata | reverse complement strand
TTTTTTTCCCCAAAAACCCTCTATATTTTCTTTGGAAACAAGACTTGGTTAAAAAGCTTGCAGGAGAGCTGTATTCAGAGCTGAGAGAGAGCTCAGTAGCCAGCTTTTCCCTAGCAAACACAGCCCTATCTCATTCCTGTTTTCCCATACTCTACACAGGTAGATGCTTTGTAGCACTTTTGAAATAACCTTTGCGATAATTTATGTGTATTGAATTGTAAAACATAGTAACAGCTTTCCTGACAACGGCCCTGGAATGTAATAACAACGTCCTGTTACACAAAGCTAGGAGGAAATGTTTTTTCAATTTACAAGAGAGAAATCTGAACTTCTTCTAAACTCGGCAATTCTCAGAATTATGCTCTTGATTTACAGCACAACGCACCTTCAAAATACATCTGCTCCCCTATATACACCACACATCAAAGTGTTTAAGACTGCATTTCTGCATCCTTACAGTAAATAGGGACACAGGCATTAAAACAATTATTATATACATCAAACACACAACAGTCCACAACATACACTTTATATTGTGCTTATATGGGAACACTGTGAGCAGCTGTGGACTGCACTGCTGCTTCCTGCTTGGCTGAAAACTGCAGCTGACTTTTCACTGATCCCACACTCCCACTTTCTGAACATCCTTTAGACTCTGTGTCCACCTCCTGATGTGTGAGCAATTACATGCTTGTGAGTCCCTCAATAATTTCTGGGGGGTGGGAGGGAAATCCCCCAAAATGTGGTATTCAGGCACCAACAGACTCACCCTGCCCCACTGCATCTATCCACTGATGCTAAAGGTGTGAATTATTGCTCTCTATTATTGGAATACTCTTCTTAGGACAATATTACTTTGAATTTTTCTTAAAAAATAAAAGAAGAGAAAATAGAATGTATACATTGCTCCTTTACAATTAAAGAAGTTTAGCAATAGTTGCCACTGGAACTTGCAGTAAGGTGCACAGATTGACAGATGTGCTCGTGGCTGTGAGTGCTAGGAGAGAAGTGCAGAGTCTGGAGACTCCTAACAGAGCCAAGTGAAATAAGGTCTTGAGCACATGAGCAACCAAATCAACTAAATTTAAGATACTTAATTTTTTTCCAGTTACATACTCTGTGGATTCTGGAAGGACAGAAAAGACAGACATACATGTGTCATTTAATTATGAAAGCGATTCCGAAATGCTGCTCAAGACCCAAAATCAATCTGACATTTATTAAATTAGGATAATAATTTAAAAAAATTATTATATGGATGCAAATTGTATTTTAAATAATCAGCAAGGTAAAAAATTTGCTAATTTGGGAATAACAGGAACATCTGTCTTGTTTGGGTTCCCCCTCCCCTCTGAGAGATGATACAATTTCCTGGATATTGGGAATACAACAAAAACCAATTCCCCATGTCACATGACATCAGAGAAATAAAACTTGCAAGTGAGAAACACAAAGTTACCTGCAGCTTTCTGAGTCAGTGAGAGTTGTGCACTCAGCTACAGGTGACACTGTGCTTTTTAAACTCTCCCCTGCCATGGAAATGAGGCTCATCACAGGCAGTTCCCTGTTTGCTCAGGAGACAGTGCCAGCTCACCAGAGCAGCTGCTGCCCCCAGGGCAGGGACGGGCAGGGAGGGCGGCTGGAACAGCTGGAACAGCTGGAACAGCCATGGGCTGAGCACATCTGCCCTTCCCAGGTCTGCGGGGCGTCCTGGGGTCCCTGACTGTGCTCTGGCCTCAGCAGCTTTGCTCTGTGCCAACAGCTGGTGGCAATGATGGCTCTCTTTTTAATTCTCTTCTTCAGAATGAATCTGAATTAATTCCAAACGGCCTCTGCCTCTCAGATTCTCCAAGATTACAGATGAGGCTAGAACTCCTTTTCCATATTCCCCACATGCTGATGACCTCCTTATTTTCCCTTCCTGTCTCTCTGGTCAGGTTGCACGTTTCTGTATTCTCTCATTTCATTTTCCTGACTGTGATCTCAAGCCTGAGCTCAGCAAAGCATCCACACAGTGATTCAGAATTTACCTGGAGCTGTCTGGCACCTGTGGGACTCAGGACACGGAGCTGTGCAGGGTCTCTGCAGACAAAGGTAAAGGGGTCGTCCCCTGCTCACTTTTTAAGGACTCAGTTTAAATCCACTTGCTGACATGAATAATATGTATTCAGGACTTTGATCAGATCCAGATAAACCTCCAGCACTACAAGATCTGGAATTTGGAAGCAATCTGCCAGAAAAATCCCTTCCCTCCTCCTGTCTGTCCTTCTAAATAATTCTGTATTACTACTTGATGTCAAGTAGTCTTGAGGGAGTATTCAAAGAGAAATATTTACTTTTTCATAATTACAGAAACTGGGACAGTCCAACTGTTTCTAAGGAAATTCTTTGCATAAACACAATATACATATCTTGTCCTATAAGGTGCAATCCTCTTCAGATCTACTCAGATGTTCTGTTACTTATCTTCCATTATTTTTTCTTCTTTTGCCATGCAGTAATGCCAGCTTGAGAAATTCATCATTGGAAACCTTCAGAGCACTTACATCTCCCATTCCAGCTGACCAAGAAGAGGACTGGGTGTATTGTTTCTGTTCAGCAAAGACTTTGATGAAGCACACAGAATCTGTGATGTAAATCTGTTTCTGTAGAGAAAAATAAAATCCCCTGCTCTCTTGAATTGAGGAGGAATGGAGTAAGAGGCAGCTTCTCTCCTTACAGCTAAACTTGCTTTTATCTAACTTGCAGACTAAGAACCTCTCTTGCTTTTCATTTTAAAAGCAAAACAGCCTGTGAGCCCCATCTGCTCCCGTGTGCCTCACAACTGCCTCTGTTTTGGGTGGTACCACTTGCCTGTGTTTGCACTGATGGTGTTTGTGTTTCTGCTGCCTCCAAACTCCAAGGGTTCTCACAGCCATAGGAAATCAGACATGGCAGCAGTAACACCAAGTAGCAGAAATTTAAGCCAACACCTAAGAAAATTATTTGGTGCTTCTTGAGTTCCCTCCAGCCCTGGGCTCTGCAGTCACTGGAGCCTGTCAGCTCCATTCTCCTCAGCCTTGCAGGAGCTCAGGTCCTGACTCAGCCCCGAGTGCCCCAGGCTCCCACCTGACCTCAGAGCCAGCAGCAAGCCCAGAACACTCCCAACCAGCACTGCCAAACGGAGTAAATTCAGCAGTTTGCCCTTTAAAATAATGGGGAGTTTTTTTACAAGATCAATGGTGTGACACAGCTCAAGTTCAAGGCTTAACCTTTGGAGAATGTGACCCTTTGGCTCCCACAAAGTAGATTCTCAGCAGCAGGTATAATTGGGAGCTGAGTTTTAAAACATGTAGTGTTGGGCAATTCTGAAATCAAATTATGCATGTACCTAAAATCTAGATGTCCTGAGGCAGGCACTGAATGCTTTTTAACACAAAATTGGAAAAAATAAAGAAATAAAATACTTTTTTCTTCTTCCTATTATGCAAAACAGCAAAAAAACATACTTAAGTCTCCTAAAAAAGATGGGATGTGAGGCATGGAGCAGGTAAGTGACTTGCATGAGGCACAAGTGTGTTGTCAGCTGCCCACAGCTCAGGCTTGGACTCTTGCTACGCCTAAGCACAATGGTGGGATGGACACCTGGCCATGGACACGCCCTCCAGGATGGACACATGCCATCCTGGATGGACACATGCTCTCCAGGATGGACACACGCCCTCCTGAATGGACACACACCCTCCAGGATGGACACACGCCCTCCTGGATGGACATGTGCCCTTCCAGACTGGATGAACAACTTGGAGGAACAGCAACTTCCCAGCCCTGGCTGGAGATTCAGAGGGATTTAAGCCCCAATGAATGCTGATCCCTGGCTCACTGGACCCCACCACTGAGTGAGGACAGAAAGCTCTGTGAGAAACGAGGCCACCAGGGTCCTCCTGCTTGAAACAACCAAAGAGCCTCCCAGAGGGGATGGGACCTGACTGGGCCAAACCACCAGAAAGTTCATTCTACAGAGTTTCTGAAACAGAGATGAAATTCTTTTCATTAATCAAACCAAGATCCAAATATATGAGACACATGAGTACAGAAGTGTTAATGCAGCATCATTTCAGAGCTCGCAGCTGGGGCTGCCCTGTGAAGTGCTATTCTTCCTGCTGTATCTTTAAGTGCTGTTAAATTCATTTGTCACTTGATGGAAATCCAACAGGCTACAAATCTCCCAAGGCCCTGTGGCGCTGAATAGTGACAGGAGGATTCTGTTCTGCCATCAGAAACCATTTGTGCGCAGCTCTGTCCGCACTCACACACGCTGCTTTAACTCATCTGCCTCCCCATTCTCCCCGGCCTGGCAGGACAAATTGCTCACTGTGGCTCCCTTTCAGAGGCAGCACAGCGCGCAGAGAATCATGACTGAGCAGAAACACAAGGAACAGGCACATAAAAATTCATCACTTTGGCCTACTGACCTCTTGCCACTGGATTTGGCAAACCCCATCTCAAAAAGTAGCACCGAGGGAGAGCTAAGCAGAGTGGCTGAGTGAAATTACTGACAAAAAATATCCTGGACACAGGAAAACCCCACCAGATGCTTCATTGTCTTTGCAGAGAAGTGGTGCTGAAAAAGGGGGTGATCTACCACATGGCATATTGGGTGGAATAAGTAGTGCCATTGTTTCAGGGCAGCTCTGTCACTTTACTGACCGCAATACAAAGAGGTGTAAAGCAAGATTTAATCCTGACTTTTTAGTCAGCAGATTAAAACCAATCATGCCAGATGTCCACAAGACTGTTTAACATACAGAAAGCTTTTTCATACTCTACAAAATAGTAGAAGTTGTAATAACTTCTTTATTTCCTCTACTGAGGCCTTTTTCACTAACTTTTAGTCAGAAAAAAAGGAGATGTTGTAAAAGATTTTAAGATGTGCTATTAATTTTTACTCTATCCTTTCTTCTTTTCCCTTTTGAGACAAAGCTGAGCAAAGTAAATTCCTTAACCCATCCAAAATAGACAGGTATGCCAAAGAAAACTGCTGGTATAAGAAAGCTGTGATTTTAAAAATAATTTATACCCGTTAAGACCAGCAATGGGTGCTACCAGCAGTGTTTAACTTCTACCAAGTAATACTTGAAGTGATGAAAGACATGAAAACACGGTGGTCAGTGTGATGAGAAAGGAACAGATCACCCTTTTCCCCTCAAAACTGGACTTGTGCTGGTGGGATTCCTGCCCAGATGTTTGCTCACAGCTGCTGTGAGGATGTGTGTGCTGTGCTCAGCTGGCACAGGGACACAGGGACAAGGGACACAGGGACATATTTCATTTGTTTTCTCATCATGTGCTTTTACAAAATCCTCATTATAAGCTTCTAGAACAAAAGTAACCATCTTAGTGAATCCCTGACCTAAACCAGGACTGTTACACCATTTAAACCATTCTCTTCGTTTCACACCTGGCAGAGGCCAAAGTGAAGAGTTAAAATCACAGCAAGGCACTGCTTCAGCTCTGCTGCCACTGAGGCAGGGACAGCACAGCTCTCCCCTGGCTGCTGAGTCCTTCCAAGGAGCACCTGTGGGACACACACCTGCAGCTCTCCCTGTGTGTCACTGCAGGTGGGGCAGAGCCCAGCTGTGTGTGACTGCAGCTGTTCCTGCCACCACACGAACCCCTCTGCCTTCTCCCAAACCAGGGTGCCACTTCTGGAACTCACCTCAGACAAGAGTAGCTGTGTTTTGGCTGGCCGTGGTTTGCAGCACTACAAACCACAGCCACAAGGAGAGGACCCTGCTGCCTCACTGGAAGAGGTGCTTCATTAGGTTAATTAGGTTAATTAGGATGCACTATTTGTCTTTCTATCATCATCATCATCCCCCTTAGTACTCCTTGCAGGTCTTGTATCATACAAGCTAATGATTCTGTGATTCTGTACTGAAGATGTTGGACAGGCAGGAACTCCAGACCTGCCCCTCGTTTCCCCAGTGTGCTCTGATGGCTGAAAGGTGGAGCAAACACCCTGGCTCTGAACCTCACTGACATACTGAGGGGACATGGGCAGCCAGCACAAGGAACATGAGGGCATTCTCTTTGTCACAAAGTCCAACTAGAGACTCTCAAGCTACCTAACAGGAATAAGTCAGCCAAGTGTAAATCTGACTGAGAGATTTCTGCTGGTTGAACACTTACTTCATCACTACTTATTCCACTCCGGAATTTGCACTAGTTAAAAATTTCAATTCTACTCTCTACTTCTGAATTTCTTCAGGCAAGTCTTGTGGGTGGCCCTCAAGATACATTTTACCAATTTTTCATGCCCATCCCTCGAAATGTGACCCTGCTCCTGTGCTTTTATCTCTCTGACAACTTCACACAGGAAAACATGCAGCCCCTCTGATAGCATGAAATCGGAAACAAAAGCCTCTGGAAACAAAGGGGAGGAGGGAGGCAGGGTACAGTCCAGGTCCTGGCTGATTTTAGGCACAAACAGATGTTCATAGGACCCAACACCCTGAGCAAGCTGAAAGGAAAAGCTTGTAAAAGAAATGGACCTTAAAAACAATGTATTGAAGAGCTTTAAAATAAAGGCAAAGGAAAAGCAATATGGCTTTCACTGATAAATCTCAGCTAAGAAAACCAAAGTGGCACCATGAATTTCAATGATGCATTTTTCCTTCTCAATGAACTCTACAGCTCATTTTGAAATCTACAAATTGCTTAAATCTCAACTTGGTTTACAAGTCTCCCATAGCCATTAAGAGGTTACAATACAGGCATTTCTATTTCTTGTAACTAATCACCAGAGCTGGAAACACCCAGCGAAGCCCTGAAATATAGGCTAATGCCATTATTTTAAAAGCTGCTTACAGCTCAACAAAGAGGAATATGCTGAAAGAATCTTGATTGGAAAAAATCTTAAGACTAGCTGTTGGAACAAATTATGTTCAATCTCCTGCTCTTTTATGTGCACTATTTCAGACTCAAAAAGCCCCATGGAAAGAATCCCTGAAGCGCTGTCCTGAATTGGACCTGGGTTCTGTTTCACAAAAGCCAAAACGCAGCATTTACAAATGAAACAAAGTGTGGAATCATTCCTCTGACTGAAGTTTCTGCTTTTGTGATTAAAACTCTCTTCCTCTCTCTTGAAGAGCCTGCCATCCAAAAGGCCCTGTGCCATGCTCCAATGCACAAAATACATGTATTCATTACAGGAGAAAAAACCCTGAAAAATTTGGCACAAAGGCGGGTGCATAGCTTAAGTCCTGTTTAGGGTAGCCCTCACTCAAACTCTGCTCATTTGCATAGATTTTACCTACTGATTGTCTCTATCAGGGATACAGTGCATGGCTCAAAGGAATGTTCCATCAGCTGCTTGTGGTCAGGTGCAGATTTAACTTGATCGTTATTAGCATCAATGAGACTCACACAGTAAAGAAATACAGAAACAGAATCTTTTCCCACCAGCACCAAACTCAGTGGGAATTATTTTAATGACAAAGCTGAGACTGATGTATCTCAGTCTGCTCAGGAAGCTTTAAGAAATTATAGGGTGAAATTCCATCCAGAAGAGACTGTGCATTTGTCTAGTCTAATTACACATAGTAGATCCCACTGGCAGTGATTTCATCCTCAACTGCAGCAAATGGCACCTCTTTGACTAAAACAAAGGTTCAGAAAGGCACCTTGGTAACACACAGGACACTCACCAATTCCTCTGGCAGCCACTCCAGGAACAGAACCACTCTAGTGGCTGATTTCCCACATATGATTTTTCATTTTAAATCCTCTGTTAGCAGCTTCTAAGCATCACTTAGACACAAAAGGAAGGGGGGCATTGCTGTGAACACAGCAGAGAATGAAACCACAGTGCTCAGACTGCAAACTCCAGGGAAACCCCCTGACCTACTGGCAAGGGTTATCTGAGTTAACTGGAGTGGACCTCTAATGAAGCAGGGCTCAGCAAAGCTGAGCCTAGAGCTCTGAAAACAGCTCTCCCTTGCCACTGGGGGCTGGGTGAGAGGATGGAGGCCCTGCTCTCCTCTCACACCAAACTGACTCTGCAGTGCATGGACTGGAGGTGTGCAATGGATTTCAGTACAGGCTCAGCAGACACACGCAAAGCCAAACAGGCAATTAATAAATTTACCAGGGATGCCTGAATGACTGTGCCATGGCACTGCTGTGGGAGCTGAGGCTCAGCTGTCTGCCCTTGGTGTCTCCCCCTGCTCTGCCACCGACCCCTTGGTGCTGCTGCACGTGCAGCACAGCCAAACACAAATTAAACACAAATTAAACACTCATGTCTGCAACAAACTCATCTCACCAGAGATCACCTGATTTCACTTCACCACCTTCATCCAAGCTGTAAATCTCACGATAAACTGCCTTGTTCAAGCATGTTTTGTGACTGCATTTTCTCTCAACTTTCTTCTCATTACCAACTCTTGCTTTAGGTTGCCTGAAGTGAACATCAAGCTAATGAGACTTCAGCTATTGAAAACCTTGCTCGGTGTTTCCTTCCTTCCTTTCTTCCCCCTCAACTACAGGAACAAATGTATTCTTCTTCTAAAATTCTGTAATGTCCTAGAAACACCAATTTGTTCTAAATCAACTTTCGAGACTGTTGGTTACAGATGGGCAATTACAATCAGCCATTCCTACTCTATAAATTCCTTCTCCTGACTGATCTGTCAGGAAACATCACTCAGGCATCGGTGGCTCAAAACTTTCCTTCGTTTTTAAATTATACACAAACATGTCAAATTCAAGACATTTCCGGGTGATCTCTCATTCAGGGAAAAGCTTAATGATTTTTCTACTTCCAGATGTGAACAGAGCTCCTGAAGCTTTTATGGCTACAATACTGACACCCTTGTGAAATTCAGCACTTGTTAAAACTGCAAAAATAAAGCACAGAAAGGAAAAATAAGCCTTTCTTTCAATAACATTTACAAGTGGGGCAATACTGTAAAGGGCTACCCTTCATAAGCCTTCCACACCTAAGGGAAAGAAATCCATCTGAATTTTTGGACTGTCTTCAGATATTTCAGAGTGAGACAACCAAAACAGACTGTGGTTTTGAAAGGCATTGAGAGAATGCTTTTTCTGCATGAGTGCTAATAATCTAGCATTACTCGTAGCTGCAGTGCTGAACTATCTACAACAGTGTGATTTCAGAACTGCTATCAACTAAGCAAGCAGTGCAGTTTGCACTAACTGTGACACGTTTTACTTCATAAAGCACATACTGTAACTCCTGAGAACTATTCTCAATGTACAGGAAATTGAGCTGCCCATATCAAAGGATTTTAAAATTACCACTACAAACCCACTATGAACTAGTACACAGATCTGACCAGTTAAAAATCTGTAATTCACCAGCTTCAGTGCAAGTTCCATTTAGTTTGGAGAAATTATCAGAAGTGGGAACAATGTTAATGCTAAGTCTATAAATACCCTTCCGTATCCTCCCAGTGCACACACATGGCTGAAAGAAATCCGTGCAAGTTACTGGCAAAAAATCAGATGGAACAGCCATCTCTATAGGAATCACTGGCAGAAACTGGCTTTTATTTCAGTGGTGTCAGGTTTCACCAGGAATTCTCATAGCAAAGGGCCAGCATCAGGTGTTTGCTGAAGCACATGTAATATGCAGCACCAGGCAGTGGTTTGAGCCCTCTGCACAGTCTAACAACATGAGAACTGCAGCCTTCATTTTGTCTAACCCTGCATTTATTGTTCGTCATTGTTTCTTAGAGTTATTCTGCTGTCAATATTTGAAGAACAGAATCCTGTCTGGGTATTGATTTCCTAAAGACTTTGAATCAGTGCCTTCATAATGCATATATTTTAAAGCAAGTGCATGGAAAAGGTGGAGGTGAAGCTGCTTATTGAATTAAATCAATACAAGACACCATACTGGCAATTATCATCTAGTATTTATTTTATATAATGTAAAATACCCAGCAGACAGAAGAAAAACAGATTTCCATCCCACTTTGGCAATCTTAATTTACATCTCTTGTACACTCTGGACCTCTGGCTTGCTTTAGTTCAGCTGTTGTCACTCAGGCACTTAGCACACCCTTGGCTCCTGTGCAGCTGGTGATGACAGGGTAGCACAGTGCCACCTCCTGTGATGCTCCATTCCCTCTCAAGGGAACAGACACAGAGCAGTGCAGCTGGAGTCTGGAGATGCTTCTCCCAGAGCATCAGCTCCTCCAGAGCATCCAGCTCAGGGGCTGCACTGCAGAGACTCCATGACTAAAAAAGCCCCAAATGACAGGGAGGGGGAAATACAGGATCCACACTGAAGTCCAGCTCAATTCAGGTTATGTTTGTGCTCTGCAAGCTTACTGACAGTACAACAGTTACACTGCATTCAGCTGAAAACAAACAAGGAATTATATCTGGTTTAATTTTCAGGGACTCATTAGGTAATATGAATAAAAATAATCTAGAAGCAGCATTTTAGAAGCACAGTGTGATCCCCAGGATGAGTTCCAGCAGTATATGCATTTCTCTCCTGTCTCTGAGGGAGCAGAGCTGGATGCAGAGAGCAGCAGTGCACCAAAACCCATCCCAGACTGCCTGGGGCTGGAGTGCAAACAGGAACCCCAGCCTGGCAGGGAGAACAGAACAGAACAGAACAGAACAGAACAGAACAGAACAGAACAGAACAGAACAGAACAGAACAGAACAGGAACCCAGCGTGGCAGGGAGAATAGAATAGAACAGAACAGAACAGAACAGAACACAAACCCAGCCTGGCAGGGCTCTGCCCCTGTGCCCTGAGCTGGGCAGGAGATGATGGCAATATCTGCAGCTACTGCCCAGCCCCTGCTCTGAGCAGAACTGAGCCCAGCCCTGCTCCTGCTGCTCCTGCCCAAGGGCTGTGCCTCACTGAGAGCTCAGGAAGGTGTTTTCCCCCAGGAGCTGATTGTCCCTTTTGTGCCAGGGCAGCAGCAGGGGCTGAGCACATCCTTCTGTGCCACGGGGTCAGAGCTGCCCCTGCCCAGCCTGGCTCAGGATGGGAGAGCCCCACGGCTGGGCCAGGAGGGGAAACCTCTCAAGGGATCCTAAATGCACCCTAAATGGACCCTGGGCACCCCACAGCCCTCCTGCCACCCTGCAGGAGCAGCCCCAAGGAGCACAGGGCAGCTGGCCCCACAAACACTCTGTATGGGACCCCAGCAGTGCCAGCACAGATGCTGCACCCAGATCTGCTCCTGCCAGCAGGTTCTCTCATATATAAACTGCTTCTACTCCTGCCTCTACCAGAAAGTGCCATTTAATTGTTCATGTTTATTTGTGGGCTCTTTCATATATAAACTGCTTCTTTTCCTACCTCTACCAGAAAGTGCTATTTAATTGTTAATGTTTATTTGTGGGCTATTTCATATATAAACTGCTTCTGCTCCTGCCTCTACCAGAAAATGCTATTTAATTGTTAATGTTTATTTGTGGGCTCTTTCATATATAAACTGCTTCTTTTCCTGCCTCTACCAGAAAGTGCCATTTAATTGTTAGTGTTTATTTGTCCCACTGAAAGGGCAAGTTACACGAAAGTGTGGAAAGTCAGTTACAAAGAAAACAACAAAAACCAGCAGAAGCCAGAACACCACGCCACAGAAAGGCCCATGTGGCAATATACCTTTTTCTTCCAGAGGAAGATACCATGAAGAAATATTACAATTTTCAAGGATTTTATTGGCATACTCTTCACTCATTAAAAAAAAAATTAAAAAATCTATTCCATGATCGTTGAGAATAACATCAGACTGTATAGGTCAAAAATTGACTGACATCACTCTGGACAGGCATTATTGAGACACACAAAGAAGCTGTTGTGCCTTTAAGCTTATGGTACATTGCAACGCAGTAAATGAAAAGCCACTATTATGAGGGGATGTTTATGTCAGTATCTGAAACAAATCTTCTTTTTACTAGGATAATACTGTCTTAAATTGTTAACTGTTGATCAGATAAACAACATGTGATAAAGATCCTATAATCTCTTTTCATACAATTGGTTTTAACCCCTTAACAGCTTTACATATTAAACTATTACACATTAATTACCCTTGTGAAAGCTTGAAAGAGCTGTAAATTACATCCTAACACATTTCTTGTGTAAGCAGTAATGTGAGAATTGAGGATTGGATTTTAATAAGGCAGAGATAGGATGATAACATTTTCACAGGAGGTAATGTCTCAGTCACTGCTACAACTTGCATCCTGCCCCCTTGCCACTCTTTTGGTCTCTGTGTGAGAAGAACTGAGGGTTCAATACAGACTGAAGAGGTATTTCATGCAGTGCAGGACGTGGAGAACCTCCCTTGCCATGTGGCACCAGGCAAAGGTGACCCATTGCTGCACGACCACATAAAGGGCCAGGAAACTTCATCCTTCTTTCCCTGGAGAAGGAGCAACCTAAATGTTACAGCAATTATTACAGCTGATGTGAGATTACCAGATTGCCACTTTGCATATTCTGCTTTGAAATGTCAAATTCTCATCTCAAATTGGGACTGGGATAAAACGACACACTACGGGAAATCCTATTCTGACAAAGGAAAAATTGCTGTCTGAATTATCAATACTAATAAAGCTAATCTACATCATGTAGATTAGAAAGTCAAAGTTTCATTTAACAATGCACGTGATAAAATACAGTGGAGACCTGTACCAATACAATTTTTTTCAGAATTACCACGGTGTGAGTCCTCCTCAGAGGGGCTGAGGAACAGAAGCTGCTGTCCTGTTTCTACCTCTCTGCTACAGAACTGAGAGCAAGAACCACGAAAGAGAGAAATGAACAAGCTGCAAGTGCTTATTCCACGGTGCTAAGCAGTTCAGGGTGCTTCCTGAACTTTCTTAAAATTAATAAAATTAAAATGAATACTGAAGTCTATGCTGATTTACAGTTCCACCTGGGCAGGCTCCAGGGGGTCCCTGTACAGAGTCATCCAAACAGGATAAACCCCTTTTGCACAGAGTCATCCTCACAGGATAACTCCCTTTCCACACTCATCCTCACAGAATAACTCCCTTTCCACACTCATCCTCACAGGATAACTGCATTTCCACACTCATCCTCACAGAATAACTCCCTTTCCACACTCATCCTCACAGGATAACTCCATTTCCACACTCATCCTCACAGAATAACTCCCTTTCCACACTCATCCTCCCAGGGTAACTCCATTTCACACTCATCCTCACAGGATAACTCCATTTCACACTCATCCTCACAGGATAACTCCATTTCACACTCATCCTCCCCCTCTGCCTGCTGAGAGCAGTGCCATCCCCCCCTGCAGCCACAATTAAAAGCAGGTTTCTCACCACATGCTCTGAGACCCTCTGTGGCCCCAGAGGAGGCAGCCAGAGAACAATCCCTTCACTCATCTCCCCCCTTATCTGTGATGGAAGCAGAAACAATTGCATCATTTAATTTACTATTGCAACGGGGATATGGCTCATTGGCCCCTCGTTGTTTTGAAGATGGATTTAATTAACCTGCTATGAATCTTGCCAATACGTGTGGCAGCATCAGTATGGGATGAAAGATGTCAAAAAATCAGCTGCAGGGTAATGAGCATTTCACAGCTTGCTGTGCTGAGAGGGCTCGTGGCTGCAGCAGAAAGCCTGGAGCAGATTGAGGTAATACACTGCAGCCTGGCCTCTGGGAATCCCAGCCTGGCTTTGCCCGAGACTACCAAGAAGGGAGGTAATTGAATAATTCCTAGTAGCCACATGTACCTTTAACGCAGAGGCCATTTGCAATCACTGGAAAATAAATAATTGCAATTAACTACACTGTTAAGTAAATATATCCAGCCCCTCGGGGAAGCAATCTGCATGCTTTTTATAAGTCTGGCTACAACATAAAACTCATCACAATGTCTGTGAGAGTAATTTATAATGAACATTAGCAGGTGCCTCAGATGTGTTGCTGCCATTTACCTACATTAATAAAGCTCTCCTTATTAGACCTGAAATTGTATGCATTTTAATTTAACAAATCTTTATTACACTTTCATGTTACAAAGGATGCTGTTTCCAGCATTTCCTAGAAACATTTGAGCTTCTAAAGAATGTTAAAATCTTCATAAGAGGAAGGCTTTTACAGTTTGAGAACTGTTTGAGATTATAAAACCAATCCAGGATTTTACATGCTTTCCTAACTGGAATGAAAACATGACCTGAAACTTGTAAGCTATTGATTTATTTTATTTTATTTTTATTCCATGATGTTCTGGTTTATCTCAGAAATAAAGCGAAATGGTTTTTCTCTTACAGGAATGGTTTAGTATCCCTTCACAGGGGGAAAGGAGCCCTGTACCAGTTTTTAACTGTCAGCCACAATGGAGCAGAAGCTCCTGGAGCTCTCCTCTTGGCCAGGAATGAAATGGTTGCACCTGGTATCCCAAATGGAATCAGTGCTCACCTGCCTGGTATCACTGCCCAGGAAAGGCAACAGCCTGGTTTACTCTGGAACAGGGAGGCACAACTGAGCACACCCACAACAACACAAACTTGCTTTTTATGCCATGGCAGTATTTTTAATGCAATGGAACTTCACTGGTTGCTCAAAGCAAAGTAAGTCAGAATTAAAAAAAAAGAAAATTATTGCTGTGTTTGTAATAACAAGAATGTGCAATTCTTTCATGCCCTTTTCCTGATGCATTCAAAGCATCTTCTGCAAACATTACTTAGATAAACACACTCAAATATTTGCACCTGACAAGACAGCCAGGTGCTTGGTGCTGTCTCCTGAATGACCAGGACAGAGCCTCATCCTGACAGGTGACCTGTTTTTGTCCAGGGAAGCACATCTGTACCAAGGAGGAGATAATGAAGTCTCCACATCCATCCATCACCTCACTTGAATCAGCTTTTCGAATCAGTTATTATTGTCTAATTAGCTATTACTCTTTTTCATGACAATTACTAATGGATCATTTGTTGGCTGGAGTTTGCAAACATCCTTGTTAGTGTCCAATGCATGGGATGAAACAAATTCAACTTAAAATATTTCTTCAGATTTGAGTAAGATCAATTATTCAGATTATT
>JAOTIY010000256.1:35167675-35195802 GCA_027123655.1 Muscicapa comitata | reverse complement strand
TTATTAAAATCAATTATTCAGATGTGACAAGTTGTTCATCAGCTCTGACTGTGAAGCAGAGCAGTCTGTTCCAAAGGGAGGGAGTGATGTCCCAGGAAGAGCTCCCTGCTCTGCAGCACACACATGGCAGTGGCAGCAGAGCTCCTCCAGGTCCTGCTGGCACAAGCTCTGGGTAAGGGCACCCCACACCCCTGCAGGCTGGCTCACAGTGAAAGAGCACGCTGTGCCAAGACAGCGTGATAAAACAGAAATTACGGCATTCCCTGCAGCACCAGCAATGCAGTGGGAGCTGAAAAGCCAAGCCAGAATGAAGCTCCTGTTTTATCAGATAATATAAAATCACATGGTCAGAGGTGGCAGAGAGGCACAGTGCAAGTGAATGACGGAGCCAGACATGTAAATTCTTATGAGCAGTTATTACCTTTTAAAAAACATTTAATCAGCAATTCCAGCCCTGGCTTATCAAAGGACACTGCACATCAGAGTCTGGACTCTACATTCTGAACAGCTCTCAGATTCTCCCTTTAAATGGCTTAATTGGGAAATTATTTACAAACACTACATTTTTATGATGTAAGCACAGTCTGCATTTACACAAGTATTGACTGTAGCATCTCAGTGTGACAGCCTTCACAGCTGTGGTCTCAAGAGGGAATTCAAAAGGTCAGCAAGAAAAGCAGAGATAAATTTAGTAACATACACAAAGATGACAGGTCAATGGATTAACCCTTACAAGTCCCAGTATTAACTCCCCTGCTGAATAGTCCAAGGAGTGGTTAATCTGCATGGGCCCATGTTTAAACACCAGAAGGGACAGGGACAGCCTGGGGAGGTTCCCAGCTGAGCAGGGGCTCACCCTGGCTGGCACTGAGCCCTTGGGACAGAAACAGCTCTGGCAGCTCTGGCTGCTGCTGTGCCAGCTGCTGGCTGTGCCCACAGCACCCTGCCAGCCCCAGGGAAATGGCACAGCACCCTGCCAGCCCCAGGGAAATGGCACAGCACCCTGCCAGCCCTTGGGAAATGGCACACTGGAGCCACAGCCCCCATGGGCTATTTGTGATTATCCAGCACAATTCCCTTGAGAGGTGCCTTCAGCTCTGTCCTTCCCTATTCTGCTTCAGGAACTGAAGTGTCACCCAGGAGCAGCCCTTACTGCCAGGGCTGTACACTGACTTTAACTCCCTCAGGATGTCCTGGTGCCCAGAGCAGCCCCAGACACACACACAACTGCTTCTCACAGCTTTGGGGGCTGCTGGCACACACATTTATAAACTGCACCAAGTACAGAACACTACAGAACAAACTTACTGTGACTTTAGCTGTCCACGTATAAACTGGAAGTTTCTGAATCACCTTCAATTATGCTTAATTACATTATTTATTAATAATGTAGTTATTATTAATTACATTATTACTTAACATTGCAGAGTGGCTGGCTGAAGTTGTGATTACTGGGCTATGCTACTTATAAAAAAAAATAGAAAATCTGTATTATTCTAGTGCTTTGCACACTCATACAGGCTTGCATTTTAGGTAGGAAGAATGAGAAAATGAATGTGATTCATCTTCCAATTACATCTTTTCTGCTCTCATACAGCAACATAAACCAGCAGGGGGGTAAGGCACTCCCAAGATGCAGAGTACAGCGTCAGGCTCAGAACCCCCTGGGCTCACCCTGCTTGCCCTGCAGCTCACTCACTTTCCATCATTTGGGGTTAGTGACACTATTTTGTTTGATGGGGACGCTTTTGCAACTCGCAGATATAAAGGCAGAAATGTTAATCCATTGGTACTAAACAAACACCCTCTGCAGCTGCAGCCCAGCAGCAGTATACTGCTGGCAGTATGCAAGGCAGGAAAAACTCGGGGTACCTTAGCAGGGCTGAGTGCAGGAGGTGACTGCAGAGTGGCTGACAGGGCTCTCGGACAGCAACACCTCCAGCAACACCACCACAGCACCAGGGAAGAAAAAAGACACAACAGTTCTTTGCAGGGACACTGTCAAGGGCTCTCTGACCACTGCTGATAACCATGGCAGCCTCAGGGCAGGTTTGAACCCTTAACAAATGCACTGTGAAGCTGCATATTCTGAATGAGTGACCTGACTTTCATTTCAGCTATGCTTTAAGCTGCTTGGCTAAATGACTGCCCTACAGAAAGGAGTCCAAGAAGAAGTTACTGGTTCCATATGCAACGCTGTAACATCAAACTCCTGTTTTTCAACAGATGGACTCCTCATCACGTAAGGAAGGAGAACAGCACCCCTGAATGGGGGAAGCCAGCCTTTGGCACACAGGACATTTCCCACAGCTTCAGTTACAAAATAAAAACTTTTGGCTCCAAAGATACATGCCTGCCCTCAAGGACTCAAAAAAAGACATTGCAGTACCTCAGAGAATTAAAGAAGGAAAACCATAGGATTAAACTGGTTTTCAGTCTGGGTGTTATTTCTGACACCACCTTACCTGGAGCTTCAGCATTCAAATCAAGGTTATCTCAACTCATAATGGAAAAGATTTTTTTGGCTTTATCCAAATCTCCCAGCCACCCTTCCACATCAAGATGCTACTGACACAAAGGTCTGTACTGATGACTGCCTGTACTTTAAAAGTGTGGAATTCTATCACAGACATTTAGGAAATGCCTCTTGTTTTTCCTCAGAGTAGGAAGGTAATGCAGCACTTCCCCTGCAGGAAATTATTCCGATTCACTGTGAGCTACAAGGAGATGGCAAAAGTCACAACCACACAATGTCAGTTACTTGTTGGATGTTCCTGTTAGAAGCAGTCTTGGCCAAATCTGATGTCAATATTAACATTACTTTGTAAAGGCACTGTTATGTTTTCTACAGGGTAAAAAAACAAGAGAAATCAAACCTGGTAGGATCTACAACAGAAGAAAAAGA
Organism: Muscicapa comitata; assembly: GCA_027123655.1. Lineage (NCBI taxonomy): Eukaryota > Metazoa > Chordata > Aves > Passeriformes > Muscicapidae > Muscicapa > Muscicapa comitata. The sequence continues at coordinate 35,192,897 of JAOTIY010000256.1, read as the reverse complement.
GAAGTCCTACCTCTACTACTGCTTTGGCATCCAGTCTAAAGTTGAAATCTCCAAAGACAAAATATGAAACTTTCTCAAACCGCTGATCTATAATTCTGGAAAAAAATGAAAACAGAACAAACCTGTCATTCAGCTTTACATACATGCAAGAATGTACAAAGCCACACATGTTATCCTTAGGCACAGTCTCAGAAATAATTACTGGAACCATCAAAACTACCAGTTTATACTGTTCCAATATATTAATCATGTTTTTCAGTTGATTTTCTTTGCTTAGGCAATTCTATCTCCAGCCCCTGTACAATAGTGCATCTGACTTCCCATGCCTGGCTGACAGAGCAAGCTGGAGGAAAGTGTTATTTGCAGCAGCTCATACAAATCTTGCAGAAGTGGCATTTGGGGACCATGGAAATCTTGAGGGTATCATGGAGCTCCTTCACACCTTGGAAAGTTTAAGGAGATGGTTTTGGGCTGAGCAGGTAAGAATGAGGAATTCTGAATGAAGGGAGAGTTCAGAGTACTTGGAGTTTACTGATACACAAGCAATGTTACCAATATACACATATATTATATGTAAATATATAACCAATATATAACTGATATATAACCAGTGTTACCAGAGTTTTTGGGCACTTTGGGAACCACATGAGAAGTGACATGGTAGGGCTAGACATCAATGATCCCATCTGACACACTGAGGATCCCTGAGGCTCCAGACTGGCCACAGCTCTCTCCAGACAGCTCTCTGCTGTTCACAGCACATTTCTGCTGAGGCTGTAGATAACACCCAACAAGTAATTGCTCCAGCTGTGAAGATTGACTTTTTCCTCAAGCCTTGGCTCAGTCCTACCCAGGGAGTCATGGCATTACTATCCATCTTCCAAATCTTGTATTGTTAAAAACTGTCATATTATTAGCTGATCTATTATTAACAACAGCTGGGAGGTACTCTCAACAATACACAATTTTACAGCTTCTAGAGATCTTGGCATTTAGAAATCCAACAAGTCACACTTATTTTCAAACCAGGAATCAATATAACTCATCTCCTATCAGTGGCTGAGAAGATATGAAACACCCAAAACTTGACTGCCAGAGCCACAAAGAATTCATACAGACAAAATGCACAGAACCCCCCTGGGTGTGCAGATGTGAGAACTGAGGAATGAATGCAGGCAACAGGCTGGGAACATTCTGGCAACACAGCAGCATGTGAGCACTGCCCTGTCAGGACCTCAGGTGAGCCTGGGCACGGACAGGTGAGGCAGTGCCCAGCAGGGCTGCTCAGGAGGCACTGCTGCCCCATCATGGGGAATTGTTTCAGATTCTATTTGTTTCAGATGGCTTTTAGTTCTGCCATTACATCCATTTATCCTCAAAGCTATAAGGAAAGATGTAACATTGGATCTGTAATGAGGTACTGCTTCTCCTCTGAAAACACCTCACAGTTTTCATCAACAGTAATCTATTACATAAGGAATATTATTCTATGGAAAAAATAATGTGCATTGGGCCTAAGACACTGATCATTGGAAGGAAATCTCTAGCAAAGACTTATCTGTTTCTGCTATGAAAATCTCCAATCCTCCATTTAGCTGACAGATTATTGCAGGCACTGTTAATAAATACTGCCCACTGTCAGCTCCCAGCAAGCCCTGAGAAAAACCTGTCACTCCTCACCTGCACAAAACATTAGTTTGATTAGTGCCCTCATGGAAAATTGAAGGAAAATGAGAACTTAAACCATTTACATTGCCACAGTTTGCTAACACTATCAACTGCAAAATCGGATCTGCAACTTCCACACCAGAACAACAGACTCTGCTTTTCCAACTGTCCTGAGTCAAGGATCAGCCTTGGCTCTGCTCTTGCCATTTCCTGCTGACAGAGGAGTGACAGATACTGCAGGAATGCCATCAGGGTCCACTGAAGCCCTCTTGAAACGAACTGGGATTATGAGAACCATGCCTGTGATGGAATTATACAGACAGATTTTCCAAATAAACAGACTATTCCAAAAACAGTCTGTGAAAATGTCTCCAGACTGATGACCAAAGCGATTAGTCTGCTTCTGATCAACTCATTATAACTCAGCCATTTCATAGTCCAGCACATTACCTGATTTAAACATGGTTTGCATACAAATCAACGCCAGCTCTACAACTGATAATTTTGTCCAGTTGCTCCCCTTGCAGCTTGCTGTGTTGGACATTTTAGAAAGAGTGTCTTACAATAGAGCCCAAATGTTATTTCTCCAGATTGATGCTCCAAGTGGCTTCTGACACTTCTCTTTTCACAGGTGGGGAAATTATTCCAGGTGCACAAGAAAATTCCCAACAGTGCCACAGCAAAGGATGCCCAACATTTATGTACTCACTAAGTGATGTGGGGTACCTAACACTGAAAATTCCTTCAACTGACTCAACTTAATACATGGATGTAACCTACTGTCCTTGCCATTACTTATTATTAGTAAGTGGAGCTTACTATTAGTTCAGGAGTTCCCAAATCTTAGACCTCTTTCAGCAGTTTGGAACTCTGAGAGCTCTGTGCTGAAACATTTCCTGGTGCCTAAAACTGCCCTGAATCAGCGGCACCAGCACCAGTTTTCCTGGCTGTGCTTTCAGAGTCAGACCCCAGAAAAGGAGCTGGCAGGGAAGGGGAGCACAGCAGTGTCCCCTGCCTCAGGAACACTGCCTGTCACTGGGGGCACTGGCACAGGGACAGGGCACTGCCAGCAGCCAGCCTGCCCAGGACACAGGCAAGGGGCAGCACTGGGCTCACAGCTCAGCTGAAGTCCTCTGTTCCTTGTGTGTCCAGCTCTAAGCCATAAATATGTACAGTTCCACACGTGTACAGGCAACTGAGAATTTGGAAGATAAATTTTTTAAAAAAAGAATGATTGCATGCAGAAAAACTAGGAAGGCTTCCAAATCTGTGTCATTCTCCTTTGCTTTTTGTTTCTAAAAAATATCCTTCCTTTAACCACTGATCAAATAGTCCTTTAAATTGCCACCATGAATCACTCAGTGAAGTGATGAATCTGAACCACATAAAAAGAAAGCAGCCAGCCCATGTCACCAGAATAAATCCTATGGTTTTAGGGAGAGGACCCAGTGCCATTTCCTTTAACAACTCTTACAGCTCATCCCAAAGGGTTTCAGCACACCTGAAGGCTCTATTCCTGCACAGCTTAAATAGCTTATGATAAACCAGGAGACTCAGTTAAAGATTTTTTGACTGTGCAGAAGGCACAGGCATTTCCCCTCCACAATTCTGCACCCCAGCACACACAGCAAGCCACCCTGCCCCTGCTGCTGCTGTGACCTGTGCAAGGCCATCAGGAGGGGACAGGGCTCAGAGTGGGTCCAAAACCCAAATAAAAATGAAACAAAAAACTTTTCCAACAGATGACAGCCAGCCTCTCTTTTCCAGAAAGAGAAGTCTTCATTCTGAAAAGTGTGGAAGAACACATTCACCCTTCTCATCCTTTATTCTTGCTCCAGAAGGAACTGCTTACAGGGAAAGAGTTTTTAGCATGTTTTAAAACACACCAAAGAAAGATCTTTACTTCTGCATGTTTTGGAAATCAATATAACAAACTGGCAAATCAATCAATATAACAAACTGGCAAATCAGCTGCACTGGGAAGAAAGCATGCTCCCATCTGGGCTTACTGCTGACCCTGGTAAACCTCAGAGCACACAACTATAAACACCACAGATGATTTCTACTCTACCAGTTCCAGAAACACAGAACTTGTAATTGCACAGGGAGTCCTTGACAACAGATTCTTCATGCCTGGAACACATTACCTTCATTATTTTGCCAGTCTCAAACTAATTCTACTATTTAATTGATGGCACTACACTGAAAGTTTTCTGCACTGAATGGGTTAGTGCCTGCTTGTCTTCACATCCCATTGTGTTGTATTTTGAGAAGTGGCAGACAAGTTGAATGAAAGAGCCAAAAAGCAGTAAGAGAAGAAAACATTCAAGCAATTGTTACTTTCAAGCAGAATTTACAGTCCAAGTTATCCCCATGCTGAAATGTTCTGATGAGTTAAATCCACAATTTGTATTTTTTTAAAGGAGTAAACTTGACTGTCACTGCAAATTAACAATAAATTACTACGGCAATTTCTTTGCTGCAAAATAAATACATATAATTCTTACTTTGGTCTAACAACTGCAATTTGGCTCACTCTGGGTCTCAGTAAGAGCTCTACAGGCCCAGAAAGCTGCTGTGTTGCACTGGAGACATCCCTGCTCTGCTGTGTCCAGAGCTTTGGGCAAACCCCACGTCACTCCCTCAGCAGAGTTTTTGGCCAGGCAGCCCCTGGCACACTGTCCTGTGACAAAACCACCTGTGATTCGGGCCACCAGGTGAATTCTGAGAGCCCCTGACCCCCCTGGGCTGTGCTGCTGAGCACAGCAGGGATGGGAGGGGGCTCGAGGCAGGGGTCACTCACTGGCCATGGCACAGCCTGTGCCCAGGGGCTGCCCTGAGCCTGGGCACCCCAACTCCCTGCTGGAAGGACAGACAGACAGACAGACATCCCAGCCAGGGCACCCAAACTCCCTGCTGGAAGGACAGACAGACAGACAGACATACATCCCAGCCTGGGCACCCCAACTCCCTGCTGGAAGGACAGACAGACAGACAGACAGACATCCCAGCCTAGCTGGCAGTGCCAGCTGCACCAGCCGGGAGGGCAAAGTTTCCCCAAAGCCACTCAGGGAATGCCAGATCCCTACCAAGAGTAAAAACAAGGAAGAGGCAGAGGTTCCTCTCAACACTACTGGAAATCTGGGCTTATTTATTAATGCCAGTTGCCACACAGAACAGGGTGCAGTGCAGTCCTAAAGTGAACAATTCTGTTCAATTGGAATCACTGAAATCCTTTTGCAATTTATTCCAAAGTACTCACTATAGTAGCTAAAAATAAAGTTACTTGATGAAATGTACCTCTTTAATAAATACTGTATGGGGCACTGTATACATACTACAAAGCACTGAAATTCAGCTAGAAAATCATAGGATTAACTTCCCTTGCTTTCATACTTTTCCTTCCTATAGTGTCCCCTCTTCACAGAATGGAGAAGACAAGGAAGCAGTTAAATATCAGCAGTTTGGCCATGGAAGAGAGCAGCTGAACATGATTCAGTGTGACAAGAGGCACTGTGATGTGGCTAAACCATTTCTCAGGGCACTTTGTAAGGAGGATCAGCAGCATTATTCCTTTAATAGCCATGTCGAATGCAATAGCCAGCTGGGTTTTGTCCCAGACCAAGGTATCAGCAGCAGGTCAGAAGGTAACATTCTGTTTACACGATTATTTCCTAAAGCACTTATCTTCTCCGCGGTGTGAAAGTTGACTTTTCTGTTTGTAAGGAGGCCTAAAGAATTGAGGGAATGGGAAAAATTAGCTCCACTGAGCTGGAGCTGAATGGCATTAGGTGGGAGGTCTGAGAAAGGCTGCAGGACGCCCAGCAGGACACCTTATTAGCCACGGCATCCCAGTTCATTCAGGCAAGCCATACCAGTGTCACCAGCATTCCCACACAAAGACAAAGTTCTTCACACAGTCTATAAACATGCCTCCCTGGCCAATTCATCCTAACTTGACACTGCTGAAAAGAGAGCCTTGAGGCTTTTGGTTTTTTTAAAACACAACAATAACATAACAAAACAAAACAAAAACCGTGCAGCTCTGCCAAGCAGGCTGAATGGGGGAGAAGGAGGGACACTGTCACATTTCTTGGGAAGAAACAATCCAAAGGTCAAGTCATATTTTATTCAGTGAGCAAATTTTTATTATAACTAAATGTGTTTAAGATAAATACCACCTGATATGAGCCGGTCCATCTGCACAACCTATTTATTTCTGTGCATTACCCACACATGGGAGTTGCAGACACAAAAGCTTTTACAGAGAATCACAGAATGGTTTGGGTTTGAAGGGACCTCAACATACGACTGCCTGAATAAAATGTCTTCTCCTGAGTGAAGGAATATGCAGATCACAACAAACACAGCAAGACAAGAGGATCAGATCCCTCCATCCTCTCTAGGATGAGCTGCTCATGGTTTGCTGCTGAGCTGTGCAGGGTTGGGGCCACAGGCTCTGCTGGCAGTGGGCACAGCAGAAGCAGAGCTGGGCTGTGAAAATCCTCTCCTGGGTGAAGTGCTCAGGGAAGCCCTGGAGCCTGTCCAGGGCAGGAGTCACAGCCCCACCAATCACCCAGCCCAGCCCAGCCCAGGGCAACCTCTGGAAATGGCTTGGGCACCCTGCTGGAGGAGCCAGGAGCTGCTGGGGTGGCAGAGAGCTGGGGATAGCCAGGTGACACACAGGGATCCCCAGTGCCAGAGGCACTGACAGCTCACCTGTGATAGCCAGGTGACACACAGGGATCCCCAGGGATCCCCAGTGCCAGAGGCACTGACAGCTCACCTGGGGACAACAGGTGACACACAGGGATCCCCAGTGCCAGAGGCACTGACAGCTCCTGCTGTGACTTCTGGTGGGAAGCTCAGGAATGGCAGCACCCAAACCTGTGCTGCAGCCACGCCAAGGAAATGAAGACCAAGAGATGGAAATCCAGGTTTGGCTTACACAACCCAGACCATCTGGATTTCTGCTGCTCCTATCTGCATTGTCCTTTCTAAGCTTTACTCAGAGATCAGCTCAAGCACCTGCACCTGGAGAGCTGCTCCCCTCCAGCAGAGATTGCAGAGGCAGCTTTGAAAGAGAGCCCTGTCCTCTGCTGGGCACCCCTCCCTTCTGCAGCTCTCATGGAGCTCAGCTCACACCCTCCTGCAATTTCAAATACACATCTGGAGACAAATTCCAGAAAAACCCTCATCAATTCTGAGTACAGGTTACCTGGTGACTGACAGTTTAAGTGTGCCTCAAAAGCCATAATGGAAGTGCCTTCATTGGCATGCCCAAGGTGGTGTAGTGCTGTCATTAAAAAGATAAAGTTTACAATATTTTTGTGCCTTGTTCTTTCTGATATAATGGCTAAAACCTATTAATAACACCAAAATATCTCAAAAGGTCAAGCACCATACAGCAAGATGAAGGGAATTGTCAAGAAGCTTAGGCAATCATCTTAGCACTCAAGACATTTGCCAGGGCTGTTTAACTAATATGTGATGTTCACTTTTAATTTCAATATAGTGCCATTTGGGCAAAAATGTTGTATTTTTTAATTAATTACAATGTCAGCAGCTATTAAGATTAAAAGAAAGACCACATCAATAATAAATACTTAATCCAAAGAAAGGATTACAAGAAGAGCAATAAAAATCAATTTTTAGAGCTGGAAAATTGTGACTTTTTCCTCACTTGACTGGTATTTTCATTATATTGACAAACCCATGATCTTACCTGACACTGACATTCGCCTAATGAAATAGCAGCCCTGGATAATGATGTAAGGACTTGTCAGTTCTGCTACAGGACAACACAGCACTACAGCACCAGCCTTAGCATGCAAAGAAATTCTCATGCTCTTCAGCTGATACAAGAGAAAACTACAAGGAGAAACCAGATAAATTGTATGTCTTTCTGAATCTTTGCTTTATCATGGAATATTAACACCCTGAGTTTCTGAGCTCTTGGTGACCCCTGGTGCTCAGCAGACACGGGGTACCTGCCCTCTCTTCCTGCATGAAGCCCAAGACATCCCAGCTCTTGCTTTTTGTCCCACAGAGCTCAAATGTGGGGAGCAAAGCCAAAATCTTGCAATCACTTAGTGTCAAAAGTACAAATAGGGAGACAGAAATAACCAGGATATGTGGCCACAGGGTACAGCCATTGTTAAGGCTCAGAAAAGTATTTTTTGTGATGTAGCTAGAGAAACTCAGACTAAAGACAGTCTGTCCTAAACAGCTCATGGGTAGGAATGGTGCTGCCATGGTTAAGGAATTTTGCCAGATTTGGGTGTTGCCAGACCCACAACAAGCATCTTTTGCAGTTCCATCTCCTGTGCTGGTGCAGGGGCAGCAGATGGTGACAGGACACAGGACACATCATCCACAGAGAGTGAGGGACCTGCTCCACCATCCAGCCTGGGGAACAGCTGGGCTCAGGGCCACTGCCAATTAAAAATAAACCCAAACTGACTAGAAAAGGGCAATGCAAATGGCTCAGACCCAGAGAGAATTCACTAACAAAGGGCTAAACAATGCTCGATGCTGATAAAAGCTCATGAGCAACCAATTTTACATTATCCCTTTGAAAATCACACAGTGGAGCACCCAGAGCTAAGGCAGGGAACAAAAAAGGGGTGAGGACAGAAACGTTTGAAGTGCTAAAGAGAAGGGAACAGCCCTCTTTCCAAATAGCACGGTGATCAAAAAAGTTAAGAGCTGTCAACACTAGGATTGAACAATGACAATTCTAGTGGATATAAAAGCAGCAGGAGCCATTTCCTTGCTGGACTGAGGAGCTGACTGATCTTGGGTGCATGTTAAACCCAGCAGTGAGGAATGAGAAGAAGCAGCTCCACAACAGGTGAGTCCACCTGGCCTGAGTGCCCAGCCCTGAGCAGGCTCTGCTCAGCAGCCACAACCACCAGGGCTGGAAACCCTCCCAGCTGAGCATTTCCCTGCCAGGGATGATCAGATCTCTCCAGGACATGAGCACAGGATGCAGAGCCCACAGCCTCCCCCCACAGTGCTCCCACCTTATGGGAGTCAAAATCTCCAAGGTGGCTCCTGGCCAGGTGGCCACAGGCTCCCATGGGAGCAGAACGGGGCTCTTCCAACCTTTCTCCATTTTATAACTACCAGCTCACAGCAAGCATTGTAAATAAAATCACAATAGCTATTTATTTTCATTTCTCTGCAAATGAATAAGAATTGGATCAACAGCCCATATAGATTCTTCTTAATTGAATCACAGCTACCCTAGAAGATATGGCTGTGGGACAGGAGATTTGAAAAGGCACTGACCACAATGGATGCTGATGTCAGTGTCACCTTTAGCTGGACACTAATGACTTATCTTCATCCAGCTCCAGGCTCTCTCAGCAACAAATTACAGTAAAGAGAGAAATACAGCTCAATGAGAACATGAGGCACTCTGCACATTCTCATACAAAGCCACTTTCTGAGCAAAATCAGACAGGCAACAAGTTACCAGCAGTAATTTCTTTTGTGAGAGGTATTCTCTTTTCTTGCATCACACGTTTAATTACACACTCTCCTGGGAGCAGGGCTGTGCTCACAGCACTTTTCTGCCAGCACAGACACAGCAGCCAGCAGGGCAGCTCCAGGAGATCCTGCTGATGGAAAACTGGGAAAAAGGAGCAAAGCCACAAGACTGCCACGATGCACACCCACACTGCTGGACAGGACAGTGTGGGCAAACACCTGGCTAAAACCTCTGCAGGAATCCTCAGAGCTTCACCTGCAGCATCTCCTCTGAAAGAGCCCCAGTTCTATTCACATTGGCCAGCTACAGCAAAAACTGCCTTTGTGCAGCTACTCTACTTTTTCTTTAAATTACATCTTTCTCTGTGATACTTGCAGGTATCTCAAGTTCTGGATTTTGGACTTCAGATCTTCACTTCCAAACCTGGTACTGTTCACATAGATTTATCATAAGAGAAAAATCAGGTATTTACCATTTGAATTATGAATACTGAAAATTTATTACAATCTGTTCAGTTTATAAAGCCAAAAAGAAAAGGGGCAAAAAAAAGCTCCAAATGCTGAAAGTAACAGAATAAGGGCAACATTACTGACTAGGATGACCAAAAATTGTCATTCACTTGATATGGAACTGGATTTATTGTGTCCTTAAAATTCTACTAATGTATGCTTTCCATTACAATGCATACCAGTACAAAAATATCTTCCTGCTAAAAATATAACCTAAATAAAATTCAAAATGTGTCTGTGCAGAGAGGAAGAGTACATGAGTTGAATTTTTGACAACTGCATCAAAGATGCCAAAGCTCAAGCCAAGAGAAAAACAAGGAGCAAGGAAAAGTGACTTTGGCTGTATCTGACAGGAGAGTAACAAGACAATTTTGCTGGATTTACTCTTTAAGGAGCATATTATCCAAACACACTAATTTTGAGAGCACTTAACCTTCCTTTAAGGGGGAGAATGACTGAATATTAATGAGCTGAGCTTCGGGTGTTTAATGAAAAGCCGGCGATTTGAATGTGATCCAGGGGTTTAAACCTTTGTTAGAAGACATTTGGCTGGAAGGTTTATTTGCCCTGAGAGTGCTTTCTATGCCAATACACAGAAATTTCACTACTCGTTTGAAGGCTCATGTTAGAACCACTGTGGCAAAAAACAAATAAAGTAAAAACAAAACTAAACCAAACCAAAAAAATCCCAAGCCCTCCTAAAGCGAGCTGCTTTGAGGATCTTCCCAAATGACCCAGATCTTTAGAGCAAAGTTTTCCTTTGCCTAGAAACTAAGTGGCTTTTCTTTTGCTCATTCAGCTGCTAGTTCTGGGAAAAGCCCAAAGAGAAACATTTAGATTGGAGGGGTCTTTGAGAAGAGGTGACAGTTGACTGATGAGCATCCATAAAATGACAAAGAATAGTTGTGTGGAGCCAGTGCATCACATCGCCTCTCCCTGGGAAACTAATTGCTCTGAATTGTTAATAGTAACATTATTTTTCTGGCAATCATTTCTTTTCAATACTCAAAATCAGCATGAAACAGCTCCTTTGACCGGACATAAAAGTTAAATGTCCCAATGTTGATCAAATTAACTTCAGCTATGTGACAATGGACTATATTTGTGAGAAAATAATGAAGGGCACAAAGGGGAGCTTTATGCCAAGATTTCACAGTTGTAATGTAAAAATGTTTCTGTTGAACTAGGCCAGGGAACATTTCAATAGGAAAACAGAAGAGCACTGTCACTTTCATTAAAAAAAACCACACTCATTTCATGGATCTCAATGCTGGCGATAATTTCAGGAAGTTTGGATGGCTGGCACAGCAAGAGCAGAGATCAGGCTAACACTCCTCACCCTGCCCTTCCCAAACTCTCCTCTCCACTCCTGAAGGGCCCCATCCTGCAGCTTTTTCCTCACTCCTCAGCCTGGCTATTGCATTCACACACTTTTCCCCACCAAGTGGCTACAGGACATGACTGATGTGCCAATATAGGTAATTAACAGGAAATGCACAAGTATTAGTTACAACAGATGCAAGAAAAATTAAACCAAAATATAAACTATTTTCCTCTCTTATCTCACCTGCAGCTGACATCCTCCAACTTCAGAAAATACAAAATCCCAGTATTATGCAAACAGAGCTTACTGTACATGGGAATTACCCAAAACGGGCTTTGAAGAATTTTTTTCCCCCCACAAAACATAAAGCAGATGTTCTTATCTCATTTTAAAGCAAATTCAGTTTTGAGTGCAGACCTGTGTCTACCTGGAACAGCAGAACCGACTTCTGGGGGCTCCGTTTGGGTTTACACTGGGGCTGTCAGAGCCTCATTACACACCTCAATTTTCTACATGTGTGCTGTGTGTGTACTGGTAAAGACACAAGCAAATATTTGTTTAACAACAGTGTAATTCCAATCCTCTTGGCCTTTAAAGCAACAATCCAAAACCACATCTTCTCCCTCGCTAAGTGGCAAATATGAAATGTAACCTGGCTCAGCACACACCAGTGAGCTGCCTTTGAAAGTGTTCTTCCCTCTCTTTAATTAATCTTATTGCTACTAAAACGAAATCACTTCAGGACTAACTTCATTAAAGCAGAAGCTTTATTAAAGCTAAAAGAACAAACCTTTCTACTCCTCAAACGTGCTATTAGGATTAGTAACAGAACTTCCCCAGGAGCAAACTTTTAGCACAGCTTTGTATCATTCCCCCAATGCTTTTTTTAAATTTTCCCCCAACCTCCCCTGGCTCACCAATGCTGTGATGTTGCACAGCTTTTTTCTTACGCCTTAAAACTTTGTGGCTGAAATAATTTTGGAGATGGCAACTTCCCTGGTAATCTGAACGGTTAAACTGATGCATTTGAGCTTTTATTTTTTTTTTTTTCTGGTTTGCATCCCAAACTCCTGCGGTAGCTGTTGCCCAGATAAAAGGCTGTACATAACTCATGTTTATGAAGATGCAGCGAGAACACAACTGAGCTTTCACTGACTCCCACAGTGACCTAAATCAACTGTGAGAAGGTGTTGCTGTTTCATTCAGTGAAGGTTTAGCTCATTAAACTGTTTTCCTTCTCAGCATTGTTCATTGGGTTTGAACTGCATTGCTGTTAAATGCTCTTTAGCAGTTTAAAGGCTTTAAAGGAAAAGACTTATCAGTCTCTGTTTTTAACAGCACTAAATCTGCATTATTAGTTCATGCAGATAAGGGGATTTGAAAGCTCAGCTTGAAACCTCTCTCTTCTGTATTTATCTGACACTGCATAGTTCCAGTAGCTCAGCTGGAAATGTAGATCTATGAAGCTTTAAAGAGAGATTAAAGCCAAGAAAAGAAGCACTTTTCCCCCCTCCAGCCGCTCTCACTTTCCCTTTTCCTGCTGTCTGAGGGAGCGCAGGGGGACAATGGCCAAGGATGGTTCCCAAAGCCCCTGAATGGGGACACTGTTGGTGGCAGCATTCATTCAAAGTAAGCTCCAGTGTATTGTCCTCCCCAATCAGCAGATGAGAATAGAGTGTGCTGGTGGCTGCCAAAAGGTTATTCCTGCCCATGAAAGGGGCTCCCCATTATTCACTGTGCCAGAGCTGCCCTTTGTGCCGGGGAGGTCCGGATCTGCGGCTGGCTGAGCAGAATGAACAATTCACCCGGCTCTGGCACCGGGCAGCCCAGCCACGGCTCCTTTCTGAGCACAGGGCAGCTCTGGCAGTGTCACATTCTAATGGCATGGCACCGTGACACCCTGACCCGCAGCTGACACCAATACCACACTCTGCCACCTCATCCTGGCCAGGGCATCGTGGGAGGTCCGGCCAAAATCGGCTAATGGAGCACACTGTGTGCTGCAAACCACCGTGCAATAAATAATGCAAAAGGCTTGCACAGGTTTCCCTCGTGCAAAGCATTAGAAAACGAGAGGAGACCAGTGGAGCCAAGAAAAAAATGAAATAAAAATCCCATACTGCTGTATGCAACAGAACTCACGAATACGAATATGCAGTCAGACTGCACTAAGAGCAGATCCTGATCTTCCTGAGCCCTGTTCTGTACATCAGGGATCTTTCACATATTTATTTATATGCTACCTATGCAAACCTTCCAAGTGCCTCCAGCATTTTCGAGCGGTGTGAGCAGGTTCTGCAAGTGATACGAGAGAGAGACAATTCTGGCTTTTTCCTGCTCACCCTGGGGTCATCCCAAAGGTGATGGTAAATTCCTGCTTGGAGAGATTCCTGCTCAGCCCCCTGCTGGGGAAAGGCAGTCTGCACTGCCCCACTACCACCCTTACAGGGCAGAAACCCCAGAGAGGAAGGAATCCTGAGAAAGAACACCACTGGAAAGGCATTTATTCTCCAGCATTTCAGAACCTATTCCAGTGAAGAGCTGCATAGGGGAAAATGGCAACGAGGCATCTTCCAACACAAACTGCTTTGTTAGGAGTGTCTGTAAGCTCCAGGCATCTGCCAGAAGAGCTGCTTGTGGCAGGGACCCCTCCCCATGGCCCTGCCGGCTCTGGGCAGGGCTCCCCAAAATCCCTGAGCCCTGCCAGGAATGTGGCCCAAAGGCTCTGGGGCAGCAGGGGGGCTCAGCACCTCTGGCTGGGCTGGGACCCCCATTCCCTGCCCTGGGGCAGGAAGGACAGAGTGACCCTGGCCAGGCGCCCCTCGCCAGCAGCAGTGCTCCCACTGGGGTCCAGTCACAGAACTGGACTGGACTGACCCCTGCACATGGCCACGGGCTGCTGGGCAGGAGAACAGCAGGAGAACAGCAGGAGAACAGCGGCTCTGGGGCTGTATTCCTCAGGGACTGACTGCAGTGTGTGCAGGCTGCTCTGCAGACAGCCCAAAGCCCTGCTCCTCAGCAAACACACAGCTGGCTGGCACCTCCCAAGAGAAAAAACTCTTTGCTCTGCCAACACACCAGTGCCCACACAGAGACATCCTGTTCTTACTCAGGAGAAAGCTGTCCTTTTCCTGACTTTAAAACTAGGGCAGTGTAAATTCCTGGGTGTTTTTGGGACTGCTCTGTACTGTAGCACCCATCAGTGACCCAGCTGTGTGACACCACCAGAGCCCCACTATCAACACCAGAGGTGTTAATACAAATGCTGTGCTGAGATGAGCTGCCTGCTGCAGCAGCTGGGGTGCAGATTAAAGCACGCCAGCTCTGTGTGGAGGCACCCACAGGGAGATCCTGAAAGATCTGGGCTTGTCCAGGTTGCAGAAAAGTTGTCTACATGAGGACTCCTTGCTGGCTTCATCTTTTTGCTAGTTACAGAGGGGAAAAAGCCAGACTTTGCTCAGCAGTCTGTGCCTAAAGATCCAGGTGATGGACACAAACCACTTTGAGGGAAATCCTGGCTGGGTGATGGGGACAGAAAGTCTCACAGTCAGGGTAGTCAAACACAGCAATGTGTGGCCCACGCTGGAGCTGCCCAAAGCTCAGCTGGACAAGCCAGCCCTGCTCTGAGCAGGGGGATGAATCAGGGACCTCCAGAGTCGCTTCCAACTGAAATTATTCTGTTATTCTGTAATTGAAGGTGCACTTGAATGGCAGCTTCATTAGAATCCACACAGCCTAAAAATAAGCTAATCTACCTAACACAATTAGAAAAGAAGTGTGGTTCCTACTCTGCAATTCTGGTGACTTCAGAGTGGTTCCCCGAGACCAAAATTCTGACTTTAAAGAATAAGTGTCATAAAGTGATCTGTCTAGAAAACTCTGGCAAGCAGTAACCACTTTCAGGTGTGAGAATACAACCCTCTCCATTTCTGAGTGTGCCATTGGAAACATCTTTCACACAGAGATTGAAAGAGGCCAGGAAAGGCTAATACATACCTATCAAGTACATAGCCAAGAGCCTTATGCCGTATTCCTGAGTAAACCGATGGGCTTGTTTCCCAAGCAATTAAATTGGAAGCATCATGGAAAAGATGAATGTTTACCAAGTCAAAGGCACTATGACAAAAAAAAGGAAAAAAATAAAATGATTCAGGATAAAAGAAAAAAAAACATTTGTTGCATCAGCAAAGCATTCAACACAGCACTTACTGTATTCACTCTTAAGTTACTTTAATATTTACTCACAAGAACTGTGCAGATTAAGCTATCATACTCAGAGAATTGTCAGAGACAATCTTACAGCTTACAGCTCATCCACAGGTAAGACTCCATCAAGTCTTTTGCATAAAGGATGTGTAACATGAAAATGAAAAGCTATTTGTCAGTTACAGTTCCAGAAATCCGGCAGCACCCTCCCACTAAAATGTTTTTAAAACAAAACAATGTATAAACAAACAACTTCCATTTTCAAAGCTGCAGCTAAGTGTGGAGTAGAACTGTGGCTTTGCAATAAAAACACTGAAAGCTGCTGAGAGGAGAATGCTGCTAGCATCAGGACTGGATCCCATCTCTGTGACTCTGCACCTGCCCCTGTGTGGGGAGTGCTGAGTCAGCAGCAGCCAGAGCCCCAAATCCACCTGCAGGGACAGGACACTGCCTGTGGCCACAAACCCAGAGCTGCTCAGCCCCCAGAGCCCCCAAATCCACCTGCAGGGACAGGACACTGCCTGTGGCCACAAACCCAGAGCTGCTCAGCCCCCAGAGCCCCCAAATCCACCTGCAGGGACAGGACACTGCCTGTGGCCACAAACCCAGAGCTGCTCAGCCCCCAGAGCCCCCAAANNNCCAGAGCCCCCAGCCCCAGCTGCAGCAGTGCAGCACAGGCTCTGCACACACACACACCCCCAGCAGGAGCCCCCGGCTGTGCCCAGGGAGGTTCCCAGAGCTGGCAGGGCTGGGAATGGAGCTGACACAGCAATGGGGCAGTGAGGACAGTGAGAGCAGGGCACACACACAGGGCACTCAGCACAAGGGCTCTGCAGAGATCCTGGGGGAATCTCTGGCTCCAGGAACAGCACATCCCCTCCAGTGAGCCCACACTGATGGGAGCAGTGCCACTGCCCTTCTTACAGAGAGACAGTGACCACAGAGCCACAAAACAGCCTGAGATATCCAGCCCTGCCTGTCTGAAGGACAAACAGAAAGAACCCCTGCAGGACAAGGGGGTCCCACCTTACCAATGTGCAAAGCTATCCATAACCCACCCCATGGGGCTAAAACATGCCTGTCCTTACAATTTACTGCTGAAGGACTTTCCACCTGCAGCTTTCTTCTATAAACTCCAATTTGCATCCTATTACCTATTTTCCTACAAATGATACTGATTGCTGCCCCTTCTGCAGGGCTGACCAGTTTCCCTGCTGTGGTCAGCCAGAGTTCCTCACCCCTACCCAAACACTTCACCCCTCCTGACTCTCCTCTTCCAGCACTGCTAGAGCACAGCACTCAAACCAACAGAACACTCCATCACAGGCCCTGGCATCATAAATAATCACTGTGCCTTCTCCCTTCGTGTCCTTCACAGGATCTACCTATTAACACATCTCAGGAAGATAATAATGATCCATATTCAATTCCTTCTCCCCTGATCCTTTTCTCCAGCAGGGGTAATGAGTCAGTTATTCCCAAAATAGCATTGGTGCTTTTAAATTCTCCTCTCAAAGTGCAATGCCTTGCATTTCCCTGTCATCTTCCAATAGCATCTCCTCAAGAATATCAAAACCATTCTGGTTGCTGATTCTGACCTTTGACATAACTGCAAACATTCCCAAGGCTGGAGCCCTACCTAACTATTGTAAGTGCGTTCTCTACTCCACTCTCCCTAGAAAATATGAACTATTATATTAACTATATTTAAGACTGCAATGCATTCAGTGCACCTGCTAAAACACTAACACTGAGAACTGTGGAACAGAAACAAACACCTTCACCTGATAGTCAGGATACTAAAAAAACCCACCAAATAAAAGTACATGTAATTGTGGAGTTCTCTTTCATTTCTGCATAATGCAAAAACTCACAAATGCCCCAGGATTCTTCAGTTCTTTGTCCACACTAAAGATAAGTTAATGAAGAATAATGGATTTGAAGAACTTGGATTCACAGAGAAGCTCAGCTGGGGCAGATCACTGATCCCAGAGGAGGAAAAAGGACAGTTCTCTGAAGTCTGTTAAGGTCACTTTTCTGGTTTTTTGGGACCCCCTGTTTATGGCACGAGGTACATTCTGTAACAAGATGTTCATTCCGAGGTAGGGAAAATGAAGAGTTCCCTTCAAGAACTCACACAGAAGTACTAACAACAAAAGCCTGGGCTCTATTTTTATTGACCTATTAGAATGCAGAAATGCATTGATTAAAAGTCATGATTTATGAAATTGGTTTTCATGATTATGGAAGTGGGCAGAACTTTGTTCACACACACAGAGACTGGGTGCAAACACTCATCACACCCTGAAGAGCCATCTGAGTCTGCACCCAGGCCTCCCCAGGTGGATTTTATAACCCCCTGTATTTTCCATGGTATTTCACTTTCATTTTTCAGAAATTGTTCATAGTAACTTGCCCCTTCAATTTCCCCTTAGAAACATTTGAGACCTTGTTAGATCATGTGGGTGATAATTGCAATTATTCCAGGCAGACCTACCACCATGGCTCAGCTCATGAGGGGCTGGAGAAGCTGTGGGGCTCCTCATCCTCACTGCCCAGCACATCCAGGACAGACACCCAGACATCCCCTACAGCCAAGGACTGTCCTTTTCAACATCCCACAGGAAAACATTACATTTAAATCTGTCTCTGAAGAACATTTTTTTCTTGGAAAGGACTAAAAATAAATTCATGTTGTTTTTTCAGCAGAGAGAAAATCCCAGAGGACAGAAGAGACAGAACTTAGGGAAGTCATGGCACAAGAGTAAAGGCAAGATTACCATCTGATGTTAACACCCACTTCTGCAATTATCTAGTGCTGGAATCACACCCCACACATAGGGATCCAAAAAATTAACATGAGCCTACATTATCACCCAACTGCCTGCCCAATTTCTGGGTCAGAGTCTATAAAAGGAACAAGCCTGGTACCTTCTATGTTTTCACAGACTGCTTAATTAAATAAACATGCTTATGCCAACAAAGCCAGAACACTGTTCAGTACTCAAAAGCCAGCCTAATATGAACATTCATGAGATTTCAAAATCAAGCTTTCAATTTTAAGACGTGAACCAACCACATGAGGAAGGGAAAAGTGTTGAAGGTTCATGTACACATAGGTGACTGTAACATACGCAAGCAGTGAAGAGCAAAAGTGAGACTCCATGGCAAAAAGGCAGATTTCCAGGTGGGCTCAGAGGAATGTGCAGGAGTGCCCAGGAACAAGCTGTTTGTGCTTGTGCCCAGGGTGAGGGCTGCACACAGCACCTGGCCCAGGTGAGCAGCAGGCTCAGGGGTCACTGCACCTGTGCTGAGCCCTGGCACAGGCACCCAGCTGTGCCTGACCCAGGGACTTAGTGCCAGGGACCACCAGCAGCAGCACGTTGTGACCACCAGCAACACTGACCAGAAGCAGCAGCACTGGTGACAGCAGCAGCACTGGTGACCAGCAGCAGTAGCACTGGTGACCACCAGCAGCACTGGTGACCAGCAGCAGCACTGGTGACCAGCAGCAGCAGCAGCACTGGTGACCACCAGCAGCAGCACTGGTGACCAGCAGCAGCACTGGAGACCACCAGCAGCAGCACTGGAGACCAGCAGCAGCACTGGAGACCACCAGCAGCAGCACTGGGGACCAGCAGCAGCACTGGGGACCAGCAGCAGCACTGGGGACCACCAGCAGCAGCACTGGGGACCAGCAGCAGCAGCACTGGGGACCACCAGCAGCACTGGGGACCACCAGCAGCAGCACTGGTGACAGCAGCAGCACTGGGGACCACCAGCAGCAGCACTGGGGACCAGCAGCAGCAGCACTGGTGACCAGCAGCAGCACTGGGGACCACCAGCAGCAGCACTGGGGACCAGCAGCAGCAGCACTGGGGACCAGCAGCAGCACTGGGGACCAGCAGCAGCACTGGGGACCAGCAGCAGCAGCACTGGGGACCAGCAGCACTGGTGTCCACCAGCAGCACTTGTGGTCACCAGCACTTCCCTGCAGCTCTCTGAGCCCCTGTGCCCACCAGGCAATGCAGTGACTGTGCAGCACAGCTGCTCTAAGGACAGACAAACACATGGAAACACCTCCTGCAACAGCTCTGACCAAACACACACCAAACAAACGCAACCACAAACAAAGAACTTACCAATCAGTAATACACCATCTTGTTCGAATGAAACCTTTTCTGGACCACTTGCACTGAAAAATAAATGAATAAGAACCAATCACTTTAGGTAAAGATCCCTGTGGAAATGAAATGTACTGACAGAAAACAAAATGGAGCAGAGCTCACCCATACATTCCGACCAAGAAGCCCTGAACACAAACTGAGGTACCTTTAAAACAGATATTGTGTCTTATATAAATCCTTATATAATTATAGTTTTGATCCTGCAGCAGTTACAAACTTACATGTAAAATTAATAAAAGCCCTGGCAGTTGTTTATAGATGAAAAATAACCAAATAGGAAAGCTTTCCAACTGTATTTATGCTCAGCTTAAACCAGCAAATTCTTATTGCCTATGCACAAATGTTTTCTTTGTAATTTTACCTGAACTGTAAAATGTCATCAGAGATTTACGTCAAATTAAAATGAATGAGATCTGCTAGAAAGCGATTTCTCTTGCTGAGCCAATCCACCCAGTACTGCTGCAGAAGTTAAGAATTTAAATAATGGTAAAAGATTCCATTCATCATAAGCACACCATCAGCAAGGAAGCCACAATTCAGCTGGTGCCCATACGTGTCACTTAGGACACAAAATGAGGTTTTTCAGCACCACTTCTGAGCCATGCCACAAACTACAGCCTTCCATAAACAGACATGATTCTGCATCCTGTTTGTTCCTGTCCACAGTGCATGTGTGCCTGGGCTGATGTGCTCTGGGAATGAATACTGCACCACACAGTTCTAAATAATGGTGCCAGTGGCTCTGCAGCAAAAGGCTGTGACTCCTTCTTGTGAATCAACTGCCAGCCCCAGAAGAGCATCCCAGCCAGAGGCACCATCCCCCAAAGCTCTCCTGAGGCACTGGCCAGGTGTATTGATCTTTATCCTCCTCTCCTCACTCCTAAACACTGCTGAGACAGTGAAGGGCCTCAGCAAACCAAACCAGGCTGTCTCAAAATGAATCAGAGAATCAGAGAATCCCAGTCTGGCTTGGCTGGAAGGGACCCTCACTTGTTCCTCTGCTGTGGTCACACACCTTCCAGGACACAATGCTGCTCCAAGCCCTGCCCATCCCAGGCTGCATCTTCTGGCACCCCTCAGTGAACAGGGACCCACCTCCCTCCCTCCCTTCTGCTGAGGCACAAGCACAGCAACTGCAGCCAAGACCAACCAGAAACACCACCATAATACTTGTATTTCAAATAATAATCTACTTTGTTGCAAATTTTTTTAACAGGGAAAAGTCAGCCACTTCTGCAGGTGCAGCAGCCACTCAGGGGATGGCTGGAGGAAAGCAAACACTGATCTTTCCTACAGGGTCCATGGCTGAATCACAAACCCCACAGCCCAGCAAGGTCTCCTCTGTGATGCTCACGAGGGCACAGTTACAAGGAGAGATGTCAACACTTATTCAAAAGGAAACCAATGAAAAAAGCTACCTGCTAAAAGCATTCAAAATTGGCTGAAATTTAATTTTGATATAAAAAAGGGAGCTTTGTCATTTCCTTCTTAAATATAACTACACAGAACTTAAAATCAAGCAGTCCTAGACCACAGTGTGGTCCAAGATAATGTTTTCAATCATTTCTCATTTGCTATTTTCTCTTTGGCAACACAGCAAAGCTACTCCAAAAGATGCAACACCAAAAGAGACCAACCAGATCACATTGCTTAGAGCCATATTCAGCTGGGTTTTCAGCATCTCCAAGAACAGTGACCCCACAACCTGTCTGGGCCATCTCCTGCTGTTTAACCTCCTGGTGGAGGCTTTTCCCAGATTAAATCAGATTTTCTCTTGCTGCTGCCTGCACACCCCAGGGCAGCTGTCCTGGGAGCTGTCCCTGCCTGGGGACAGCCAGGCTCTCTGCTGCATCCTGCTCCAGCCTCTGCCCCAGCCCAGAGCTGCCCCTGCTCTGCTCTGCCCTTTCCCACATCCCAAAAAGACACTGCACACCCCACCTTGGCCAGGAGTGCCCTGGAGTGCCACTGGCTGGAGGAGCCCTGCTGGGACCCAGCCCACACTGGGATGATGGATTATCTCCTGTGCCATCCCAGTGCAGTGCTGGATCATCTCCTCTGCCATCCCAGTACAGATCCCAGTGCTGGATTATCTCCTCTGCCATCCCAGTACAGATCCCAGTGCTGGATCATCTCCTCTGCCATCCCAGTACAGATCCCAGTGCTGGATTATCCTCTCTGCCATCCCAGTACAGATCCCAGTGCTGGATTATCCTCTCTGCCATCCCAGTGCAGATCCCAGTGCTGGATCATCTCCTCTGCCATCCCAGTACAGATCCCAGTGCTGGATTATTTTCCAAACAGATCTGCTTAACACAAGCCTATGCTGATCCAAGCCAGTTGTGTTGTATTTGCAGCACAACCTGTATTTCCTGTATTTCTGTATTTATCACAGCATTTCCTGCCAAAGCCTTGCTCACACACTGCTTTCAGGGCAGCAGTACCACTGAGAGGCCACTCTGCCACCAAGGCACTTTGCCAAGGTGTAACTGCAGCTCTCACACCTCACTGGCTGAAGTCCTCACCAAAATAACACAGGGTTTAAACTCACAATTTGGAAACTGGTAGTTACATTCTGCCAGCTTCTCCTTTGTGAATAGAGTCCCTGAGGAGATTGTGCTGACCTTTTAAAACCCCCCAGAACCACCACCTACATAAATAACCCCTGCTACACTGGGGGAAAGGACCTGCAGGCAGCATTAACATGGAGAGAGAGGTTAGAGAGGGCTAATGTCAAAAAGCACTGTGAGCAATAAGTAATGCACACAAACCATGATTGATAATGACCAGCACAGAGCCTTAATTCATCTTTTCTCCATCATTTTACTGAGGGGGACCATATCAAATTAAATAGTGACCCAGAAAGGGTTTATTCAACCATACAAAGCAGGGCATGAAGGAAAGACATATTAAAGTGGTGATGACTGCAGGGTAATTGCAGCTCCTTAAAGGAACACACAGCTCAGGGGGAAACCTGAAACAGGAATCAGCCAAATTCTGGCAGCAGGAGCAGCCAGGGAACTGAGCACCAGCCAGCACTGACCAGCCTTCCTCACCATGGTGAGAACTCCTCCTCCTCAGAGCCTTCCACAGCAGCCACAGCCCTGTGCTCACCACACTCAGTGTTCCACTGGACAGGAAACAGCTCTACTGTGGCAACTTGCCTGAAAAACAATGTACAGTGGCATTCCCACCTGGAAATTCCCTCCTCTCTTCCCCTGGATCAGCTGCTTCAGTAACTGCTTGGAGTCAGCAGCTCCACAATGCTCCAGACTGAGCCACTGCCAAAAAGCAACAAGTGCTGGACAGAACCAGGAGGGTCTGGGCTTTTTACAGGAGAGCTTCAGCTGCCACTGGAGCAGGGCAGAGAGCTGAGGCTGGATGAAGCAGGAGCATCTGTGCCCCTGGAAAATGACACTTGTTCCACTGTGCACCTGGCACACACCCCAACCTGCCAACTGCCTTCTACTCATGGCTGGAACACTCTCCACTCCTTTCACTCCAGGAAATAATTCACTATCAATGACTTGTCTGTGTCACATCAGGCAGCTTCAGGCCTCCCAGTGCAGCTCAGGGATGAGAGGCATCCTCAGCCCAGACACAAACTGCAGCTGAACACCATGCCTCACAGATCTCTGCATCGTGCACGTGCTTTATTTAGTATTTCTAAATGAAGTATCTGGAATGCAGAAAGTTTTGGAAACAGAATGCAAAGAAGACCTATAGCTTGGGAAGGAGGAAGGAGAAATTTGATTTTTATTGCAGATTTCAAAGCAACAATCTTTATTTTTACTTTAACAAACAGTCACTAGCTGCTACAACATCTGTAAACCAGCACAAAACCAGGTGGAGATGACATAGGTCATCTTATGCTCTCAGAGAGTGATCTACATTTTGAAATAGGGAAAAAAAAATCCTACTTCATGTCCCAGAAAGGGGATACCACATCTTTCACCTTATATTATTAAGTCTCTTCCCAGATCCTCTGTTAATAGGATTCCTTTAGCCAGCAGATGGATTGTGAATACAGGCAGTTTCATCTACTAAAAGACAACATAAATCATAATTGAGAAAGGAGAGACTGCAGTAAGGTTATCACCATACAGCCTCCTCCATGAAAGCTTTGCATTAAAGCATTAGTGAAATTAATTCATCTTTCATAAGAGCTTTGAGCAGTATCTGTGATCTATGATAACAACCAATTTCTCACTATGAGAAAAAAAAATTACTCAGGCCTGATAGACTACACAAATCTGCTTTTTTTAAAATGGCCTAACATTATCTAGAGTGTTGCTCCCAGAGGCATCATTTGAGGTTTATGCCCTGCCAAGAGGACCCATAAATCAAGGCAGAAAGTTTTGTTAGTTTTATATGCAGTGGGCTGTAATTATTTTGAATTGCATTATGCCTCAATCACTGTAATTACTTTTAGATCATCCTTAAACAACTGCAATAAAAAGAAATCAGTCTTAAACCATTTCTCACACAAAAAATTGCAGATGTGATATGCAAGGTCTGGCTAAAACACACAAGAGCATGTCAATGCAATGTTTGGGCAAATACGCTGCTCATGCCTTCTGCTGGGTAAACCCAAATTTCCAAAACACAGACTACTTTGTGGCCTTTTAATTGCTATTGCTATTGCTATTACTCCCATTTGTCTAGAGAGAAAACATGTGGTAGCAAGATGAATTTTAGCTTTCTATAGAAACATGCATATGAGAACCAAAGCTAACTCCCTGCTGTTTTTGCTGTTGCTGTGTCTGTGTGTTTGAGACACTTTCTGGTGTCCAGTTCCAAAGAGAAACAGGGTATTATTCTCTATCTCTGCAGTCACCTCAGAGCTCACTGTGACTGCAGCAAGAGCCAACCCCTGAGGAACCAGCTCAGGCTCCCTCAAAGTGATGTAACACTTCACTTCAAAGAAGTATTTGACATGCTTGTTCACAGAAAGTAAATGCTTTGCAAAATTATGTCAAAGGCATTTTTCCTTCCAGTACTGAGATATAAAAATAAATAATTTAGTATCAAAGTCAGGAAAAAGAACAGCCTTCACCCTATCAATCCTGTAACTGTTTATGCAATGCTCTGCCAAGCACACAAGCACTGTGTAAATATCCTTAAGTGTGTATATTTACAAATTCTAAATTAATTTTAGGAGTTTATTTAGTTCTTCTTTTTATTAAGGTAGGGACATGTCTGTTTGATCCACAAATGTTACAGGAGTTCAACAAATTTATTCACTTGGTTTGAGAAGAACATTAACCATTGAACACCCATGTTCTAGATGTTCTTAAGAAATTACAACTGAGAAAGGTAAAGGAAACATCAAAGACAAAAGAGTGCAAGAAGCCCCTCAGCTCTGCTTGTGCTCCTGGTTTTGACAAGCCCACCAGTCTCAAAGCTCCAGCACCTCCCAATGCTGAGAACAAGCACAGAGGGAGTGGAGGGCAGCCTCAGAGGACAGCACCAGTGTATGCTTGGGCCAGGTGTCCCCTGCAGCAGGGCCAGCTCCCCGTGCCAGCCCTGCTGCAGCATCCATGGCAGGGACTGCAGGAGCAGGGACAGCCCTGGGACAGTACTGGGACAGCCCTGGGCTCCTGGGACAGCTCCTGGGACAGCTCTGGGACAGCTCTGGGACAGCCCTGGGACAGTACTGGGACAGCCCTGGGCTCCTGGGACAGCTCCTGGGACAGCCCTGGGCTCCTGGGACAGCCCTGGGACAGTCCTGGGACAGCCCTGGGACAGTCCTGGGACAGTCCTGGGCTCCTGGGACAGCTCCTGGGACAGCCCTGGGACAGTACTGGGGATCCCTAACAATCCATTTCCATTAACC
>JAOTIY010000256.1:35130776-35160976 GCA_027123655.1 Muscicapa comitata | reverse complement strand
GTTGGAGCACTGGGACAGTGGGAGGTGTCCCTGCCATGGCAGGGGTGGCACTGGGGGGGATTTGGGGTCCCTCCAACCCAAACGGTGATTCCATGAATCCTTAATTTACACCTTACTAATAAAGTCAGGAGCTGACAGGACAGGAAGGACTTCATCAGTCTGAGTTATGCCAGAAATACATGGACAGAGCAACACCTGTGGCCATGAGGAAATACCACAATATACAGGCACTGCCAGTAACTCAGTGCAAAACAGAAAGTCAGGTGGCACAGTCATGAACAACACTCATTTGTAGCTTGGCCAGGTTCTTAAGAAACACACAAAATGGTAAAACACATTCTTCTGCTGTCCCCCTGCTCAGTGAAACCAACAGCTTGGCTTTAACACCCCTGAAATCAGCCAGAGCAGCACCCAAGATCCTGCAGGCACAGCAGGGAAAATTCCCTTTGTGACCTGCCAGGACTCTCTGGATATCAGGGTCTCTAACGCAGGGAACACAGCAAACACATCCTGCCCTTTGTGAGAATGGCCCTTCTGGGAACCCAGGGAAAGGCCAGGCTCGTTATCTCAGGCAGGGCTGCTGGTAACAATCAGCTTGTTCCGGACTGCCAGAGGTACCTGGCTGTTCCTCCACACCTGTGCTCACCTGCACTGCACTGCACACACAGAGCAGCACCTGAGCCAAGGTGAGCACGGTCACTGCAACAGCTCCACATCCCCCCGAAAGGAATCATGGAGCAAAAACCAGGCATCTCCTCCCTGTTAGAGTGAACATTCACTGAGTTAATTAGGACCCAGAATGATACTCATTACAGTATTAGAGGTTTCTTTCATTATTCCATACAGAAAGACTCATCTGGGAAAACTAGTGCTGATGGCAAGAGAAACAACTGGTTCTGATGGATTACACATCCGGCATTATTAAAAGCACTATTCCTCTAATTAGACAGAAATTTTGCCACAAAAATTTGAAGATTTTAATAGCTATAGTGTTTTTTTTAAACAGTTCATTGGCATAATTTCTTTTTAAAGTCCACCATTTCAACTGTGGATATTTAATGCAAAAAGGAAATAGATGAATAAAAGTTTAATTACTTTACAGAGTAAACATTTACTGCACTACCTCACTAAATGTGACAGTTCATATATAAAGATTGCTTTAAATATATTTAAAATAAATTGCCAATGATGACACAGAAACTGTAATTCATGTAGTCATAAAATCCATAATTAGCTTTAATGAATATTTAAAGTCAAAGTTCAGCCCAACTTTTTCAATGTTTAACCTCCTATATCAATATAGTTCAAGGAATTAATTTATCATGGAACATGACAATGTCTGAATATGAATTAGCACGAGCACTGCTGACAGGAAGCCCTTATCTCCTACCAGCCTTTTTGGCTCTGCTGAATGTCAACAGTGAGTTTGGCACGCCTGACTCTATTGATTGCCCGCCTGCTTCACTACCAACAATTAAAAAAGTATTTCACATGTTTATAAAGCCCAACATCAAGAGCAGCATTAGTTTCCCATTAGCCAGATGGAGTCTGTGAGCAGCCAGCTCTGGGGCAGGGCCACCCCAGCCAGGCTGACAGCAGCCACACTGCAGAGCCAGGGCACTGCAGGGGCTGTGATAAATCCTGTCCCAGTCTGGGCTCATCCACGTCCCAGTGACTCTTAGAGACTGCAAACAAAAACCCAGAATGGGAGAAAGTGGGGCCTGGACCAGCCCAGAGGCTGCCTGTGCCCAGGGCTGCTTGCCACCACCCAGCAGGGCTGTGGGTGCCCTCCTGGCCCAGGACTGGGGTACCTGAATGGCTCAGGTGATGGGCACTGCCCTGCAGGGTACCCTGATGGACTGGGGGTACCTGGCACAGCTCAGGTGATGGGCACTGCCCTGCAGGGTACCCTGATGGACTGGGGTACCTGAAAGGCTCAGGTGATGGGCACTGCCCTGCAGGGTACCTGACACAGGTACAGACACAGCAGAACAACTCTGGAATCCTGCTGGGAAACAAGTCACAGCTACCTTGGATTTTTGTGGCAGTTTGGAAACGCTTTGTGAAAACACCTGCCCTTAGTTTGCCAGAAAATGTCAGTTTTGATACAACTGCCACCTTCCCAAAATCAAGGAAGGGCAGGCTGCAGTGCAGGCTGGATCCAGCACACCTGAACAGTGACACCCACGGGGCTTGGTACAGCTTCTGCCTGCAGTTCTGGGCACACTCAATCCACAGCCAAATTAACACCAACTGTCTAATACCCATTCAAGGTTAAAAAACCAGGCTGGGTACCCTGATCAACTCATTATAAAATACTCTATCACTTCTTATTTGCAAACAAATTAGGTGTCCAGCAATTTATCACTTCCTGAATTAGACTTATCAGCTAAAGCACATACAATCAGAGTGCCACTGAGGCTGCCTGGGCAGTGCAGACAGACGGAGCCTGAGCCCAGCATTCCAAACAATTCCACCCCATCCTGCAGCTCTGCACTGCAAACACACCCACCAGCTCCACTGCAGCAGCATGGCAATCATCACACCTTTCACAGAGTGCCACAGAGACTGGGCTCCAAATACTCACTGGCAAACTTCAGAAACTCCCTCGAAACATTATTAACATGGTCTGCATTAAAAACACCTTTCAGTTACGTGTGGTATTTCCATTAAACCAACTGCAACTGTCCCCCCAGAAGGAATAAAACCAGTGGTAGGACTGGCACTGCAGATTCTCTTACTCCATAAAACCTAAGCCAGTATTATGCATCATAATCTAAACATACAATATCCATAAATAAATAATGCATATGTTTTATCTGTAATACCCACGTTGTGAAGAAGCCACCTGCAGATGTATCTTAGCAGTTTCTCCAGTGCCCACTCCCCAGTTAAATCAATTTTGTTGGAGTGTTAGAGACTTCTGGAAGCAGCAGATGCACCTGGTGGGGATAAAAAGGGTGTCCAGCCCTAGGAGTCCCTAAATCCTGGAAATTTGACTCTAAGTATTAGATCTGTACTTTCAAATATCCTTCTGCGTTTCTAAACTCAGTGAGCTGCCAGGACACTATCAAGGGGGATAATCACTACAATTATACCACTTAAAAAATATAAATAATTAAAAAATAAATCCTAATTTTTTTTGTTTGCTTTTATAATAGTCGAGTTAAATGTAATTGAGGAAAGAACTGATCTGTAAGTGTTCATACATAGCTTTGTATCTTGTACTGTTTATTTCTGGTCTCTTTCACAAGGTTTTGGTATACTCAGATGGGTTTATCTCTTCAGGTTTCATTCAAGGTTGAGACTTGTCCACATGGCAGACTGGAGTAACTATTTTAAAAATTCTAAAATGTCTAAATCCCAAGTCATTTAAATGCTTAATCAAGAGATGATCATAAAAAAGAACTTGCTTGCAGTCCTGGTCATTACAGGTACCTCAGCGAGGTCTCTGCTGGCAGCAACCAGCACGGCACATTTTCTGGAACAAAAACATAGCCCCTGGAACTTTCATTTTCCTGCTCTGAAGACCAATAGAAAAATGAGGGACCTTCAGCTAACATAATCCACCTCTACCACCTCTTAATAATTCTGTTACAACAAGTGAAAATCATATTCAATTTAAAAACATTATTTGGGACCATTTAATTCGAGAAGAGAAAAATTAACAAACAAAATCTGAGCTTTATATAAACATGTCCAGTGATTAAATGAGTAACCTGTATGTAACCTAATGCATGAACAAAGAATATTTAATGCCACTTTTGATGCTGACACATTTCACAAAAACATTTCCTATTTTAATTACAAATCAATTAAGTTAAAAAAATATCAGACGGAGGTTCTTTTTCTGAAAACCGAGATTAGTGACAGAGCAAGGAACCAGCCCAAGCTAAAGGAAGTGTGTGTGTGCTGAGCACTTATAAAAAGCACCACTTATCAATATTCCTGAGCGCAAAGCAGAGCCTTCACAGAGTCATTAATCACACTGTTATTTAATATTTCTATTACTCAAGCACTCTGGAGGCCCCAATCAGGATAAGAGGCACCAGGCTGGCTCTGCACCAGGGCAGGAAGGAGCTGCTGGACCCAGACCCAGAGCTGGGTGTGCTCAGAGCCAAAACCTCTGCTCTGCCCCAGCCCCAAAGCCAGGGCCAAACCCAGAATATTCAGCAGCTCCTCAGGATGGGAAGGGACAGAAGCAAAGCCCAATTTCTAGCTGTGAGCACAGCAGAGGATGAGCTCAGTTCTCCTCAAAAGATTCACAGGTAAATACTCACGGTTATTTCGGTGTTGAACCTTATGAGAGCCAAAATATCCCCCAAGAAGTTAAAAATTCTTGACAAGCTAAAAAAATTATCCAGATTTATCATGTGGATAGTGGAAACATTTCTTGAATTTCAAGAAGCAGAGCCTGAGTCTCAGGTTGCAGAAGGTAACATGCAAGTGCAGAATACTTCTCACCTGTATTGTCCATGCTGTTTCACATTTATTTTGAGGCTGGCAGGGAGAGCAGCACCAGTAAAAGCCCAGCCTGCAGTGCAGGGACAGAGCTGCCAGTGCCAGCTGTGAGACCTCCCTGGTGTCACACGGGTGTCACACAGGACAGGGAGTGCCCTCAGCACATGCAGGACACAACCTGCATGGACTCTGAGCAGATGGGACAACTGATGGATGTTCAATGCTTTACCACAGTTTTCTTCCAGTAAAAATAAAATGGCACTTTTTTATCTTGGTAAGCTGTGTGACTTCTGCAACACTGAGCTGATGCTAAATAACTTTAATTTTGAAAAATTTAAATCAATTCAGTATTTCATTGATATGTTCTTACATAATACACTCAAGATGACAAATTCAATTTGATGAGGAGACATTAATGCCCATTTCATTTAGCATTATCCAGGTCATCTGCAAATAGGAAAGTACCATGTGGTAAAAGGTTGTATTTAGCGTGTCACAGTCACTGGTGGTTGTTTTGTATTTCAGAGAACCTTTGTAGCTGCCTCAAAATAAGAGATGATTGATTTACAAAGTACCAAATTTCAAATTTCATATTCTAGGACTAAACATCAAATAATTGGACAAAGCTGTCCCCTTGTCTGACCCATCACAATCAAGCCCCTTTCAAGGTTGACTGCCTGCATAAGAAATATGTGCATAATTTCATTTTGTCTCCTGTCCAACATCCAATGTTAGAAGTTAATTAAATTGCTTGTCCATTGTATTCATCCACTTACAAAGTTAATGATATTCTGTTCTTGAATTAAAGAGAATTTTATAAAGCCTGCACTATGGAACCTGGCATGCTGTACACCGAGGAGCTGAACCCTGTCATGGTTCCTGATTGCAGCTCCCCTAATTAGGAAACAAAATGAATGTTTCTGTGTCTGCCAATGCAGAGGACAAGTCATTCCAACAGCAAAGGTAAATGCTCTGTACAACAGCAACTTAATAATATCTCATGTTTGACTCTAATAAATTCTGCAGGATTAATAAACCTGTTAAATTTTTAAATTAACATAACAAAGATGAACTGCAGAAGAACAAGGCAGCCTCAAAAGAGGGTCACAGGTTTGAGGCACAGAACAGCTTCTTGCAAGGGCATCAACCTTGAGGACACTGAAATCATCATTTCTCCTTCTTGCACAGATGAAGAAGGAAAACACAAGGCTATGGCAATCTGCTGGAGAAGCTGGGATTATTAATCATGTCAGCTGTGCCCTCTGGTGCTTAGTGCACTGACCTGGTACTTGTGCACCAGAAAGGTACCAGAGCTGCAGATCCAGCAGCTACAGCAGCAAACCTGCTGCCCAGGAATCTGCTGGTGACAGCACTGGGCATCCTGAGCCAAAGCCAGAATCCAGCACAAAGCCTACATCCCACCTGAGAAAAATAACCACAAGGTCACTGTGCTTCTCTACTCTACTCTTCTCTTTTTGGACATGGTTATTATTCTACTCCAGTATGAGGCTGAGCAGAGCCCCTCAGCACAGTGCCCTGCACAGATTCCTGTCTCAGTACACTCTTTTGCACATTCAGAACAAAGGTGCCTCCAGGGCTGATGTCCTTGGAGCCTCTGTGTCCCACCTGAGCCCTGAAGGAGCTGAGCCAGCCTGCCTTGGCAGGGGGGAGCTGGATGGTCCCTTCCCAGCCACACCCCTCTGGACTCTGGGATTCACCTGGCACTGCCCAGGGGACACGGCTGGGGCTGGGAGCAGCCCTGGGCTGGGCTTGGCCCCTAAACTGGGCTGGCTCTGCCCCAGGTGAGCCTGAGCTGCTTGTGCCACCATCACTACACACTGAGTAACAAATACAACGAGTATTGTCCATATCTGAAAAGCAATCTAAATTTTTCCAATTTAATACAAAATATTTTCCAGTAAAAACCAGAAGTCTCTCTCCCAGCTTTTGTCCTTGATTTGATGCTGTTCATACAGACTTAGTGCTAAACCTGTTCGTGTCCCTGACTGAGTGAGCAAGCAGCACTGACCCGTGCAGTGCCTGCACTGCCCTGCTCTGTGTGCTGCCAGCCCAGCCAGAGACAAATGTGCAGATTATATGCTTTTTAAAATTATTGTTATTATTGCTAACAAGGAGCCAAACCTGATACTTCCTAACAGGCTTCACCTCACTGAAATGAAGAGCAATGTCATTTATGTGATTCCATATTTTAAGCCCTTGTGCCCTTTGCACCAGTTACTGCACTGATTTCATAAAGTAATAGTGATATAAACCAAAGCAGCAACAGAACAATTCAAGCTTACTCTGTCACAGTTCAGTAAAAATGTTTAAAACTGAGTTACAAAGAATCTTAAAAAATTTTCAGTGTGTGCAAATTAAAAAAAAAAAAGCATAAATAAAACATGCAGCACGTTTGGTTTAGCAAATTTAAGAAAACATCAGGATTACTGACAAGAAATTAATTTTCCTGGAATTATACAGAATAACTGGATTATGCAAAATAACTGAATGCATGCTGCCATTTTGCATTTCTTCATGCACACTTCAGAGCAATATTTTATTGTAATTAACTTTAGATTATGCTTAGTATTTTCCTCAAGTGGTTGCATTTTCAAAATAAAGCTACATGGACCAATCCCAAAGATGTATTTCAACTAATGTAACTTTTGTGAACTGAAACTCATTAAATAGTATTGGCAAATCAATAAGGATATAACGATGTAAAGCCTTTCTTTATGAAATAAACCAGATTATACGCTTCTAATCTAAATACTCAGTTCAATCTATTGATAATTAAAAACCATGGAAAACCTGCCTTGTTATTAAAGTCTCTTCAGAATGCCCATGCAAGCTGGAGTATGTACATATATAATACATATTATTTATATTTCTACCTTTCAGATCTTTTCAATTTCAATTAAAATCCTGTAATTTTTATTGGGAATCACATTACATGCATGACAGAGATAAGTTAATTAAAGGACAATCAATTCTAAGAGATGGCCAACAATGAACCTAACCAGTTTACAAATTACCTACTGCCATTCAACCAGAGCATGCAATGCCTGTGGACAATTACAAAAAAGCTTTAATTGATTTTTAAAATTTCAATAATACCGTGCATTTTGTACGTTCCTAAGTGCTTTGCTTGGGCTGTGATTTTTTGCATCAGAGGAACTGCTGGGACCACCACTGCCAACTCCTGGCCAGTGCAGAGCCTGGATTTAAAGCTCAAAGCAAAGCCCTGTGCACCCCAAAGCAGCCATGCCTGCATCTCACTTGAACAAACACCCACATTATCTGTGTCATGCTTTAGGATAGCAATACTTTAAAGGAACTCACTCTTGACTAACTACAATTAGAAGGCATTTAGCACGCTCACCTGAAGTTTGTTACAGACAGGCAGACAAGAACATTATTCTGTAAATTCAACACCCAACCGAATTGCACAAAAACAAACAACAAACTGTCACTGCCTGACTCGCAATGCAGCAAACAGGATTCCTCAATGCTGCTCTGCCTCAGCCTCCTGCCAGCTCGGAATGGAGCTTTGCTGGGACCTGTCTGCCCCTCCTTGTGCCACTCTGGGGAGTCTGACAATTCCCAGAGCTCCGGGATGAGGAGCAGGGACAAGCAAAGGCTGGGCCCAGCAAAGGCAGCTTCTCACTGGGGAAATCCCAAAAAAACTACACCATGCTGGGCAAAGAAACTGCAGCGGTTCTGTGGCTGCAGGTGGGACAGGTGGGAACTCACTGTGTGAGTCTGACAGACATCACACCAACAGCAAGCAGAGAGCAAAGGCTGCTCACTGTCCCTGCCCTGCCCGTCCTGCTGAGAGCCTGGGGACGAGCAGGGCACAGGGTGGAGTGCCCAAATCTGGATTCACCCTGACACAGAAATGTGGTTTTGTGGTGGGGGAGCCTGGGGACGAGCAGGGCACAGGGTGCAGTGCCCAAATCTGGATTCACCCTGACACGGAAATGTGGTTTCGTGGTGGGGGAGCCTGGGGACAAGCAGGGCATGGGGTGGAGTGCCCAAATCTGGATTCACCCTGACACAGAAATGTGGTTTCGGGGTGGGGGAGCCTGGGGACGAGCAGGGCATGGGGTGGAGTGCCCAAATCTGCCAGCCTGGATCCATCCTGACCCAGAAATGCAGTGTTGTGGTGGGGCAGCCTGGAAGGATGGCACCTTCCCTGTGCAGGGCTCATTTCACAAACAACACCATGAACAGTTCAGGAAGAACCTGCTAGAAACATGTTTGCCATGTTTTGCTTGGAACTGTAATTCTTGGTTTCCATCAAGGCTTTTGGAGGGCTCAGATGAACTGCAGCTGTTGCACTGCCCAAGGGAATTCCAGGTGTGGAACCAGAAACAACACAGCTGTGCCCAAAGGCTTCAGCTGGGGCCTGCCTTACAAAGGCACCATTTCAATGTGCATTCCCGACTCCCAAAAAACAAATCCAGAAAGAAAAACAACCAAAGGGCTCTAGAGGCCTTATGAAAAGTGAAGTAAGGTTATTTCATTTACTAGTCCTGTCACCACTGCCTTGCTCAAAGCCTGGTTTTGGCCTTGCTAGCATCATCACGCTGTTCTCTAGCTTTGAGATAGAAAACAGTAAAGAAAATATATTTTAAGCATTTCAAGAACAGCAGAGCATTGTAACATACTTATGAAGCCGATCCATCAATAACAAAAAGCCACAGTACAAATAAAGCTCAGGGCTCTGTAACTTCTGTGCCTCTTGATCATGTGAAGTTGATAAAAGGGAGCTTTGGTGATGGGGACTGGGAGCCCCCAAAGCTCAGCTGAGGCCTGACCTTACTGGAGCTCCCAGGACATGAGCTGCAGAGTGCTCCTGCTCAGGATGATGGCACTGCTCCTGTGGGACTGCAGGGATGGCACCAGGCAGGGCACCACGGCTTGGGGACAGCGGGGACAGCCAGAGAGGGAGGCACGGGCTCAGCGAGACTGGGACTATAGATGGGCTCAGGGAAACTGGAATTACAGCTGGGCTCAGGGAAACTGGAATTACAGCTGGGCTCAGGGAAACTGCAATTACAGCTGGGCTCAGGGAAACTGGAACTACAGCTGGGCTCAGGGAAACTGGGACTACAGCTGGGCTCAGGGAAACTGGGACTACAGCTGGGCTCAGGGAAACTGGGGGCTCAGGGAAACTGGAACTACAGCTGGGCTCAGGGAAACTGCAATTACAGCTGGGCTCAGCGAGACTGGGACTATAGATGGGCTCAGCGAGACTGGGACTACAGCTGGGCTCAGGGAAACTGGAATCAGAGCTGGGCTCAGGGAAACTGCAATCACAGCTGGGTTCAGCGAGACTGGGACTATAGATGGGCTCAGGGAAACTGGAATTACAGCTGGGCTCAGCGAGACTGGGACTACAGCTGGGCTCAGGGAAACTGCAATCACAGCTGGGCTTAGGGAAACTGGAACTACAGCTGGGCTCAGGAAAACTGGAATTACAGCTGGGCTCAGGAAGAATGGAATTAGAGCTGGGTTCAGGAATCCTGGAATTACAGCTGGGCTCAGCCAGTCTGGAATTAAGAGCTGAGCTCAGGAATCCTGGAATTACAGCTGGGCTCAGGAGCCACCCTGTGCTGCTGCACTACCACCATTACTGGGCTTTTACACATCAATCTGACCAGAACTGAATGGAAACAAATTTCTGCTTTTAAACTGGAATATGCATTCTAACAGAAAACAGATTAATTAAAAGGTCTTAAAAAAAAAAAAAAGGTCTCTTTTAAGAGAGTGTAAGGTATCAGTTTTGCTGTTAGCACTCCCTCAAGAAGAGCTTCTGGTCCTACAGGCTCACACCTGATGGCAAAGCAGCCACCATCTGAGAGGAATGTTTCAATAACAGCTGAAGTGAAAAAGAAAACTTCTATATAAATAGAAGTAATAACTTGAATTTTATTTTAAAACTGAAAAGATAAAAATAGTCTGTATAAATCAAACAAGTTGTCTCTTCATGTCACTTTTATGATGGACATTAATCTTAGTTTCTAGACAGAACTGCTGTCTGATGTAACCAGGCTTATTGACTTAATGGGAAGAAATTTATATTAGTCTAGGAAGCTGTGATGAATGCAGTCTTAAAGTTCAATGACTCAAACACTTAGTAACCTCAAACATTGACCCAGATAGACAGAAACTTAAATCTTAATCCTGGAGCAAACGTTTATGCTTCATTCACGTTTTGTTGTCAAGGCATTTTGACTGCTCTGTGTTTTTCCAGCTGCTGAGGCACAGATGTGTGCACACAGTGCCACTCCTGGGCCAGCTCTGTGTCCCTGCTGTGCCCAGCTCAGGACAGGCAGCTCCCAGCACCAGGCTCACCCAGGTCTGGCCTCTGCTCTGCAGCACCTGGCCCAATCCCCAAACATTCCCACTTCTTCTGCATCTAGGGCTGAGATCTGATAAACAGCCTGCACACCTAAAGACGTTCAAATGCATGTGTTCAATGAGATGAAACATTCCTTAATCCGAGCTCAGATAATATCGCTGCAGCCAGAGCTGTGCAGCTGCTGGGATGTCAGCAATTTAATGCAGCCAACAGTTTATGGATCACAAATGCCATTTATCACACAACTGAAAAGCTGTAATACTGATTCTTGCAAAGAGCAAGGCTCAGGCTTTTCTGTAATTTGGTTGGGTTTAGAAAATAAGACAGAAAATAAAACAAACCATTAGTGTCTTACAGCTCACACATTCAAAATTGGAGTTGCCTGATGTGATATAATACCTAAAATACCAGAAAGATCTAAACATGTATGGACACCAGATGCTTGATTTGTCACAGGAACTGTAGTGAAAACACCCCAATTCCACCCCCCACTGTCCGAACATAGAAGATAGTGGTTAACTAAGTTATAAAATACATTTTTATAGCAACATCCATTCCATACTGGGAGAGATTCCCAGCTAGAGGAATCCTGGAACACTGGAGTGAACAAAAAGCCAGAGACAATGTACACGGGACCTTGGTGGGAAGATAGTGCATGGAAACAGGAATGTTCCAAGCCAGGAGGAACAAGGCAACCTAGCTTAATCTGGTTATTCCGAGGTTGAGGCAACATATTAATCAAGTGGACAAAACAATTCTGTTAATGACATTCAAAAGGTACAGTACAAGAATCAATCATTTACTATATTGCAAATGATAAAACAAGCATCCAGAAGGGTTATGCTAATTGCATGTTTCGAGTCAAACGAACCCAGCGCACGCTCTGTCTTGTTTAGGCAAGCAGAGCATTGCTGCCATTTGATGCCATTGCAGATGTCTGCACCAGCGCCTGCAGCCGTGCAGCAGCCGTGCAGCAGCCGTGCAGCAGCCTGCAGAGAGCCAGGGGCACCGAGCCCTGCAGGGCATGGCCACCAACGGCACGGCCACCAACGGCCCGGCCACAACAGCCCGGCCTGCAGAGAGCCAGGGGCACCGAGCCCTGCAGGGCACGGCCACCAACGGCACGGCCACCAATGGCCCCAGCCACGAATGGCACGGCCACAACAGCCCGGCCACCACCAACGGCCTGGCCATGCTGCCCGTGCGGTGTGGGACACTGGGACGGATGGACACTGGGACAGATGGACACAGGGACACACAGACACCGGGCCACAGACAGACGGACATGGGGACAGCCGGACACTGGGACAGACGGACACTGGGACAGACGGACAGACGGACACAGGGACACAGGGACAGACAGACATGGTGACACAGACAGACACTGGGACACATGGACATAGGGACACATGGACACTGGGACACGGGAACACAAGGACAGACGGACACTGGAACACATGAACACGGGGACACACGGACACTGGGACACGGACAGACGGACCCTGGGACACACGGACAGGCAAACTCAGACACAGGGACACATGGACATGGACAGAGGGACACATGGACACAGGGACATGGACAGATGGACACTCGAACACTGGGACAGATGGACACTGGGACACGAGGACACAGACACAGGGACATGGACAGACAGACACAGGGACAGATGGACACATGGACAGACAGACACAGGGACACGGACACAGGGACACTGGGACACATGGATATGGGGACAGATGGACACACGGACATGGACACAGGGACAACAGACACAGGGACACATGGACACAGGGACACATGGACACAGACAGACAGACAATGAGACACACGGATATGGGGACAGATGGACACATGGACACAGGGACACAGACACATGGACACTAGGACACAGGGACAGATGGACACAGAACCCTAACCCCTTGTCTTTTCCTATCTAGCAATAGATTACAGTTTTATTCAAAGCATTTCCCTATGAAAGTAAGAAAAATGCAAGCCGTAAGAAAATTCAACTTCCCACATTGCATCACCTTCCTCACTTCCAAGAGCCAGTCCCTTGGTTACCTGCAGGAGGAATGAGCTAAGGAAGCTGCACTAACAAGTCCATAGAAGCTACTGACTTCAATGGGCTTCCTTGGGAATTTACTTATTTACCAAATTAAAAAAAAATTAACCCCTGGAGTCACTGGGGGTGATCAGGCCCTGCTGTTCTCTTAAGTAAGAAAAATGTCCATTTTCAGAAAGAAGACTCTTGATTTTGAATTGCAATGACTGCAAGGACCCTGACTCATCCTGTATATCTACACTACTGGTTGTAGTTTTCCTTGATAAAAATAAAATGTAAGGCATAAAGAAAACGAGCCTACTAGCTCAGGACAGGGGAAAAAATAACTTTGCTGCTACGTAAAAACACAAAATCGATCTTCTGCAATTTAGTATCCACATTTAGTTTTGAATTTTTAAACTGTAAATTATCAAAGCAGCAATACTTGTTTCCTAGCAACATTTCAATAAATTATTAGACAAATCCAAACCACTGATATGGAATTTTTAGCCTTAAAAATTCCATATATATCTGCCAGGTCTTTAAAAGCACGCTCCCTACCAGAGTACTGTGACATTTTTATGCTGGAGGTTTTACAAGGATTAGTCATCATTTTTGCTATTATACGCCGTATAATCACCCATGTAAACTCATGTCAGGTTGCCTTAAATTAACTTTAATTCAGGTTTGCCAAAGAAGAAAATCAGGCTGTAACTAAATGAGGTCAAGGACTTTGAGGACCTCATCGAGTGCCACAATACCTGGATCTCTTTATGAAGTCCGTCTGCTCATCATGAGCCACGCAAATGGCTGCAAGTATGGATGGCAGATTAAATAACTCTGTTTAATATTAGTCAGAAATAAGAAACAATAACTAATATTTGTAAAAAGTTACACCTGAAATATTCCACTCTGTCTTATGTTAAATGTACTTAGCAGAAAGGTCAGAGCTCCTGAATTTGCTAGATAAATAAATGTTGGTGAGGTGGATGAATCACTGGAGAATTGGTGCATGGCAGCGAATGAATAACCTGCAAATGCTTCCCAAACCCCATTATTTCCCTTTTTCCAGTAGGCCAAAGATTCATGTCCCTGCATGCCGCCAGTTCATTACGGAGAAATATCATTCCTCTCCTGGCACTCTCTGGGCGGCCTCTCAGCCCCACGAGGACCCTTTAATGTTTAATTCCCCATCATCTGCTCCAGTGAACAGCTTAATCTCTGCTTGTATGATCAATACTATATCAGTGTAAATTAAAATGACAATTTTAAAGTAATTAAGCCTGTTAATGCTCGATTCAAATGTCATTATTTGCACAAGGGATTGAGGAGAAATTACATCGTGTCCAGGGTGACAGGAAAATGTTTGAGCCTTCTCAATCCTGTTGCCGCTGTGCCACTGGAGGCTTTAGCAAAGCAGATTAACTTCCAGCTCCCACTGCCAGGATACCTATCCAATTTCAAAAGAGGATAACACAATTTGATAAATTTAATTCCAGCTACAAACTCAATTATTGTGATAATGGATGAAAACTGGGAGGAGACACTAAACAAGACTCACATAAAAAATACACTTAACTTCAGAATGAGATACAACAGTAATTGTTTTATTTGATTTGCTCTATCCCTTTTGAAAACCCTTTAAATAATTGTGATTGTTAGAAGAATGGCCAGCATTTATTAAATAGCATGAGCTCTAAGATCAAAGTGGCTGCAGTTTAAAGGATTTTGGTCACAATGGAAATGTTTGCTATCCTTTGTTGTACAGCTACATTTATTAGACAAGTAAAATTACATCATTACAGTATTGGATCTCATAAATAGATCTATAAAACTCAACTACACTCAGATGAAATCTCAGCCCATTCTATGTGCTGGCCTTTCCAGACCCTACCTTGACAGCATGTAGTCATTTATTATTTCAAAGGAAGATTTTAATAGCAGAAAACCCTAAACTTTATGAGACAGCCATAGGAGTGGGTTTGGATTTCAGGCCTGAGCAGTGGAAAGTGCAGTTGAGCTGTTGTTACCTGAGCTCATCTTCAACGCTGGGAAACAGAAATCCACTGCAATCTGGGCAAAACACTGGACAGAGGCATCAACATTTTATACTGTGAAGCCAAGAGCAAAAGTGAAACACTGAATGTCAGGTTTTCACTCCAAGGTAAGGAGAAGTCAAAAACCTCTCATGCAAAGGAAGTTTCAACAGCATCAAACTCCTACTGCAAAGGTAGCACCAGCCTGAGAGTCCATCAGCATTCCTGTCACTAAAGATTGTTTAATAAATTCTGTTTATCTGACCGTTTGCATTTCCCGAAGTTCTCTGAAATAATTATATTGAATTTTTATTAGTGCACATGAAACATTTTTGGCTTTCACTTCTTTGAATAATAAATGGCATATATTAAAGTGCCTTACAGGTCTAATAACTTGCATCAGATCCATGTAGGCCTGTCTTATTAACTTTTAGTTTAAATTACAGCAGAATTCATCAATCAGTGTTTCTAAAAAGCAGACTGCACATTGCCACAGACTCTCAAGAAAAATGGATCTCAGGACAATTAAAACATCTACTGTGTCTCAAGTATTTAATCAGAAAATCTATCAACCTGCAGATTTTCTTAAATGAACTGTCTAACAAAGAACCCTAAAAGGGTAACCAAAGACTATTAAAAAATTTTCACAACGATGAAGAAAATGGAAAGAAAGAACTGAGCTCTAAAAACAAGCTTAAGTTTTTAAAGTAAATTAGTTAACTCTAGCACAAGCAGAGTTCTGACACTCAGTCCAGCTGACAGAGGTGTGCAGCAGGCTCGGTGCTCACTCCTCACACTCAGCAGCTGCTGCCCTGGCAGAGCTCAAACCCAACTCCCCAGTGCCAGTTCTGTAAGGAAAAAGATCCTTCTCCTGCAGGAGTAGCTGCAGATTCCAAACTGGGAGGCCACAGGAATGATTAACTGTGAGTTAATTACATTTTGCTCTGATAATGAAATCTATTAACATTCTAAAGCTTCTGCACCAAAACAGAACCAAACTGCTATTTTTAAGAAAATGACAGAAAGCACATCAAACAGTGGGGCCAATGTCACTCTGGGATTCCCCAATGCCTTAAAACTCTGCTCCACCCTCCCTCTTCTCACACCAGGGATAGCCCTGAAGAACTGGCTGCTCCCATTGCAAATGGAAGTGTGCAGGTGTTGGGCAGGGGTTTACTCCTCCTCAAGAAACCTGGAAGAGGAAATTAAAGAGACATCTTTTGGAGGGTTTTTTAAATTAAATTAGGAAGTATGAAGTAACACTCTTTTCACACCACAGTGAAATTATTGCCCCTAATAACTGTCTGCAGTATCTGCACTGACAGCTTGAAACATTTTCCCTGTCACGCAGTAGGAAAAATTAATCCAGACATGAGTCCACACATGGATTCTCCAGCTAGCTAGCTGAATTCACAGAACAGATATGAAACAGGAGTAAGGTGCTCAGAGTCTTGAACAAGGCACACAAGGCAGAGCAGGGCTCACCAGGGGTGCAGGGGAGGACAGCTGCAAAACTGCTCTGTTCAGAGCACAGCTCACTGCCTGCTGATGGAAGGAAAGAAAAATACAACTTTCCAATGACTGCCTGAATAGATTATTAGAATATTTTCCTTTGTACCTCACTGAAACCTGGGCACATGCCACCACAGCTTTTCTGGCTTGCATTACTAGTAGGGCGTGTTAATGGACATCCCACCGTATGGAGCCACACATTAATTGTTTCCCTATGTACAATAATTGCTCCATTTATCATGCACGTGTTGACCCATGTTGGCTTTGCAAAGCTTAATAACCACCACTGATCTCAGTGCCTGAAGAATGAAGGAAGCATAGGTAAAATCTACCCTAAGTGACAGATTCATTCAGAATTATTAAACATACCTTTGCTGTTGGAGATAGAAAAAGTGTTCAACCTCACTTTGCTTTTCAAATTGCACTGGCAGGCTTTTGAAGAAGTAACACAGGTCAGTAGAAACAAGCCAAACACTACTGGGAGTCCATCAGATTGACTTATTCTCACCACTGTTCTATTTGAAAACAACTCTTTCTTTTAACACTGTATCTAGTACGAGCTGATTTTTTTCCTAGGTTTTTATCAACCTGTGAGAAGATGAGGAAAACCAAGTGCTTTAACAGATTATTAATCTGCCTTGATCTTCATTCCTCCTATGCACATTTGGTTCATTTAGCACCTGCAGTAACGAGGGGATTCATCTGGGTGATGGAGGGTCCTTGCCTGATGTGAACAGCTCCCCGTGGAGCTGCCAGCACAGGACACCACCCTGGGCAAAGCAGACCCAAATAAACCCTTTTTGGTGGGTCAGCAGATGGCCAGTTAGACCCAAACACTGTGAGTTCAGCCAGCTCAGAGAACTCATGCAAACACACAAAGGACAACAGCATTTTGTGAGAAATTACTGACTTTGCTATGGTTTGACTGGAAGGAACCTGCTGAACTCCTGAGCACAGGTGATCAGCTGTGGGTGACCCAGACCATGGAGGGAAGAGGCTGCAGGGGCCAGGACACATCCTGGGGCAGCCCCAGCACGAGCCACGAGTGCCTGTACAGAACAGAACTGCAAATCTGAACCCCAAAGCAGCCACTGGGACTCTGGCTCTTCCTTCTGCTCACTGCTCCAGGGGCTTCTGGCAGCAAATGCTAACAAGACCATAAGCTCTTTAAGAGCTTAACAAATTTTCAGTTTGCCTCTATAGATTTTGTGCAGAATATTTGTTTCACGTGTGGTGCCATGACACAGCACTCAATCATATTTGTCTTTTGCCCTGATATATGGTCCAGCCACAACACACTTGGTCAAACCTTTGCCAGCCTGTCAGTTACAGATTTCTCATACTCTTTAGCAAAGTCCAGTGATAAGTGATTGAATTAAAAGTCAATCTGGGCACAACACCGATTTTAACATAAACAGACAAATTAAACACAACCAGCAAGACTTCTGCTGACTTCTGTTTTTTTAATATCACAACCAGGGGAAGGCTGCTGAGGACAATGTGAGGTGACCACGGTGCTGCCACATGCTGCAGGAGCTGAGGATGCTCCTGCCATGGGATCTCAACCCTGGCACTGCTGTTACCAGGAGTCAGGGTGAGGACATTCAAAGTTCTCCTTTTTGCCATGAAATAGAAACATTTTTGAAAATAGAGAGAAATACCCAAATAGATAGCGGGACTGATAGTGGGATCTCTTTAATTTCCAAAGCAAAACAGAATCTAATATTGCTTTTCCACTTGGAAATATTCCTAAATAGGAAAGGAGAAAAGTTTTAGTGCTGCTGTGTTAGACACAGCAGTCAAAGATGCTCACAGGACAATGACTGCAAAGCCAGAAAGGAGGAAGACAACATTTAAAGACTGTTACAAATTCTCTCTCGCTTTCCATCGCTGCCTGTAAACCTGTGTTTTTTTACTCTCTTACTGCTTCTTTGGCCAACACTCTTGAAGACTTATTCCCTTTCCATTTTTTTGATTACTGAACTGGACCTTTTATGAACAAATTCTAAGAACATCCATTAACCTACAGTAAAAAAAAAGGTCCCTGAAAATAAACACAGGATCTTTGCTATTTAGCACACAGGAGTTTACAAACTGCATTTATAACACTCACATTAGTAAAAGATCAAATTTCTTTTTTCCCCCTTTACCCTCAGCACAAGTGATGTGAAAGGACATGAAGCATACTGCCAGATTTCCCAGGACATGGGGAACCCCATCTGTCAGCTGGTGCTACCTACAGATTCCTGTGTGTAAACCTTACAGCCCTGGAGCACACTTATGTGCCATGTCACAGGAATACCAGAAACACAGACACAGGTTTAAAAAAAGAATAAATAGTATGAACCCCAGGAACTGTAATCCAACTCCTGCCCACTAACAGTGGCTGGTCAATAACCTGGCTGATGAAATGCAGCTGCAGAGGGAAGTGGACAATGACCAAAACTGCCATCAGTTCCAACAAGTAATTTACAGAGATCCAGTTTTATTCCCCTTAATTGATCATGTCTCCTTGAATTAAACAGAATAAACACATAATTTTAACTGCATTGGAACTGTCAGGCCCTGGCTAGTAAGGAAAGGAACAGTGCAGAATGGGAACTGGTGCTGATGGAAAGGCAGGGAGGGGTGTGCAGTGCCTGGGGACAGCTGGGCTGCAGGGAGGGCTGGCAGGACACACCCAACAGCTCCAGGGCCTTTTCCCCAGTGCCCAAACTGCTCCCTGCCATGGAGGAGCCCCTGTGCCCACTGCAGCTCTGCTCTCCTCCCCTCCAGCACCGAGCGGGGCTCTGCCATCGCTGCAGCAGCATCAATAAACCTCTGCAGGAGAACACCAGGTACCCACAACCCAGCTGGATGCTTTTCAGAGAAAACCACTTTCTGAAAACGCAGGTGGCTGGATTTTATCCTTTCCACTAACCAGAAAGGCCTAAACACCTCCAGCCCCAGAGCCACAATGCTGCCGTGCCAGGGCCAGCCCCAGTTACAGAGCTCATTCCACTGCACACCAACTGCAGCTCGGATGTAAAATGAACTTAAACCAACGAAGCAAAAATAATCCATTTAATGCTTATGCTCTGTGATGCATTTCTATGGGGTTTCTATTGTTGTTGTTACAGTCTTCTGTTCATTCTTATGCTTTAGTGGTTCAACTGCAATTTATCAGCCTGGAGTGGAAAATACCTGGCACCTACTTAAAATGCATGGAGCTAGCAATAAAATTAACCTTGTGGCAATTGTTTTCCCACATGTTTGATAGACCAATGTCAGCTCATCTGTTAGAAGGAAATAAAAAAGTCAAGCCTAAATGTACAAAAAATTATGATGGAAGCCTTA
Source organism: Muscicapa comitata (assembly GCA_027123655.1). NCBI lineage: Eukaryota > Metazoa > Chordata > Aves > Passeriformes > Muscicapidae > Muscicapa > Muscicapa comitata. The sequence goes on along the minus strand of JAOTIY010000256.1, from coordinate 35,141,220 downwards.
AATAAAGCAAGGGTAATGCAAGTTTATTGAGTCAAAAATCAATCAATCAATGACCGAGTGGATTAGGAGCACCTCATAAGCCCCAAAGAAATAATTTGCCCAAACACTGAGATTTAACGGTAGAGGACCAAATTCCAACACTTTTAGGAAGTAAGTAATGAAAAATCAATTTGAAAGGAAAAACAGATCAAGAACCCTGGATTCTGACACGCCGACACATTTATTGCTGAATACCATTTCTCGGCTGACCCGAAAACTTCGGAAGGTGTTTATTTACTTTCAACACCTTCCAGAGATCAATATTTTTAATTTGGATCCGAGTTATTATTTTTCACATCACAGCATCGGGGAGTGGAGTAAAGTGGCTCATATTTTAGTGCTAAAAAGATCGATATGACAGTTTCACCTTCAGTGCAGCCCCCCGCAGCCGCGCGGGCGCATCAGCGCGGCTCCGGGCAGGTCATCACCCAGCCCCGCCGCGACAGCCCGTGATTTACCTGCTCCTGAAGGGCCTGCTGCCCTCACAAAACCAATCTTGCTTCTCCCACTTTATCAGGGCTGTCTCTTACCCTGTGCGGGAAGGGGGAGGGGGCCGGAGATGGAAGGGGACGGGAGGGAGGGCAGGAGCAGAGCCAAAGACAATCAGTTTCACAAAGCGGATTACGTCCCTCATCGTAAATGCATCCATTCGTTTTTACCTCCCTCGAACCAGGGCACATCTGTAATCGATAATTAATTTTCCATAAATTTCAAAATATTGTTCTGGTGGCTGGAAGGAGAGGAGCGCGCAGGGGAAGCGGAGGGAGGATCCCTGTGGCTCTGGTGGCTCTGGCAGTGGGAGCTGCAGGGATGGGGAGCAGGCAGGCACCCCAGCCAGCATCCCCTGCCCTGCCCTGCCCAGCAGGACCTGCTGCTGCCCCAGGAGCCAGGGCTCCACACTGCCCTGCACCACCATCACCCCCAGGGTAAGGGACTGCACAAACAGCAGCAGAGCTTCGGGAAAAGGACGAGTGCTCCTGATCCTGAGAAGAGCATTACCTGCAGGTTTCACTGCACACAGGTCAGTGATGTGCAGTCAGCCATGGGATGTGTGTGGATGAGAACAGCCAGTGGGACTTGGGCTGGCAGAGCTTGGAAGACTCAGGCTTACCTGGGCATGCATGCCCTGCACAGGTGACTGCTGCAGGCTCTCTGGACAGTACTCTCATGCTGACAGAACAACAACTCAAAACTAACCTCTAATTGGACAACTCAAGTGATTTTGTAACAAAATGGTGATGCCCAGCCCTAAGAAGTCAGTGGTGATAGGGTACCATAGCTGTCACTTGATATTTAGTGCAGTAATCAGCTCCTGAAAAGCACAGCTCACTTGAAACCAGGTGGATACCAAGCTGGGAAAAGTATCCACCAGTAAGATGCATTTATGAGGAAATCTCACACTTTCTTCTTAGTGTGTCTTAGAAAACAAGAGCAGAGACAAGGAGGAAATGTGTCTCTGCAAGATGGGCTGCTCCAAGGAACATGTTCTTTTCTCAGCATAATTAATAGCTCACACTCTTTAAAAAATTGCCTTCATGAAGTTGTGTGCTTGGAAGAGTGATAAATGACAGTCATCCTCCTGGGGTGTGTTCCAGAATACTAACTGAAAAGTAAATGCAGGACTATTTCTCCAAATTATGTATCTGAGCTAAAGGTCATATTAAAGGAGCAGCTTTATGTAATGACATTAACTGAGAGGCAGCAGCTTCTGGCTCGCTGACAGCAGCCCTGCAAAGTCAGGGTAAGGAGACATCCTGGGGCTCGAGGGGACGTGCACAGCACCCAGCACTCCAGCCCTGGCACGCCTCTTCTGCATGGCCAGGGACTGACAACACTCCTGAACTCCAAAATCTTTCTGGGTTCAGCAAGTGGAGAACTGCAGGGGCTTATAAAGAACCCAAACATGTGCACGGGCACCTGTGCTTCTGTGACACTTTAGAAGGAACAGTCCTTGGATTTCACTGCAAAACATCTCATTTCCCAATTAAATCCTCCAACTCAGTAAGAATTCCTGGATTGTTGATCTCTTGTCAGTCAGAAACCAAAGGGATCCAGACTGACAAATGACAGTTTTTACTCTTATGTTAGGATTAGGAGATCAGAAGACAGACACTAAAACCTGCCTGAGACCAGCCCTAGGACCCTGGTGCTCCCAGGGGCTATTTGGAAGCCTGGCAGGGAGCAAGTTTGGGAGTTGGTGTCTCTCACCTGGGAGAAAGGCTGGAACCTGAGGATGTGTCCAAGGCCCTGCAAAAACATCCATCACTGGCTGTGCTTTGGTGCAGACACAAACCTTGGACAATGCTCCCCAGACTTCTCACTGCCCCGTCCTTGCTAAGGAACACATCCCTCCCACTCAGGCAGCAGACACACAGCATTGCACTGCCCTGCAATACCCACTGCACCTCTGGAGAACACTCACACCATGCAAGCACTATTTACTGGCTCTTGGTTAAAGATAAAACAATGAAGCACAGCTGTGGTGCACTGGAAACCTTAAGAAATGACTGCCAAGTGACTGTCTCCAGTTTCACAACCTGCTTTACAATTGGTTCTTCTAAGTTTTTTTTAAAGTTTGTATTTTCCGAGTGTTCTAATTTTTTTAGCTCAGATTTTTTCTCATTCTTTCAGGACCACTGGAGATACTTTTTTTTTTGTCCATCAAAAAATCATTTCCATATACAGAAGAATAACCCTTGTCTACATGGAGAAATTACCAGTCAGTACAAATTTATAGCAAAAAAGGTGTTTTGCACTTCCACAGAAAACAGCAGTCTCCAAATTATATTTGCATTTATATGCAAATTATATTTCCAAAATAATAATTTATATTATTATTATAAAAATTTATAATTCATATCCAAATTATATTTCCGTTTACCTCTGAGGCCCCTGGCCCACAGGCAAGTGCTCTCCCACTACTGCCTACAAGCTCTAGGGAGGTCCCAGCAGAAAGGAGCCCTTGCTCCTGCCCAGAGGCTCTGGAGAGAGGACACACCATGGAGTGAGGTCCAGGTAAGCTCTGGTTCAGCCTGAGAGCCCCAGTGCAGACATTCACACTCTCTGCTCTTTGTTTCACAAAGAAATGAGTCAGTACAGAAACACTCCATCTCTTCTGGAGACCTTTTCAGGAATGCAAGGCATATAAGACTGCAGCCTTCAGAGCCTGGGTTTAATAAGCCATTGCTGTAATTAGCTGAGAGAGATAAAAATTATTGCAAAATGAGTCAGAGGGTTTTGTGTTTTGTTGTGACTTTCTGGTATTTGTGTGTTCGTTGGTTTGACTGGGATTTTTAGATTAAAGTTATGATTTACTTTGTCTTCTTCTATCCCCCAGGGTACATCCATTCACTGATCATTAGGACTTTGCTCCCAACACTCTCACACATCACCCACCCATGCAGAGTTCCTTTTGCTCACATGATTCCTTTCTCTGTGCTGCAAACCCCCCAGACTGCTCTACTGCAAGTGGCCCAACCATCAGCTGTGAATTTTAACATGAGGGTCACGTAAACCCTGGCCCATTTTCTGGGCAGCCCTGTAATTTCCATGACCATGAGCTGTACCTGCAGGCACTACTGTCCCACCTGCTCCCAGTGACAGCAACCAGCTCACCACTGCCACTGTGACTTTCTGACATTAATGATCAGCCCTGATCAGATCACTCTGTAAATCTGTATGGGACAGATTTCCACCTCCCATGGTATTTATAGCATTTAATGTTCCCTCCTGGACAGGCTGATGCCCTTTCCTGTCCCGAATGAAACTCTGCTCTTTTACTGACATTGTTATTTGGAAGAAACAGGATCTACTTTTCAGATGCCAATTCCTGTTTATAGCACAGGTTTTCCCGTGCTTATCACAGAGCATGGGAGCACTTTGCCCCCCACCCCTGCCAGGGAGGGACCCCTGCACAGGCACAGCAGGGAAGGGTTTGTGGCTAACTCAGGGGTAATGCCCATCACTCCTAGAACCAATGTTCACAGCGATTTTACTTCATCCAGGAATCAGATTTCACATTTTTCTCTGCTTGGAAGAGATGGAATAGAATGAAACCAACCCCAAACTCCTTTACACTTGGATATGCACAACCAGAAGAAGGGAACAGGTAACAACTCTTCCCAACTGCAACTGCTGCCACCCACCTCTGGAGACTTGGTAATTATCCTGTTTATTCGAAAAACTTGTTATGATCAGTTGCTTTTGCTTTGCTACATTCATAAATGCCAATAAATCACTGGCAGTATGGCAATCTGTGTTCAGTGGAAAGGCCAGAGTGAGACACAAAGCTATTCCTGTACAGTGAGCCACTCACAAACAGCAATATTTGGAACTGTTTGGACAGAGGCAGCAGTGTCTCAGCCAGAATTCATGAGTAAAAATCACTACATTTGTCAAAATGCCTAAACCCCACATTTCTACCTTTTCCTCTTTTGTTTCACACACTTTGCATGTCAGACAAATTATCAGGAAAATACTCCTCGTTTGACATTTCATTGCTTAATGCTTTACTGGTGCAGTAAAACAAGACAACTGCTGAAATTATAGGAAAATAAATTTGTAATTTCTTCCTCATTTAGCCATTTTTGAAACTTGTGTATAGGAAAGTCATTAATGTTATGTCCTCCTATCGACGTTCCAAGCCTTTCAAGGGATAACTAATGTTTTTTCTATACTCTTCCATGTGGCCAGTTAAATCAGACACATTATTTCTGTGCTGTTAGGGAACCCTGATCAATAGATACTTGGAAAGCCCTCTGAAACCAAGTGGAAACACTTCCTCAGTGTCAGAGGGTTCTGTTTGGGTCTGTGTGCTGCAAATGCTGCTCAGTGTGCTGCCTGCATGGAGTGGGGGGTGAGCAGAGCAGTGAAACCCAATTCCATGGGATGCTCAGTCAGGGCTGAGCAGCCCCATGGATTGCTTGCTTTTAGCTACAAATGCTGTGTTGTAACATTATTTCAAACACTAACAAACCCATTAATTACTGTCACTAAACACCATACATCTGATTTTTCTACAGTCACACTGATCTTATTTAATATTAATTCAGTGCCTCAGACAAACACATTAGCAAGTGCCTTAAGCAGCATTTCATAATTTCTCAAGCAATTATATTCCTATTTTCCAACCTCACATCTATTCTTGAAAGCCAGAGCAGCTCCAAATCAAACATTTTGTCACACAAACCCAACTCCACACCTGCATTACCTGAAAACAGCTGTTAATAATGTGAAGGTTCTGCCTGACCAATGTGTAACTGGCCCTGCCCTTCAGCCTACCACATACAAATGCAAACAGCATTTCTGACTGCTCCATACCTTAGGCTTTTTTTTTTTTTCTGTAAAAAGACAAAACTTGGGAACTAGGTGCCCAAATTTTTAAAGAGAACACCCATGCAGGGCTTTGAAAACATCAATTCAAAGCATCTCCTGTATCATTTGTGTCAGATCCTCAATTACTCCAGCAGATAACAACTTTCCATTATCACTCCTCCTGTTCTATTAAACACATCACATCCCCCTGAGCACTTGGCAAACCTTCACACAAAATGTCCTGAGCCCTCAGCCCCTGAGAGGAGCTTGGGCAAGGGACAGGGATGGCAGAGCAGGGTCCTGGGGACAGGGATGGGCACACAGGGACACCCAGCTGGTTCACAAAATTATTTATCAAACAGAACTACTATTCAAGAGCTATGTACTTCTTCAAGTTCTATGTTCTTCAAGTACTATGTACTATAACAAAAGGGAAAAAGCTAAATAAAAATGGAGCTTTTCTTTAAACTTTTAAAAGTTTAAAATAGTTGATTTCTTCTTGTGTTCAGAGACTGCAGTCCACAATTTAATTTGAAGTATTTCAGCTGATTTTTAGATAGATGTATTCCTACAAAAAATAGTTGTAATTAGTCTTTCCAAATATTTTTTTCCTAACCATATAGTCTATTGCACAACTGCAGGATGAAATTCTGAATATAAAATCCACAGCCCACAAAAAATTCAATTCTATATGCAAATTCCACAGCTGATACAAAACAGTGTAACAATTCTGTGGATAAAGAAGCTGCTTTATCACCAATTTGCTCAGCACTAGCACACCTGTAAACAACAGAGATGCACCCATGGCTGTATCACTGGGCTACTGATCTGTGAAATCCCTCACTGTTTCATATTATTCCTCCTCTCACAATTCTATGAAAGTGTCAGAAAATAGGTGGAAGATAAGCCATGTCCCCCAGCCAGAACTCTGCTGATGGGCTGAGATGCATTTAAAAAATGCACAGAAAAAAAGACAACTCAGAACCAGAGGAAGGTCCTGCTGCAGCAACACCTCTCAGATCCCATTTCCCACCCAGAAGAGATTGGAAACTATTACCTAACACACAGCGTAGTTCCCTAAGAAATCAAGTGGGAGATTTCATTTCAGGTGGTTGTAAGTAAATATCCATGTCACAGAATGACAATACTTCCACAAGCATTTTCCCAGGGTATTGTCAGAAGCTGTAGGATTAACTTTGAAATTCACCAACTTCTGTCACAGACTGGTTTTTCTTCAATTAAAAGAAAGAAGTAACAAAGAGGTCAAACTTCGTGACACACATTTCAAGCTGCTCCCAACTGTGTATTTCACCAGAACTCCTGAGAAAGCAGGAGGCTGTAAAGGGAAAGGATCCTGAGCTGCAGTGAAGACATGAACAGGATGAGGATGGACACAGGGAGGAAAGAACTGCTGGAAAATGCAGAACCAGCATCTGCAGCAGTGCAGTGGCTGAGCCTGGCAGGCACTGCCACCACGAGGCTCCATCCTGCTCTGCATTGTCCCTACAAATTCTCCTTTTCTCTTTTTCTACCACACACACCTGGCTGGAAGCACTTCTGTGCATGGCTGGAGATCTGCTTCTGGCATTTCAGGGCAAATAAGGAATATCATGGAATTTAGTATTATAAGGAATACTATCATGCTTTTCAAATGGCTTTACTCCTTTTATCGTGGAGCTAGAAGAAAGCAAAGATCCCACAAGTACCTGAGCAGCCAGAGCTGTGCTGCAGCTCTGCCCCTGCACCAGGCACCCTCCTGCTGCCACCAGCCCCACACATGCTCCCATGTGCTTCAGTACCAACAAAAACATCCCAAAGGACTGGCAGAGTAAGATTCCTTTAAAAATATTGATACTAACTTATCACTTAGGGAAAACAAGACAACAGTGAGACAGAGGGAAGCCTTTGCTCAGGAGTGATGTGGGAGACTGATGATGACAGAACATTTGCAGCTTTCTCATATGCGTCTCTTAGAAAGGAGTCTGGACTTTTCTCCATCCCAGAAAATTGTTCCCTGGGTAAAACTCACAGGAGTAAATTTGAGAAGAGTCTGAATGACACACCTGGCTCGTCCTGTGCATCACCTGCACTTGCAGAGCAGCCCAGTCTCCAACCCTCCCTGCAGAGATCATCACATCTCTGCCACCCACTCAAATTCCCACTTCTCTGGCTTGGCATGATTTTTACAGGTACCAGTATAAAAATAAACACTGGTACAAATTACCTTTCTATGGAAAGGAGAGGGAGGAAAAAAGGGTAAGATAGAAACAGGCTCACGTGAGTAGCAAAAGAAAATTCACTTAAAGTCTACAGTAATTGAGAAGCAACAAAACACACTCTGAAGTCTCCTGTTGAGCAGTGGCTCACAGTGACAGTGACAAATCTGAGACAGTGACCACAGCAGCAGCAGAGCTCCTTCCCTGGCCTCCCCAGGGTCAGAGAGTGCTCCTGAAAGACACCCTTCATGTGTGTGTGTGTGTGTCCCCAGTGTGTCCCCAGAGTGCCCTGCCATCCCAGCAGCATGTGTCCCCAGTGTGTCCCCAGAGTGCCCTGCCATCTCAGCAGCATGTGTCCCCAGTGTGTCCCCAGAGTGCCCTGCCATCCCAGCAGCACGTGTCCCCAGTGTGTCCCCAGAGTGCCCTGCCATCCCAGCAGCATGTGTCCCCAGTGTGTCCCTACTGTGCCCTGCCATCCCAGCAGCATGTGTCCCCAGCATGTCCCCCTAGCCTGGTGGCAGGGTGTCCCCAGTGTGTCCTGCCATCCCAGTAGCATGTGTCTGCAGCGTGTCCCCAGTGTGTCCCCAGCCTGTCCCCAATGTGTCCCAAGCACGTCCCCAATGTGTCCCCGCCGTGTCCCCAATGTGTCCCCAGCCTGTCCCCAATGTGTCCCAAGCACGTCCCCAATGTGTCCCCGCCGTGTCCCCAATGTGTCCCCGCCGTGTCCCCAATGTGTCCCAAGCACATCCCCAGTATGTCCCCGCCATGTCCCCAATGTGTCCCCAGCCTGTCCCCGCTGCTGAGCGCTCACACCAGGCACTGCAGCCTGGAGCTCCAGCTCCATCTCCTGGGGAAATCCTGCCTTCCTGCCAAGCCCCAGCACTCTGTAACACTGTTAATGAAGAGGTGGGCTGAGAACTCATCACCGTGTGAATTCCCTCAATATTCAATTCAATTACAACTCTCTTCCTAAATCATCTTTTTTACTTAACCAAACTCTAAATTGACAGAACTAATAAGCTCAGGAAAATCAGTGTACACCATCCATTTCTGGGAACAGGACGATATTTTCTAAGATGCATTAATAACTATGACAGGATTTATGTACAAGATAAATTCATTTCAATTTCCTTTTTCAATTAATGGCCAATTATTTGAACTCAGCTCAACCAAAAATATTACTCAAGTATCATTAATCTAGCAAAAATTAACTTTACTATTCTCTCAGTAACGAGCAGATATAATTTTGAGGTACAATAAGACAGATGAATAACACGTTGTCCATCTGTATTCTCAGGCCCACTCTCCCCATCATGCTGGCTCAGGCTATTGCTCCTAAAGACAGTGACTGCAGCAGAGGGTTCACAGATGCTGCTGCAGGCTACCAGGGCATTATCTACCTGAGAGTAAGAGCCCCTTCACATTAAAGAAACACTGCTAGAGTGTGAAGTAAAAACAATCCAGGGGGAAAAAAGGAAGCACAACCTTTTCCTGCACACCATGCAATGCCTGGACTTGCTTTATCCTGTGTTATCCTCTGTTACCACTGTATTCTTCATTTGTAACTTACCCCTGTCCACCCTCAGGTGGTTATTGCAGGGAAGTTTCATTTCAATCATTATCTCACCAAACCCACCCTTTCAAAGTGGGCAGCTGTGCCTGCACAGGGATCTCTCCCCTTCAATCCACTGCTATTACTAAAATTCTGCTTGCAGCTTGAGGCTCTGGTGCTGTTTGAACACATCTCTCTAAGGTCAGAAATGCTGGTTTTCAAAGGTTGGGTTTCGTTTTGTTTTCTTTTTTTTTTTAATTTGAATGAAACCCTGCTATCCCACGAACTAAGTGCAGTGCCCTGCACTGTTATCAGGAGGAGGCTGGAACCTCAGCACATCAATTCTAGAGCCCAGCTCTAGATGGCATTTGCTCATTGCAAGGTCACCCGTGGGCCTGAGCAGGCACACAGACAATGGAGGACTCTGTTTTTAACAATAACCCTACACTGGGAGGCAGAGCAGCATAGATTATTAGTTTTTAAAACCAAGTTGCTCCAGCAGAGACAGCTCATTATGATGCTGGTTTCTCATTTCCCATGTGGAACTTGCAGCTCTGTTGCTGTGAGCTGCAGACAGAGGCTGTGACAGTGCTGTCAGACCCTGCTGCAGCCCCAGCAGCCAGGCTGAGCAACTGTGGGCAGCAAAACCTGGGCTAGTTGTGCAGGAGCCAAGCCAAGTAAAGCCTTACAGAGGAACTGGTAAAAAAGGGGATGTGAGAGCAGCAGGGATAAAGGCTGAACAAACTGTAACTACTTGGGCTTCTCCCGTTCTAAAGTGTTATACAACAATACACATGATAAACATTTATATTTCAGAGAGTAATAACAGAATGACAAAGCTTGCACCTGCTGCCAAGTCTGTGCCTTAGAAGGGATGGAAAAAAGGCACAGGAGTTACAGAACTCCCAAGGAAACACAGAGACACATGACATGGTACACAGCAAACCAGGCTGGAGATAAGAGCCAAACCTTACCCTAAATGGACACAGCACACGTGGAACCCCTGCTCAGTCACACTGAGAGAGCAGCTGGGCACCTGCCAGGCCAAATCACACCTGTGAAAAACCCTCCTGTGGATCCTGGACTCCTGACAGCACTGCAGGGTCTGCCAGGGAGCACTGGGAGCACCCCGTGCCAAAATTCAACTCTGACAGGTCAGGGGGTTCAGGAGCTCACCCCCTCTCCTTTCCAAAATGCAACTCTGACAGGTCAGGGGGGTCAGGAGCTCACCCTCTCTCCTTTCCAAAATTCAACTCTGACAGGTCAGGGGGGTCAGGAGCTCACCCTCTCTCCTTTCCAAAATTCAACTCTGCCAAGCCAGGGG
>JAOTIY010000256.1:35105787-35119120 GCA_027123655.1 Muscicapa comitata | reverse complement strand
CTCCAGCCCCAATGTCCAGCCTGGCCTTGGGCACTGCCAGGGATCCAGGGGCAGCCACAGCCAATCTGGGAATTCCATCCCCACCCTGCCAGGGAACAATTCTTGCCCAAAATCCCATCCACATCTACCCACTGTCAGCTTAAAGCCATTCCCTGTGTCCTGTCCCTCCATCCCCTGTCCCCAGTCCCTGCTGCAGGTGAATGCCCCGTGCCCCCCAGGTGTGCTCAGCAGGGTCCCTGTGCCTGGGGCAGCTCTGGCTCCATCCCACCCCCCAGCACACACTGCCTCCCCCGAGCCACAGACAGAAACTCTTCCCCCAGACAAGCCCAGCTCCCAGCCAGCAGCACCCCTGGATCCCTACTAAACACGGGACACACGCCCCGCACGCGCTGCTGCCGCAATTAACAGCGGATCCGACCTCTCCTGGAATTCCAAACCCCACTAAAACTCTCTTTTCATGACGGGGTCCCACTTGAAGTCTATTTACGTCCCACTGGCCACTGTAAGGGTCAGGTTTGTAAGAAAAACCAGTGAGCCTGTGAACACATGAGCACCACATGAGCCTGAAAACAGGCGGCTTTTCAAACCCAACACACAGGCACCTCTCTTCTCCCCAGCATTTCTATTTCCTACACAATTATACCCAACAGCCAGCAGGAAAGCTGTAAGCTTGTTGCAAAAATATACTCAGATGGGGAAGGAGTCTTTTCAAAAAAATGAGAAAGAATATATATTTAGACAGGGTAAGGAGCTTTTCATTCAAAAGGAAAAAGGGAAAAGAACTAAATGAAACTGAATTAACAGCCTGGAAAATTTCTTTTCAGCTTTGTTCTGAGGGAAATGGAAGAAAGCCGATGAATTATAGAAAGCAGGTTCTATTTTATGAAGTTTATTTTTAGCAAAGAATAGGCTCATTTTTTTAAGCTAAAAGAAAAAAAAAAAAAAAAACTTGACTCGCTTTGTGAAAGCTGGGCTCCAAAATGAATCAGAGGACAACTGGTCACTTGGACTTGCACACTGCCTGAACACACAAGGCACAACCAACCCCAGTTTTTATTAAAAATTAATATATATACACACACACACATATATATACACACATATATATACTAACCTAACCCTAATCCTTGCTTGACTGAAACAGCCCCAGGATCCCACATGGGCAGAGGGATCACAGGAACCCTGAGTTCCAGAAGTCTCCTGGCATGCCTCAGCACCTCAAGGCCCTGCTGCAGTCACAGACTCTCTCCCCTGCCTTTCCCAGACTTGCTTTTCTGCTTATTTAATGAAAAACAAAACCTTTGATCAAGTTCTGTTTAACCAGCAACAGGCTTACTAAAAACTTCTTTTGAGTCCATCAGCATAACTGACCATCACAACTGTTTCAACAGAATTATTTATATCATGATTTTTTGATCTCTTATAGTGCTTTTGTAAATTTACTGGCATCCTTTAGACATTTATATTCAAAGATCCACTGGATCTAAATGTTTTCTTATTTTCAAACAGACTTGTAAGCATTGCTGTTGCTATTCTCTATTGAACTGTAGATGATACTGGAAAACCCCCCATCAGCTGGGTACCATTAATGTGGTGCTTTGTACCAACTTTGCTCTCTTAAATGACAAACAGAAAGATGATAATCTGCATGTTCTGTTCACATGATGAGTTCACAACATTTCAAAGCCCATACAGACAAACCAACCAGTTAACTGAAAATACTAATTTTTAGTAGAGTTTACATAACAGGTAATTTTCTGAAGCATTGCATTAGATTATACTGAGATGGAGCAACAAAAGCTGCAGAATTTCAGAACTGCAGGTGTAGAAAATGCTCCAGTAGCTCTGATGGCAAAGTGAGCAGGCTTGCACAGGTCCAGCACACACAGCCCCAGCCCCAGCCCATGGAGGAACATGGAGTGTGGTTAGCTGTGGTTTCTGCACACACAGCACAGACACTGCTCCTCCTGGGCACTGCAGCTGGGGAAGCATTTACCAGCACCAGAGTAAGGCAAGCCCAGAATCTTGACTGCCCCTGTACTTCAAATTTAACTTCTATTACTGACATCTCACTGAAAGCTTAAAAGCTCCTGGATATTTGAATAACCGACATGTTAAGAGCATTAACCAGAGTTAATCCAACACGACACAAACTCTAATTGTTAGCAAATAGCAAGATTAACCACATTAATACACTCAAGTTTCCCATTGCTTTGTATCCTGATTTTGGAATGACACAGGGAAAACTGAAAGCATTTAAATCAAATTAATCTGCTTTTGCACATAGATAGATAAAATAGATCTCTGGCAAAATTCACACTCACCAGCACCACCCTGGTGTATCCTGTGCATTTGGAGGGTTTCTTTCTGTATTTGGTTTTAGTGAAATCTTTAAAACTCCCCAGGCTCGCACAGGGGGATATCTACAACTTTAAATAGCTAGATATTTACATATTAATGTATGAATCTAGTATTTATACATGAGATAGATATGTCTAGTTCTAGATATATGCAGAACTTTAGTGTTCTTCTAAATCTGTGTGGCACAAATGTGCACAGGGGAGCAGTGCAGCTCTGGGCATCTGAGCCCAGGGAGCAACTGCAGAGCAGGAGCTGCTACAAAAAACACCTGAAATCAGTAAGGTACAACGTGCTCTGTGGAATAATAAAAATAATAATGTAATTCTATCTAAGTGGTCATGTGTGCAGGCAGTAACTTCTGTGACCTAAAGCTCTAAAGGCCATGAGCTGCATGCCCTGCTGTGCAGCAGTGTCTATCAATTCCTCTGAGAAATAAATGCTCTTCCCTCAAGGAGATGTATCCCTGTTTATGAGCCAAGTGCTGTGTGATGGGGCACTGCTCTGCCAGGGATGAAAGTCCCTGCCTTTCCCAGAATCACTGCAGAATCAGGCCCAGGGGGAACATGCCAGGAGAGTGTGAGTGTCAGTGAGGCAGCTCCAGCACATCCTATATTCCAGTAAAAAAACCAGCTTCACACTAATCTACTGCAGTCCCAAGAGAGCTGTGAATTTCCCAAGTGAACCCCAGGGAATCCAGCACACCAGTAAATACACAGTGATCTAACACAAGTATTTGACAGCAGAGGAGACAATGACAGCTGTTTCCATCCCATTTCAGAAATAAAGGGCTAAGGGAGATAGTTGGAAATTAATTGCAATTTGATCTGGAGGGTAGGTTTTCAGGATTGGTGGTGTTTTTCTCCCCTCCTTGCTGCTATGCCAATTCCTGTAATAAATGCATCTTTGACCAATGGCCCAACAGTCCCCAAAGCTTATTTCCAGCTTTATCCAGAGCTGCCACATGGACACTGAAGCACCCCCTGCACTGCTGGGTGTCACAAGCACGTGTCCCTAAGCAAAAGCAAAGGCTTGGGGTTTGCTGCACACAGGAAGGATGGGGGGAAACCACCCACCAACAAACCAACTGAACACAGGAAGCCTCAGCTGTCCCATGGGTATTATCACTGACACCTTGGTTACTCAGGAGAGAAATCCTTTTCCCCTCCTACACCCCTGGGATGGCCCAGAACAGGGTTCAGGTGCTACAATTGCACTTGACATGCAAGCTGCTATAAGAGGAAAAAATTTATGAAGAAAATATCTCAATGATTCTTTATGGTAAAAATAAAGCATACAAAGAGAAATAGGAATATTCAAAACCATGGACAACTCAGAAGAAACCATTTAGAGAAAAAGTCCTGAAGGGAAAACAGTTTTGCCCAATTAATAAAACATTGCTGATGCAGTCTCAAGGAAGACAAAGCACCAGAACTGATACATGCAACTGGAAATAACCACTCTCAATATTCCCTTAAGTTTCCACAAGAGGCCATCAGACATCTGGCACAGAGACAAGCCTAGAAAGAAATAAATTGGCAGAGATGTGTGCAGCCCTTTGTGAAGCATTTCATCCAGCCAGCTTCAGCAGCAGCAAAATCTCAAATGAAATACACAGATACTTTACTACTGCTTTTAAAATAGATGTACATTTAAATCTGGCATTTATATTCATTTGGAAATCTAAATAACAAGCAACACTGAAACAGGGATTTTTAGATGTCTGGAATGCTGATATCTCCACGTATTTATTTTGAGCACATAAATCTTAGGGATTGTGTTTGGGCCTCAGTTACAGAGAAGAGCCTGCTGGTATATTGTTGTTATATAGCTGTAAGGTCCTTGGGCTCCTACACATAAAAACTGGGTGTACAGTGAGTGTTTCTGATTTCAGTCAGAATACACCTCACAATAATACAGCAGGGCTCAATCCTCTTGTTAGACTGGAAAAGCAAGCAAAAATCCCCAACACAGTATGTTTTGAAAGAGCATGTTTTCCTGTTCCCTCACCCCTCAGACAAAAATGCAATTTACGGTATAAAACAGAATTTTGGCAGCTTTCACGAAAGAAGGAAATAAAGAGTAAATGCATGAGATGAAACAATAAACACATTCCAGACTGATTTGTGCAACACTGTTAATTCCTGAGGTTACTGCAGTGCCAGAGAGGCAGCAGTGCTGGCAGCTCTGGAATTCCAGAAGCCTGCAGTGCCCCGAGCAGCAGCAGCTCAGCACGGCTGGGAAGGAGCAGGGGGCAGCAAGCACAGCCCCAAAACCCCTGCCAGTGCCAGCCCCTCTGGTTCATGGTGACACAGTGACACATGGCTCACCTCACCTGCCGCAGGTGTGCCCTCAGCTGGGGCTCTGCCCACCCTGCCCCCTGCCCAGACCCCTCCCAGACCCAGGCTCCCTTCACCAGGCAAAACAAAACTCGTTCCTGCACATACGAACTCCTCAGGGTTTCACTTTGCCTTTTTTGCCATTAACTTCAAAGTAAAAGTCAACTCTCCCGTGGGTGCGTTTCCACAGGAAATCCTGCCCCTTGTTCACTCTTATCCTTAAAGAGAACAGTTTCCTTTGGCTTGAAAGAGAGCTGCCTGCAGCCCTGTGCCACAGTGAATACAGCTTGGCACTAAATATAGACTCTGAAGGAAGGAAACATCAGGCAGACAGCAGCAGCAGGAGTGTCAGCATGCAGGGCTGGATGAACACTGCTAGCACAAAACCTCCACAACAACCAACACTGAGATCACAGCTCCTCTTCAGTTTGAGGGGAAAAAAGTCCACCATTGCTGAAAATAAACTTGGAAAAGACCCAAAGCAACGAAAGCAAGCACAGATCAGAAAGGTGCCCTGGCAGCACTGCAGCCCCACAGCACCCTGGCTGCTCCTCATGCTGATGGTGACAGTCACTTGGGCATTCTGAGTGTTCAGGCATGTGGGCTCTGCTCAGCTCTGAAAGCTGAACGTGTTTTACTGGGGGAAATGTGCACACTGCACAGAACCCAGCAAACACTCCCTGTGCCCCGGCTCTACTGACCAGCCACAGCTTTCCCTGGGAAAGTGAAACCTTGCTCACAACACCCCAAACACCACTGCAGACTGAGTGCCCAGCCCCAGCGAGAACCTGTGACACCAACAGTGCCACTAATTCCAGCTGTGTCCCCAAACCTGTGCTGCTCCCAGCACACAGTGAGCAGCAGTGTAACCCAGAACCTGTGACACCAACAGTGCCATTAACTCCAGCTGTGTCCCCAAACCTGCGCTGCTCCCAGCACACAGTGAGCAGCAGTGTAACCCAGAACCTGTGACACCAACAGTGCCATTAATTGGAGCTGTGTCCCCAAACCTGCGCTGCTCCCAGCACACAGTGAGCAGCAGGGCAACCCAGATGGGAGCTGCTGCAGCCCTGGGGTTATTTGTTATTGCCACACCTGGCTGGGAAAGGAGGATGCTGGAGCTCGCCAAAGCACCAGCTCCACACTGGGACACGCTCCCTCATCTCCCCCAAATTCTGTGACACCCCAAATCACAGCAAGGAGGGGTGCCCACGGTGCCCAGTGTGCCAGGCAGGCACTGCACCCAGCACAGGCACTGCAGCCTCTGCCCCAACTGATTCTTTAACTATAAACACGTGGATGTATAAATATATATGTATGTATAAATATATTTATTTTTGTATAAATATATGTATGTATTTATATATTTATTTATATATATATATATATTTAAATACATGTTCAAATGGTATTAACTGTGAGGAATGTAAGGGTGCAGGGAGCCCAGCACACTGAAGCCAGCATACAAGGCTGTTGTTTGGGTACACAGGCTCTTCAATCCTCTCAAATTTTTACAGTGTCTCCCGGAAAGTTTTGTAGATTTCCACAAGGCTTTGTCCTGCAATAGAGCAAAAACATCTCCTGGCAAATCCAGTGTGAGAGCAATCAAGACAGGAAGCTTTGGCCAAAAACAAATAAATAAACCAAGCAACCAGAAGTCAGTTTCCCACCATTGACACAAAATGTCTTGGCAAGGCTGAGCAAGCCATGGGCTTTACATGAAGCGAGGCAGCTTATCCTGAAAATAATGGAAGGGGAACTAAATGAAGAGACATGACAAGAGCAAAGGCCTGTGACAGACTGAATCTGGCAGCCCAGACTGGATCTGTGTGAGCACAGCCCAGGCAGACACAAGGTGGGGAAACCTTCCCAGTACCCAGGTGCAAAGCAAGAAGCTGGGCAAGAACCTGGGCAAGGCAGCAGCAGGGCTGACCATCAGCTGGGCAGAAAGCTCCACACATGAAAAAAAGCAGAACAAAAATGACAAGGCTTAGCAATATACAAACCCACAGGTAAAGGAACAAAAAAACCCAACAAAAATCATCACAACACCTAAAAGTGTTTTCTCCCCAACTCATTAAACAGCACTTTGCTTTTCTACACCCAACTACAAAAATACTCACAAGACACAGCCAGGAATAGACACTTCCAATTTAGAAGCTGCATCTCCAGAATGTTTTTCCTCATTGTAACCATGTCTTGCTCAGATGAGAGACAAGACTGCAGCAAGAGAATTGATGCATCCATGTCCCCAGAGCTACTGAACTCCTCCCAACCCACTGTACTCACACAGTCTGACACACTGCACTCCTCACAGTTTCTCTCTCTGTGGCTATAGGAACCCGAAAACATGAGTCAGGAGTTCTTTAAGGTAGAACCACCAGGAGGCAAATGAGTAAGACCTCAGATCTCCCGACCTCAGGTCTGTTGCCACAGTTATAGTATATAAGAATATACAGAATAAGCACATGCTTGAAAATCAAAATGCAAGTCAAGCACTGCAAGAGCATGTACTCTGGGACCTGCTTATCAGGAGGAGAAGTGTTCCAGAAAAAATCACTGCCTTTTGATCCACAGCATTCACCATTCACTGCTGCTGAATGACACACTGAGGGAGCAGAGGGAAGACAGCCTCAGCTGAAAAACTTCCTTTCCATCTCCAATTCCCCTGTAAGCAGCAGTGAGGGTGAGTGCCACAGGCTGGGGAGCAGCCTGCACTGCCCTGGACATTCTGCAGCTGCTGTGACAGCCCTGCTCTGTGTGCCAGAGACTTCAAAAGCCAAGCACAAAATCCCATTTCCACAAACAGGTCCTGGACACGTTCATCCAACCAGGCTTGATCCAGCACTAAAACCAAATGTGTGGCACTGTGAAGTGCCATGGGAACCCCCAGAACCAGCAGTAACACTACTGCAGCCAAAATTCATCCTGGGGCCGTGGCTCCAGAAATTCACAGCCACTATGGAAAATATTGTATATTTAAACCTAACTATTCAGAGATATCCTGTTTGCAGTGAGGTAACACCTCTATTTTTCTCTGTCACAAGGAAGTGCACTTCACCTAGTATCAACATTCCTCATGGTGCTGGAATGGCTCTTTTCCTGTTTAGGAAAATGGGCTTCGGGCTTCAGTTAAACTCTGAGAAAAAGTAAGGACTTCAGTAGCTTTTTCTCCATGACATTTTTTTCATTTTGAAACATCCCAAATGAATTGTGGGTTACACTGGGAAAAGCCACCTTGAGTTTGATCACCTGGAAGAGATGGAGCTGCAATGGGCTCCCCACTGGCATTTTGGGACCCTGCTGCAGATCTGGGGACACACTCACAAGGACAGCTGCACATGCTTTTATATGCTTCTCTAGGAGAGCTCTGGAAGCATATATTTATTTATGCTGAAATATGTCCATTTTATTTAAAAAGCAAGGGTAAAACTGTCCTCAAATTCAGGATTATGAATTAGGATGATCAAGCCAATTGCCATTCCCTTGGGCTGGGAAGTGCCCCACAAAGCCCAGGCTGGAGCTGCTGCCCCCCAAGAGAGCCACAGGCAGCAGGAGGAGGGGAACAGAGCCTGCAGCTCAGGAGCCACCACCCTCCACCTGCCCCGGGCATCACTCTCTCTACATTGTGATTTTTGCTCTGTGCCACACTTCCCTACATTAAACTGTTCTCCACCTTGTGGCACCAAAACAATCCACAGCCCATTCCACAGGAAAAGAGTTATGGGAACTGTCAAAACCTACAGCAAATAATTCACCATCACATGAATTTAGCTTAGACAATAGTAACTGTTTCCATCCTTGAAACGGATTTCATGTTTCAGAGCAGCTCAGCACTAAAAACTCGGTGTCTCAGCAATTCCAGCCCTCCTGGAAGAGCAGCAGTGCACACACCCATGGCCCCCAATGCCAGCACCAGGGTCACCAGTGGGTCACCAGTGTCCCCCCCTGAGAGCAGAGCCTGGCCACAGCCAGAGTCCTCCCCGAACCCCCTGACACACAGAGGGACAAGGAGCAGCTTTCACAGGTCACCTGAATGCTGATTTAAACTTCAGATGCACGTGAGAAACAGAATTTAAGACCTGTACTGGACTGCTGGAATACTTTCTTTATTCATAAAGCAAAGTACAAGTGAGGGCACTTCACTCAGTGTTTTAGGAAAACTGAACAAGTGAAAATTCTCCTCCTGCCCTGTGCTTACAAGCCTTCTTACATGCCCAACTGCATTTTGTTTCCCTCTTAAGTTTTCACACATATTTTCCACAGTAACACGAAGTTTACACAATTGCAGATACAGGTTAATAAAACCAAGTGGAATTATTTATTAATGCACCTGTTTTATACTTCTATTCAAAACTAAGAAGGTTTGATACACTGGGATTAGCTGCATCCATCCCTGTACATTGTCCAACTTCAGAAGTCACCAGAGTCACATCAAAACAGATGCTCCAAACTTTCTCCCCAATTCCACAGCAAAACATCAAGTTTTTTGTATTTCTTTTTCCAGGGCTCAGGAGCTCAGTTTCCACCCGAGCTGCCAGCACAGGTGTCCTGGGTGACGAGCACAGTGTGAAGGTGCTGACGCTGAGCTCAGTGCCAGCTCACCTGCCTTGCCACTTACCCTGTTTTCAGAACAGACAGCTCCAAGTGACAGGGCACAGCTCAGCACATGCAAAATAGAACAGACCTGCTCTTGTTTTCAACCACAACCAGCCAGTCAGAGACCCTTAAATGCCTGATTCATGTTAACTCCAGAGTTTTCCTGCCACTCTCCCATTTCCAGCCTTTAATCAACAAGAGGATATTAGCTACAGTGATCACTTCCCAGCTGATGCAGATCAGAGTGCAGAACACAGTGAATGATGAAGCTGTGAGCTCTCCTGAGGGTCAGCAGGGCTCTGGAGCCTTCCCTGGCTCTGAGTGTCCTCACCTGAACCAGGTGTGGCTGCCTGTGCTGCTCCAGAGCCCCCAGCCACAGCCCCAGCCAGGAACCAGGGCTGGGACAGAACCCACCAGAGCCAGGGCAAGGAGCAGCTGTGTCCTGGTGGAGCCAGGCAATCCCCAGGGAGCAGGACTTGGTTTTCTGCAGCCTGTGCCACAGCCAGGGACAGCACAGCTCTGGGGGCATCCTCAGACACAGCCCTTTGTGCAGCTTTACAGTCAGGATGAAAACAACAGATTCCAAATCCCAGCTGGGTTCCCTGAGCATCACCAGCCTGGGATTTTCCCTGGCACATCCCACGGGGGCTGGCAATGAGTGACCCAGATCACACAGCCCAGCTGGGCTCTCCACTTCAGCTGGAATTCCATTTACAGCCCAATGACAGGAGCGTACACGGGCAGGTTCTCAAATCCCAGACACACCGATAAAATTAACCAGGAATTAATTAACCCTGAGTTTAGCCACAGACTGGCAGGAATGGTGCTCAGGGCCAGCCCTGGTTCCAGCTACAGGCTGCAAATGCACTGACCCCAAAGGAGCACTGTGCCTGTACAGCTGTGTGTGTATCTGTATATAACACACCCATACATATGGGGTGGGTGTACTCCTGTGTATCTGCTGGGAGCAATTAAAGTCCTTGAGGCACAAACTGGCACTGGCAGATTTCTGAGTGCCACTTCTTGCTGTGACAGCAGGACAGCCCATGCTGCTGCTGGGATTAATTACACAGAGGGGACAGAACACCCTGCAGTTTGCAGGGAACTGCAGCAGAAACAAGTGTGCTCCAAAACCAGCACTGCCAATATCAAGGTGAAGATTCCACTGACTTTTAAAAACCAAGTTGATAAAGTCAAAAGTTAATTAAATCCATTTTACTTCCAATTATCTGCCATTTCAGGTTGGATTATTATATGGTTAAAGTAGGAGCAAGAAGGGTCTAAGTGCATCCTTCCATATTTACCAAAAGGGAATATTTTTGCTTTTTAATTACAAAAACCCCAGCTTCAATAGTATTTTTAAGGAGTTTCCTAGAAAACTTGGATAACTATGGATTACATTTTTTAAAAAAATTCTTCATTTGCAGTTCCAACACAACCACAAAACTAGAGACAAAATCACTTCACTCAGTAGCCTGAAAACTCAGTCAAGGTTACTGAGGAAATACCTTCTAATTCCACCAGAGGTGATCCTGGGAGCAGCCCCAGGTTTCCAGAATAGAAGTGCACTGTTGAAGGCAATTCCTGCTCCTCAGAGCTCTTCAGTGGGGCTGCTGGACACACCAACCATTACCAGGAACAAGAAAAGCATCACTGTTCCCCCGCTGGCCAAATCTTCATCTAGTGTAAATAGTTACAAACACTTCACAGCACCAGGCCTTTGTGTCTCCTGTACCTGTGCAAACATCTCATTGTGGTTTTACTTCACTTTCAGAAGGCTCTGGCATCCCAAAACATTCCTTCCTATCAATTTCTTGTTGACAAAACAAGAACAAAATCCTGATTTCCTCCCCTTATTGTTGATGGGGTGAGTCTGCCGAATGTTCTCTGAAGGAAACCAGCAGCAGTGATGCACTCCAGCCTCAGACAGGTCTTTAGCCCAAACTCGAGGTAGTCTGAACACTGCTGTTCAAAACCAACAGGTACTTCCCAAAAGCACTGCTATCAAATAGCACAGAAGTGCAAAGACAGACTTTTTAACTGTCACATCTTGTAAGTATGACTTAATGCATTAAACAGACATTTCCACCACAGCAAACACAGCAAATATACCAATTAAATTAATTTTTAAATATCAATGAAAATACTGAGGACTTGGTCTCCAAGTCCATTTTGGAGCTTTTGAAGCATTTTAACCTGCACTCCTCCCTGTATTATCCAAGGTACATTATGTCCCCAGAGACACCAAGCACTCAGTGTCCAGGCAAAGCTAGAACAGATGTTGAACATCAGGCTTGCTGCTCCCAAGCCAACAGCTCTGCCAGGCTGCAGAGCAGGAGAGCAGTGAACTCCATCCAGGAAATCAGGGAAATGCAAGCCATGGAACATCCCCAGGTGCAGCTTCTGGTCTTCCTTAGAGAGCATTAACCCCCAACTGACTAAAAATACTGAGTTAAAAATACTTTCCTTTCTAAAAACCCCTTTTCCATAGGAGGCAGAGCTGTGGTTAGCACAGAGGTGGCACCACAGATCTCCCCACAGCACCAGCCCTGTGTGAGCTCTGAAACAGCCCCTGATTATAACCTCATTATAACCTCCACAGGTTATAATCACACAGGGCTGCTCAGAGAGGGGCTGTGACCAGCACCCAGGGCTGCCAGCCTGGCTGCACCACAAGGGAGGAAACTCCTTTTTTACAGAGCAAACACCACAGAAAGCACTGCCTTACATCCCAGGGTATTCCATAAAGCTTCACTTGAATTAATTCACACATCATCTTGCTTAGGGACAATTAATCCTGATGGATGGGACACCCAATAAGAACCCATTCCGTTTCCTATCTCACCCTCAAACACAGCAATTCTTCAGGAATAAAGCCAGGAACACTGCAGGCACACAGCCAGTGCCAGCAGGCTCCCAACAAACCCAACAAGCCATGGTGCTCCTCATGATGCAAAGCTCAGCCTGCTTGGAATCTTTCAAAGCCCAAGAAGAAAACGTCACTGGTGTGTTTCTGAAAGATTTGTCCTATTTTAGTACAAGGGACTGAAAATTAGAGCTCTATTGCTGTACTGCTAGGTGAACAGCAGGGAAAATGCTAAGAGAAAGGAGGGTACAGTGTGAAAATGAGGACATGTACAAAAGAAGATACTTAGACAAAGAGAGGAAAAAATAATATTCCTGCATAGAAGACTTAACAAAAAATCATTCCAGATTAATACATTCTCTGCACAGCCTTGCAAAAAGCTTGATGTTCCAACCATCAGTAAGAGATATTGAAAGACCAGGCAACAGGGTGGTTTTGAAATAAGAAGCCACCAGATTTCCCAAAAACATCCTTAGTATAAAAAGCAAATGAATACAGAGCCAAGCCACCCTCCTCAAAGCCATGGCCCTCAGCAGCCAAGTCTGGATATCCCAGGGCAGGTCAGGTCAGGTCCCTCTGCAAGTTCCCACACAGCCAGTGACAGACACTCTCCATCCAAGCCTTGATTTTACAGAAGAAAGAATATTTTCTTCATTTACTGGACCTGGTTTCAGTAAACCCATTGTTTCCAAAAGACTTTTAATCAGTCCAGTTTTAAGGATGTATATCAGTAACAAGAGTGGCAATAATTCCAATTAATTAATCCAGCTTAAAAAGCTTACTGTACATTTCCTCATCCAAAGGAAAAGGGAGATAATGTGCACTCAATCAATCAATCACATTATGAATTCCTGAGAAGTGCAGATACATGAGATACTCCACGGACAGGAAAAAAAGCAGGAGTTTGCCTTTAAGAAGCCAGTGCTGCCAAACATTGGAGCAATGTTTGGAGGAGGCTTCTCTGCTGATCCTGGGGCTGGAGCCAGACTGGGAGAACTGGGGCTGAAGAGAAGGACCCAAGGAGAGCTCAAAGCCCCTTTCAGTGCCTAAAGGAGCTCCAAGAGCTGGAGAGGGACTGGAGTGACAGCACAGGGGGATGGCTCCCACTGTCAGAAGGCAGATTTAGGATATTTAGAAGAAATCCTTCCCTGGGAGGGTGGGCAGGGCTGGC
>JAOTIY010000256.1:35090207-35104328 GCA_027123655.1 Muscicapa comitata | reverse complement strand
TGCAGGCTTCCCATTGGGAAACTTCTTGGTAGCTGCCAGCTTTTCCCAGGGACAGTTCTCACTCACTCTCAGGATTGGCCTTGGGGAACTTCTCAGTAGATAGCAGCATGTCCCAGGGACAGCTGCTGCTGAAACCACTTTTCAAAGAGAAGGATTTATCAGAACTGCAGCCCTTTGGCACAAAAGAACGTTTGTGGAAGGTGAAAAAACCCCCAAGTGGCAGGTTTTATGCTGCTAGGTATCTCTCTGCACTGAAAACACTTGAATTGCATTACAGAAGTCCACAGAAAAAAAGCTGCTGTGTAAGAGTTAGCAAACACTGCACCCTGGCAGTCCAACCCCAGCCTTCTGGTCAGCCCTTCCATCTGTTTTACCTGGGAGGCACACAGGTGTTTCTGTCATTACAGCCTCCAGCTGAACACTCAGTGCCCTCAGGCCAGCGACATCCACGCACAGGACTGGGTGAAGGCAAACAAAACACAACCAAAATACTGCACTAGAGCACAAAACTTGGTTTATCCATTTTTGGAAGGCTGTCCAAGGAGACGGTTCAGGAAAAAAAAAATTAAAATCCAGCAGCACTTTCAGGCAGGTGTTAGCTGCAGTCACAGCACTGAGGCTTGAGGATCAGCTGGAAATGCACATTATTTGCCTGGGGAGGCTCCCAAGGAGCGTGGGAGTGGAATGGCAGAGTTTGAAACACACATGGCCAGTCCTTTACATCCACTGATGCAGCAAGATCATTTTCACACAATCACTTTTCCAGTCATTACTACAATTTGAGAAGAAAAAGTCATTTCAGTGAGTATCTGAAAAAAAAGCATATTAATCCTAACACACAAAGGTCTCATCAAGACCTCATGAAACCAAAAAGATTTGCTAAGCACAGTTGTTAATAGTTTGCCTGTCTGCCTTGATTATATTTGACATAGTTTCCATATGGAAACTTACACTAAATTTCAGCAAGAGCTTTACTTTGTTTAAAACATCAATCCATCCAATATAATAAATATTTTCAGATACAGGAAAACATCACCTTTGTGGGTTATCCTCATACAGAAGGGTGAGAGAATTCAGTTTCACTGCAATGCTTCCTACTTCCTTCCTGAATAATGCACACCTTATCCTCCAACCCAGTCCTCAGCTGTTTCACTCTGAATACAGCTACTTTGGCTTCACTGCTTGTATTTGTGGAAAATCCTGCTTGTTTTCTTTGCATCAAGAGGCTTGAGGGGTCACTGAAGTTACTTACATAGATAAACCTTATGAAATCTCCCATAAAAAAATTACTGGATCTAACAGCATCATGCCAATCAGCCAAGTTAGAAAAAAAAATAAATAGAGCTGATAAACCAGTAAGACCAGATACTAGTCCTGTCATCTTTCCTTTCCTGTCTTCCCTTGTACACAGTCACAGTTTTTCTGTAATATTTAATGAAAACCCACTAATTTATGCAAGACAGAAGCAGCCATGTCAAGGTCAAAACCTGCATAAATAATTTTGCATCATTTTCATTAAGACTGCCGTTAGAGCTCACTCTAACACTCCAAGTACCAAGGTATGATGCTCTCAGGATCAGTCAGGTCAGCACCTGGAGCACCCCAAGCTGAGCCCAGAGCCCCCAGCACAGCCCTGGTACCCAGTGCCAGTGTGACACGAGCACCCCAGGGCTCAGCACAAGGCTCCTGGGCATCCAGCAGCAGCACAGAACCCCACACCAGCCTTGGATACAGCCACGTACAACTGTCAGCAGCTCAAAACACAACGAGAGTGCATGAATTGAGAAGTGCACTTTAACCTTTCTGCTCACTAAATACAAAGATGTGACGGTTCCTCTCCCTGACAGGCAGGAAGGGCTGACATCAGTACTGACATCAGCACG
This sequence comes from Muscicapa comitata, assembly GCA_027123655.1. Classification (NCBI taxonomy): domain Eukaryota; kingdom Metazoa; phylum Chordata; class Aves; order Passeriformes; family Muscicapidae; genus Muscicapa; species Muscicapa comitata. Next base: position 35,102,445 of record JAOTIY010000256.1, on the reverse strand, counting down.
AGAGATACACATTGCTGCAACAAACCAACTAAAAAAATCACCCTAAAGGAAGAATACAGCAATGGGGCTTGGGGTTTCTACCTTTAGCTATTTGTCAGGTTTAAAAACGAGCAGAGTATTAAACTTGGTTTACTTTGAAAATACCACATTCTGCTTGACAAATTAAAAAAAGGTCTACTCTAGACATGCTAGTCCTAAACACTGTTGAACTACCAAAACTAGCAGTTATTTGGTAAAAATCCAGGAGCTGGCATGTTTTCATTTCCCTGTTATCTCCAGTGCTCCACGATGGAGCAGCAGAGCTCTGGGCTCACCCTCTGCTCCCAGCAGCTTCCCCCAGGAACAGCTGTTCTCACAAACCTCACTGCTGGGAATGTCTGTGCAGAGCTTAAAACAACAACAGCGACTTGAGAAAGAAAACTACAAGAAAATCCAGTCCACAGATAGCACACAGGGCTTCTTGTGGCTAGAGATTGAAGGGGGCCTTGCCAAGCAAGGATGGCAGACACATTCCAAAAAACATTCAATTAAACAAAATTAGGTAGAACAGAAATTGCACGTTGCCTCTTTTTGAGGCCAAAGCCAATGCTGCTGTTTGCAAAGAACACTCAAAAACGTAAACAAGATGCCGCAATAAATTCCAGCGAAAGTCTGAAACTGCTCAGTGAAAGCAGGACAGCCCTGCTCCCTGCCTTGTTATTTGGAAAAGCACTCCTGTGTCCCATGGCAAGTCACTGCTAGTGCACAGAGACTCGGTTTGACTTTCTGCTGGGCAGGAAACCACCGGGAGCGGCAGAGTGCCCTGACCACAGAGACATGGAACCACGAACCCATGGAACCCCGAACCCATGGAACCCCTGTTCCACACCCTGACCCCATCCCCGGAGCGCCCCAGCCACGGAGAAACGGAACCACAGAACCCCTGTTACATACCCCATCCCTGGAGACAGAACCACAGAACCCCTGTTCCACACCCTGACCCCATCCCCGGAGCGCCCCAGCCACGGAGACATGGAGCCCCGCAGCCCCTGCCCCGCCTTAGGAAACAGCACCAAGGCCGATCCCACCCCGGGATCAGCTCTGCAATTCCCGGCACAGGGAAGGAAGGGCCTGAACCTGCCCTGCTGCCGGCGGCACCGGCACCGCACCGCGGCGGGCGAGCCCGGCCCTGCCGGGACAGCCCGGCCCGGCCCGGCCCTGCCCGGTCCGACTCAGCCCCGCACAGACCAGCCCGGTCCGGTCCTGCCTAGCCCAGCCTCGGCAGAAGCTGCGGCTGTGCCGGTGAATCGCTCCCAAGGAAGCGGCAGCCCTTGTGCTGTGCAGGACGCGGGCACTGAACAAACACACGCATCAACAGGAACACTTTCTTTTTACTCCCTGTCCCGTGATGTCTTTTCCCGGCTCTCAGCTCAGCCGTCTGGACCAATCGTGCTCCAGGCAAAACCCAGCAACGCTGCAAACACCGGGGTAAATCGGAAAGAGACCTACACGTGCAGCAGTTCCTCTGCTTTTGAATCGCTTCCCAGCACGTGCTGCAGCTTCATTTTGGGGTAAATACCACACCAGCCACCAGCAAACCCTGCAGACCCACTGCCCTCACTGTCCCAGGCACCTGGAACGCTCTTCTGGCTCTTTCCCACTTCTGAACTAATTGGGAATAGTACATTTATTTGCTCCTGAAACGTCAACAGAAAAGCAAACAAACAAAACCCATCGGAGCTGCGAGCCTGACTTGGAATTCCCGTTCCCACACACTAAGAGGGCATGAGGAAACTTTCACAATATTTACAGACTTCACAAGCTGACAGACAACATGCATGGTTTTCCTCCAATTTTTAGGGAAGCATGCACAGGATCTAGTTCCTGGACCAGTCACTCTGCAAAGCATCTGGAAATGGTCCACATCCACAAATACAGATAAGGGAATGAATATTTGCCACAAAACGCTGAACATAGCAGTATGCTGTCATCCCTAGCAAGGGCTGGAAAGCAACGGGCAGCGGCACCAGCAACAAAGACAAACCCAAGGAAAAAACGTGCGATGTCTGGTACAGAGTCACAGACCGCGGTGGGGTCTGCAGGCGCAGTCCCTGCTCAAGCAGAGCCTCCCAAGAGCTCAGGGTTTGTCCAGCTGCCTTCCCAGTACCTCCAGCAACGGAGACACCAGTCCCTGGCATTTCCTGGTGGGCTGTTCCTGCCCTGCTCTGAGTGCAGCAGCTCCTGCCCTCCCTGTTTAATATGCACCTTTATCCTACAACACAATGGTCACAGAAGTTAATTCTTTTTAAGAAACGCAATCAAGTCTTGCACTGAAATTCATCTATTTATCAAGGATATCTCCCTTCACCTGACTGATAAGGTCTGTCTTCATCCATGCTGGGAGACAGCTTTCTGCTCACACACTTCAGTGACAGTAACAGCCTGCACGAACAGGCAGGTCCACACAACAGCCATATCATTTAGGAAAAAGTGGGAAAGGAACTACAGATCTTTCTTTTCTGAGATCAGTAAAAGGTGCACAATGGTCATAAATAACAAATACTTTGATATTTAGTAAGGACAGCTGAAGAGAAAGGGGTTTGTTTCCTTTTTGCTAAAAGGCTGTCCCACAAGACAAATGAGAACTGGCTTCAGAGCCTGGTGAGGAGTGGAGCCCAGAAAAACAACACTGCCGGCTCATGAAAATAAACTTGTTTTAGCAGAAGATTTTTGGGTCACATCCAGTTCTCTGAAGTGCGTGGGTTGGTCCCATCATACTGTCCCGCCCAGTTCGACTTCTTCATGTGCCTGGCGGCATTTGAAGTTAAAAATAAATATAAAAAAATACTCAAACAGTTTTTCAATTTCTTCCTCCAATAAAAAGCACAATAGGAATTCTAGATCAAAACTTTCACTCTGAACAGATGGTTTTTAAAAACATTTTGCATGTTTTTAGGTCAGGGACACAAACAACCAATACTCTTGTCAAAGGGAACCTTTTTTGTGCAAATCTGCTGCAGTGCTGGATCCAATGACAGCTGTCTGCCCAAGAGTGCACAGAAAGGTCTTTTCTGCCCAGAGAGTAAGAGAAAAGCACAAATTCTGTCCTTTAATAAAAATTCTGAAGTAATTAAAACAGAGCCAATGCTGGCTGATGGTACTTCATGGGTACAGACTTTCCTCATGTGATTTCTGTACCATTTCTTTTCATACTCACTTGACACACAGGGCTCAGCATACAGCTCTGAGCTGTTCCTACAGGAAAACTGGTTTTGCTTTTCCAAAAGGATTGGTAAAGCCTCTAAACTTCGAGTTTGCCATACCAGGAAAACAAAAGGCTTCAAAACAAGCTCCCACCACAACACTTTAAAGGCTGCAGTGAAAGAATTCAGAATGAGGTGCTGCTGCCACTGCCTGTGTGCTCTCACTGCTCACCCACCCCAGAGCCACCAATACCCAGCGCCTTGCCAACACATCCAAGCATTCCAGGACAATCAAAAATTTCTTTTCAAGAATGCAGTGGAAAATAGAAAGTGAGGAGTGAACATGTAGAGGCAGCTCTACCCCAGGTGAATTACAACAAACAGGTTTGGGATGGTTTGGGATGCTGGGCTCCCATGGCACCCAGAGCCCGTGAAAATGAGAGCAAGGCTCGTGCCAAGGTGCACGTTCTAGAGAGGGTGATGTTATCCACATCCTGTAAACAGTGTCTGTCACCCACTGAGCACAGAGCACCTCTCCCTGCTTCTACCCACTCCCACAGCTAAGGGGAGCTGGTTTTGCTCTGAGCTGCTCAAGCCAAGAGGCTCAGGGGAGCAGAAGGCTCACACAGCTCTGGTTACTGAGCCTTTGTTTGGCCAGGAGTGTCTCCAGCAAGGCAGGGCAGTGCATGCCCACGCAGGCTGTGCTGCACCAGTGCTGCTCTGCTTTCTGGAGCACAGCTGAAGGAACCAGCACTGCCAACAGCTGTTTGCACAGCTGCTCCAGCTGCAGAGCCGTGCTCACACAGCCCTCCACTGCACCAGCCTCAACTCCACACCCTCCAGAGCATCCTCCCAAAATCCTCCCCTCCAGACTCCTCCCTTTTGGGCAGGACCAGGATGCTGAGCTGCAGCCTGTCCTGGGCATGGCAATGCCCCTGGGAGGGGCAGCTGTCCAGGGATCACTTTGGGACATGCAGGATGCTCTGGCTGAATGCAAACTGAGCCCTCATTTCCAGAGCCAGCCCAGTGTTCCCACCATTAACCACCACTCCTCCTGGACACACCTTTCGCCCTGAGGGCAGGTATTTCTTAATCCAGGCTGTTTTGAGCATTGGACAGTCCTGGGCAATTGCTGGACAACACAGGCACACAGTCTCTGCCCGAACTGTGGTGGCTGCTGGTGTCCCACACAGACCTGCAGTCCAACACCATGGGTTCCAAATTCCAGCCTAATTTAACACAACATATATTTCATTGCAAGGGAAGACCCCCAAACCACCTCATTCCAGCAACACTCAGCACACTGTCTGAGAGGAACAGTGCATGGTTTCCAGATGCAAACCAGCCCAAATCAACACGTTCTCCTTCTGGCTTTCAAAGGCCGAGCACAAGCAGGATGTGAGCAGATGCCACCCGTCCAGTGCTCCCGGAGCTGTCAGACCTGCAAGGGGCAGCAGGGGGGTGCAGAGCAGAGCAGAGCCCCACATCACAGAGCCAGCAGCTGCTGCAGCCTCCAGCACGGCTGCAGGAAGCAGCCAAATGCAAACCCATGTGCATGTCTCAGAAAAAAGCCGCAGGATTTGTTCTCCTTTACCCAATGCTATCCAAAAGCTCTGGCTGAGCAGAGCCCCAGCCAGGCTCAGCCCAGGGCAGGCAGCCCTGCACACCACACAGCCCCCATCCCTTCCTTCTGCCTCTGCTACAGCTCTGTGGGACATCAATGCCTCTCCTGGCTGTGAACTCCACCAGAAAAGAAACCAAGGTGAAACCAGGGAAAAGAGGAAGAGACAGAGACAGCAGGATTTGGCAAGGAACATAGGTGGGAGAGCTTTTCACCAGCTTGGGAAACAGTACAAGAAAAGGCCAGAAGCTGCTTTACTGCAGACAAACCAAAACCCAAAGGGAAAATCCTTCCAGTGACAAAGCACAAGTGAAAGGAAAGCTCTCCATGTGGTACCTGTAACCACATCCCAGAGCCATGGGTCCTGTGGATCACAGCCTGGAGAGCTCAGCTGTGCTGCAGGGTGACAACACCCAGGTACCAGGGACAGCCACAGCCCAGGGGCTGCTGGAACCCACCCCAGGGTACCAGGAGAGAACAAACCCTGTGACACCAGCACAGGTGAATTGCCTTCCTCAGCTTTAATGCTCTGCTCTCCAGGATATCATCTGTTACAGCTGACTGACTCATGGAGATGAGTGCTTAACAACTTGAAGACATTAATGAAAACCATCAATTATATCTGACTCCAAATATCATGTAAGAACAATGAACACTTCTGTTTGCTTCAATACATGCTTTAACTTCAAGTTTTGCCAGTAACAGGAGAAGTGTTAGAAATTAGAGTGATCAAATAAATTATTTACATTTTAAAATTGTGTGCAAATACTGCTAGTAGTGCTAAGAGTGCTGAATAACTACGACACACCATTGGAAGAAAAGAAGCCAAAGTAACATTCTACTTTTGGTACTCGCTCTTCCCCAGAATAATGATTATTGTACTTAATGTGACCTTCTCCACAACTGAAAAGTAACGTATTTCTATGGGAATTCCAGCAGGGGAAGATGCCACTCCAGTAATAAAGATGCCAAAAGGACTAAAGGATTCTGACAAACCATTCAAGCAGCCACTGAAGTCAGAAGGTTCTGTTTTCCCAAGACTACTTCCTGTTCTCCACAGAGTAAAAGATGGTGAGAGAATATGGAATAAAGCATTAACCCACACTAACACAGATGTATTTTGAGAGCTTCCCATACTAAAAGGGTACAACTGGCTTGCATCACACCTGGCTGCCTGATTTGTTCTCTTTTTCCTTCCAACTTCAGGTAAGAGTTTGGGGGCAGAGGACAAGGCAAAGCTACAGCCAGAGTGGCTGATCCTGTGCAGGGTGGTGGAGACACTTTCCAGAGCCACACCTAAAGCCAGTTTGTCTTCCCAGGTCCTTCAGTCACTGCATTTCCTCTTCCCACTTGATGCCAAAGCATGGCATGCCCATGGTGGGGAGGAAACTGAGTTTAACCTGTGGGATCTCTTCACAGAGGAAAGAGTGCTCAGGATGGAGCCCTGATGGAGTACAAGGCACCCCAAAGCTGCAAATCAAAAACACTCCTTCAAGTGACTCACTGTAAATCATAAATGAGGAGTAAGGGAAGAGCTTTCAGGAGGCGAGTACACCCAGTACCAGAAAGGTGCCTGAGGTAAAAAGAAGAAATACATTCACAGGGGTAGAATATACAAATAGTATCACAAAAAAACAATAGGAAAGGGGAAAAGGAGAAATAACATGTCACAGATAGGGCTGGCAACACCATCAGCCCTCTCACTTGCACTTCTTACCAGTCTTAGCTCTACACATTTTCTTCTTCAGACCTTACTCTCATACAGCTTTGTCTCCTTTCCTTACAGACCTCTCTGTTAATTGACTCCTACCTCTATTAGCAGCTTGTACTGAGTGCTTTACCTACAAGCAGTTTCACACAGCTTTGGTTCCTTCTCTCAATCTGCACGGCTGGCCCCAGGCTATTCCCTCTCCCAGCCTGACCCCAGTGTCCCTCACACAACACAGCCTTACCTCACCTGTCCCTGGCTCCTCACAGCACAGCCAGTGCCTCTGCTGCTGGGGAGCTGCCTGCTCCTTCATATCCCCAAAACTGACTATCTGTGCCTGGCAATCAGCACAGCTGTGAGTCTTTGGGGAAAATTCCCTCCTGTGTTACCCCAGCTCTCCACAACAGTAGGCAAAAACCAGATCAGCTTCTTGTGTAAATCATGAAATCGGAGGGCTTGACTGGTATTCTGTGTCTTTGAAGTCAAATTTTGTGGTAGGAAAATTGATGATGAGAATTTTGGAACAGGAAAAAAAACCTTTAAAATATGGCCTAGTGCTTGTCCTAGCTAAAAAAAACATCAGTCCTGCAGGTAAAGCTTTCTTCCTATGGTGTCCTGCCCCCATTGCATAATTTCATATTCAAATATGAAATAAAATAGGAACTAGGTCCTTTCAAACCCTCACACTGGTACACTGGTGACTTGTGGAAGCCTGACAAGCTGCAAAATGCCAACCCCACTGCTATAAAACCACATTTAAAGAAAGGTGTTATTACAATGCACTTTGCCACTATTACTTCCTCCTGTCTTGTGCTCTTGTTGTCAGTGAGAACATTTAATCAATGGAAAAAAAAGGTAGTCTACAAGATAAACCTCTGAGCATCTTCCTTAAGGAAGGCTAAACACTGAACCAGTTCTTAATGCAAACTTTCGCTCAGAGAATTGTTAAACTATTTGCTTAAGAGAAAAAGTGCTGCATTTTTGCTAAAGAAAAAAGTGGATTTTTTAAGCATACAACTCCATCTTGGAGGAAACCCCCACCCTCTGTGCTGTTACTGTTCCAGTCATCTTCAGCAAATCAGAGCTTTAAGTTTTACAAGTAGGTGGATGCACAGTAACCTGTCACTGCCTCGCTGCATCTCTGCCTTGGGTCCTGCTCCTCACTGGTACCCACAGGAGGACTTTTCTCTGCAGCTGACACTGAGCTGTGACTCTGGGAGCGTGCAGGGGATGGTGGTGCTGAGCAGGACATCACCCCAGGCTGAGGCAGGGCTGCTCCACAGCCAGGGACACCTGCAAGTTCCACCTCCTGCCCAGGGAGTGCAGAGTGGAGTCAAGAAAGCACAACATAAACACGAGCACGGCAGAAACCGACACTGAGAGGCGGCTACAGAAAACCAAACAAACAGAGGGCGGCAACAATACTTAAGAAACTAACGTGGCCCCTCCCACAACAACAACAAAAAAAACAAAAAGCAGAAAGCAGACACGGACAGGACCAGAAACTAGAAAGCACAGAGTGCAGAGTCAGATAAAGAGAAGTTGGCGTTCGCTTGTTTCTGCAGTTCCCATCACAGAACACTGGAAATACTCTGCACTGGCCTCCTGTGTTATTGCACAAGAAATGCACAGCCCTCAGATGGGGTGTGCACAGTCCTGCACAGCAGGGAGAGCAGGGCAATAACCCCAGGTGTGGGTTACCTGTGAGCCAGCCCAGAGCCACATCACCCACCTGCACAGCGTGGGCTGCTCTCACCTTCCTGCCCAGGTAACACCAACACTGCCTGGCCATGGGCTAGGTCAGCAGTGAAACAACAAACTGCTTTTAACAAGTCACAGTGAATCAAACATCACCTTTCACTCAATCTCATAGCTGTAATTTGAACAGGGGGTGCCTTGAATTGCAACATGCTACTCTAAATGCTCATTTAGAAATGGAAACCTAACTAATACATTTCCCATCCTACCACATTTGAAATGTTCCACAAAATTCAAACAATTAGTCACAAGGGGAAAAAATAGAAAAAAACAAAACGAAAGCCAAAAAACGTTTCATAGTTATCAGTTAATACCAATACAGATATCCAATACCAAAACAAACTTACACCCACTGCTTCAGAATCAGAAAATCAGCATCAGACATGACAAAGAGAAACTGCACTGTGATCACCACCCATCAGAAAGGCTTTGCTTTGAAAAATTATTATGGGAACTATTTCTACTGCCAATTCAATTGACAGGCTTCAGCTTCTAACAAAAGTAAAGAATACTTCAAGCTCATACTCAGAATTAAAGAATAAGTTTATTTATAATAATAGTACAACCAGGGCTTGAAAGAGGAAGTTCCATCCCTGCCCTGTGTGTGCTGTATGAAAAGGGACACATTCACCCAAACGTGGAGGTGAAGGACCCCTTGGCATGTCACTGCCCTGCCATGGCAGTGTCACACGAAGGCCAGAGCTCTGCAGAGTCACAGAGAACAGGGGCACAGGGAGCAATGACAGCAGTGCTGCCAGGCCTTCAGGTACCAGCACCACACAGCAGCTCCCTGGGCACTTCCCCCCTCCTTCTCTTTTACACTGATAAAGCAACATGTCCTGGTTAACTTTTACCTACCTTGGCATCAATGCACACCTGTTCTGACTAAGCCTGTCCTGACAATTTTAGGAATTGCATACATCCAGTGCATGCAGATGGAAGGGTTTTGGAAGCTCTGACCCGATTTAGGCTCATACATTGCAATTTCAAAGAAAACTGGAACAGAAGAACTGTTTTCCAACCGGGGAGAAATGTTAGAACCTGTACAGCTACATCTGCTGGGCATCTCAGAAACCCTGTCCCTAAAGGCCTTCAGGGAGACACTGAACCAAACAGATTGGCAAAGTCACCTGGAACTGACCTGGAGTCAGACCTGGCTTTCAGGTGTGAGCACCAGGGAGCTTTTCCAGCACTTGTGACTGCACCCAGACACACAGCACAGGGTAACAAAACTGGGGCAGCCACGAGAACAGGACTGCAGCTCTCTGCCCCTGAACAGGACTGCAGCTCTCTGCCCCTCAACAGGACTGCAGCCACAGCTCCTGTCTGCACTGCCCATGAGCTGAGGGAGGCTTGGTCCAGGGCCTCCCCTCTTCCAGGGGTCTGGCACAGGAAAAACAGCAGCACTGTCCACCAACAGCTGAGCAGAATGAAGGGGGTATAGCAGATGGCAAAAAAACCTCAGGACATAAATTAAACCCCTGTACAGCAAAAGCAGCACAGTGCCAGGCAAATGGATTCTGTGCCCACCACAGCACCCTGCTCATGGCAAGGTACATGTGAAACTTTGTCAGTGCAGACAGAGGAGGCAAAGGAAGTGAGGAATTAGGCAGGGAGAGAGGGAGGAGATGGGATCACAGGTTTGGGTTGGAAGGGACTTTTAAAGATCATCTAATTGAATTCCCCTACCACAGGCAGGGGCATCAGAGGAGAGGGAAGAGAGAAAGAGTGACTCATGGGTAGCCTGAACTCCATCTTTTTTTACTGTGTATGCTGTGACAAAAGCAGGAAATGCTCCTATAGGAAGAAAAGCATTAAATCCTTAAGTAAACACAAAGATACCAAAAATCATACACATTTATATTCATGAGATGCACATATTCATGCAACTTGGAAGAATATTTGAAGATCTAATACTCCATTAACATTTTTAATGAAGCAGCAAAACTACTAGAGGAACGAAATGAACCCAGCTCAGTCCCTCTTCACTTTGCCATGTTTATTCATGAGCTCCCAGGTCACCACTGCAACAGGCAATTAGTGAATGGGGATGGCTGGCAGGAGCAACCCATGTGTTATCATAACCTGCTTCTGGCAACCAGAGAGCAAAAAAAGCTATTTTCTCCTCTTTGTAAAAGTACAGGCAGGTCAGCAATGCCACAGATGTAGGAAAGACTGTCCTACCAGGCAAACCTCCTACCAAAGGAGCTTTAATATATATATAGCATTTTATATATATATACACACACACATATATATATAATTTAAAGCTATAAAATGCTGGTCTCAAGAGCATTTGCACACACAAGTGCTCCCAAAAAACACACCTGGAGTGCAAACCATGCTGCTGCCACACAGCAGCACTCAGGGAACACCTGGAGAGGGGCAGACAGAGCCAGCACAGGGTTTGCTGGGTGGGAGGGGGAGGCAGCAGGGTTGGGTGAGTTTGGGGTACCTGGCCCTGGCACCCCTGCCAGTGCTCCTGCACTGCCCTGTGCAGCACTCACTGCCACACTGCCTGCAGGTCAGGCACACCCGACTGAGTGCAGCATGTAATTACAATAAACATCACCCACAGGAATCAGCAACAGACAGTGGGAGTTGAAGGAATGGCTAGTGGTTTTCCAGCCCAGCTCTGGCACAGTCCATCAAAGCAAGTCCTTGTCCAGGACTGCAATCACTCCAGGTCACAGCACAGAAACATCTTCCTCGACGGCAGGGGAAGGGCCCAGCGAGCAGAACAGCCACTGACAGCTCCTACACACAACTCGAGAGCCAAGTCCCCAAACTCAGTTAATGTCACCTTTCCTGCACCCGAACTGCAGCAGTGTAACTCCAGGCAGCCACCAGTGCCAGCCCCACCACAGCCACAGATGTGCAGAGCAGTCCTTCCACTCCCCACCCTGCAGTGAGACCCAAACAAGCCCGGTTTTGCTGCAGAAATCCCGATTTTTCCCGGCAAGGCGGTGCAGAACTGAAGCGTGTTCCCTGCGGCACAGCGAGCGCAGCAGAGCCGCGGGTACCGAGGGGACAAGCAGGGAACGGCTGGGGCTGGCGGGGAGTCCTGCACTGACACTGCTGCCACCGAGAAAGGCTGTTACAGGTGACAAGCTCGGGGACACCGACGTGTTAGCCCTGGTCTCCAGCCCAGAGCAGGAAAAAGGCAGGAGCCACCCGCTGAAACCCCGCTGCACACACGGGCATCACCCACACATAAACACTGCGTGTGCCCAAGGCCACAGCCATGGCAATCACTCGGAAATGAACACGTTCCCAGCGCTCGTTTAATACAAAGTGGCACGCTCGAGTGTAAAACTAACTGTGGCGACAACAGTAAAAGTCAACTTAACTGGACGAAAAGGTGAACTGCATCCTTGGACTAATCTGTTACAATCCAAGTGCGAACGGCAGAACAGCCTTGAAAGTGACAAGAAGCAAAGCAGACTCTGAAGCCCAGACCAAGCAACCCCTGGTTACTGCACCCCGGGGCTCCGTGCGCCGGGCTTAGAGCAAAGCCCGTCCTAACTCGCAGCGCGAGCCTGGCCCCCGTTCCGAGCCAGACCCGCATCCCTTTATCCCGGACCGCTCCCCTCCCGTGGGACCGTCTGCACTGCCGCGTCGGGGGCTTGGATGTGGCTCTGGGGCAGCGTCCGGGCTGCGGGAGCCGGGCCCCGGTCAGCAACACCGCACCGAGCCGAGCCCAGCCGAGCCGGACCGAGCGCTCCCCGCTCCGCCCGTCCGTGTCCGCTGCGGCTTTTGCCCCGTTTGCCGCGACGAGAACCGCTCCCGAGGTGCGCCCGCACACCACGCCGCGCAGAAATTACGCTGCATTCTGGTGTCACACCGTGCCCGCGGCCGGGGAGGAGCGCCGGGAGGCGGGCAGGGCGCTCCGGGGCTGCGGGCGGTGTCACACGGTGTCACCGCGGGGACATGGCACGGCAGCGGCGCTCCAGGGCCGCGCCACCGCCC
>JAOTIY010000256.1:35078515-35089055 GCA_027123655.1 Muscicapa comitata | reverse complement strand
TCCCCGGCTCTGTCCCCCGACTCTGTCCCCTGCTCTGTCCCGGGCTCTGTCCCCCTGGCTCTGTCCCTCTGGCTCTGTCCCCTTCTCTGTCCCCCGCGCTCTGTCCCCCGCGCTCTGTCCCCGGGCTCTGTCCCCTGCTCTGTCCCCGGGGTGCCGGTCCTTGCCCCGGCGGTGTCCCCAGGAGCGGAGCCCCCCGGCTGCGGTCCCGGAGGGCGCGGTGCACACGGGGATGGGGCCGTGCCGAGAGGGGACGGGGGCGGGGGGCGATGCTGGCCCAGCGAACAGCCCTGGAGCGGAGCCCGGGGCTCTGCGGGTCCGTGCGGAGCCCGGGGGTGCCCCGGAGTCTCCCGCAGCTCAGGCAGGCCCCGCTGCGGAAGGAACCTGCCCGGTAACTTTGCCAAAGAGCCCCGAGAAGTGGCAGATCAGTCACTGCTGCTGTGCGCGCAGCATCCCCCGGGGCGGCCCGTGTGCCACGGCTGTCAGAGCGACACGGCGGGACAGCCTGGGCACAGCCGGGGGGACGCTGCGCTCACGGGTCACTCCTCTCGAGTCTACTCTATGCCAAACTTCATCAGGCGGGGATGCAGCTGGAATGGCAAAAGCTCTGCCAGATCCTGAGCGCCGGCCTTCCTTGTCAGAAGGTACAAATTAAATAAAAAAGATACTGGAATTCTGGAATTCTGCCTCATCCTTGGGACACTTGCTGACCTCCAGTGATCTGTGGCACGCAGATAGATGCAATGCAGAGACACGAACTGCTGGACTTCTCAGGAAAGTCTTTTCCAAGGTTTTGTGCAGCTCCTGAGACCATTGCAGAAAGTGGCCCTGTAGATCCGGTGATCTTACATGGATGCAGCCATCAGAGCTGTCAAAAGTAGCAGATCCAATGAACCGTCCTGGTATGCCTTGATACACTCACAGACAGGGAAAAAGAAACTAAAATGGGGAAGGAACTTTGGCTGCTGTTGTGTTTTTGGCAGGGTCTTGCAGCTTTCGGCCAACAGCGATTACATCAAAGGCAGGGCATGCTGGAGGGAGCCGTGTCGGGTTACACCAGCTGGAAAGGGATCCCAAGCCATATGGCATCCAGGTGAAAAGTTTGGCAGGGCTCAGGAACAGGAAACTAGAATGAAAGAACCCAGTGAGGGATCGCCCTGCGATTGCAGGGACTTGGCCAATTGCCTCAGCAGAGGAAGTTCTGCAGTGTGGGAGTATCACAGCTGCACACGAGCACTGCAGTGTCTGCCCAGTGCCCGGCTGAGGCTGTGAATCCCTCACCGCCTGCACAGGGAGCAGTGGGGAAAAGCTCGGAGAACAGGAATTTGAAGTATCACAGCATTTTCATAGAAAGCATTTTCAGATGAGTGCCCAATAGCCTGCTTTATCCCAGGGATTATCATGGAAGCCGTTTCCAACAGCAAGGAACGCTGAACACTGAGTGAGGAGCAGCGGTACCCGAGAGCAGGGCTGTGTGTGGGGGAGCACAGGCCAGACACAACATCCCAGAGCATCCCAGAACATCCTAGAACATCCCCCATCCCCATGGAGAAGGGGACAGGAGCAGCCCAGACGTGTGGCCTGGGCAGCCCCAGCAGTGGGCTGTGGCAGGGAGGACTGAAGCTGGATTCTGGGCTGCTCCAGAGGCAGGACAAACATGATGGAAGGGGTAGAGAGAAGGGACATGAGCTGGTGTGCAAAGCAAGTTGTGCAGGGCTGATAGTTTGGTACTTGCTAAATTTGGATGAACAAGATCTGTACCTGTGCTGTGTGGGAAAAAAAAATAATTGGGCAAATCCCAATATGAAATATGGGGATATGAAATGAATATGAATATGAAAGTTTGCCGGTGGCAATGGGGAAAGGAGCAGTGAGTAAAGCACCCATGAAGGGTGAGGGCTGAGTTAAGTGTCCTGATGTGAATGTTAGAGCTCAGTGGGTGCTGCAGAGCTGGTGTTTTCTGTCACATACTGCAGAGGACAGCTCTCAGAGGGGATGGCTCAGTGTCGTGGTGGGTGACAGGAGTGAGTGTGGAAGTGCCACCGGGTGTCTGTTCAGTGTCAGGGGCTGTGGCTGCCTCCAGCTGTGCCTGCAGCAGCTCCAGCACTGCCAGCTCTGCCCTGACCTGGTCCCAAGGCGCAGAGGCTGGTCAGGTATCTCTGCTCCTCCCCCCGGAGCTGGCAGGCCAGGGGGAGCTGCTCGGTGTGTTACTGTGGGGAAAACACCAGTGCCAGCCACGGCTGCCTCACGTTCTGCCACAGCTCCTCCTTTCCCAGGGCCTCAAACCCAGACCGTGCACTCTGAGCATTTCCAGTCTTGGAGCCTGCCTTGAATGCCAAGATTGAGCAAGAGAGCTCAAGAATCAGGCTGGTTTTTAATAAAGAACTTTGCAACAATGAGGGGGAAATGGTCTGCATTAGATATGGAACCTAAATATCTTCAAGCATCGCTAAGGATTGCTCCTCTCCTATGAGCTGTCGAGGTTTTCCCTCAGGGTGAAACTCCCATCCCAGTGTCCCACACCTGCACTGCCATTTGTATTTAAAGCCTTTTGCTGCGATTCTGGGCAGCTGCAGGCGATCAGTTGAACGCTGCAATTCCAGTGGCACCCAGTGGTGCTGCCTGTTCTGTCTCTGGAGGACGGCAGAGACCCACAGTGTCTGCTCACACTCCAAGCCAGAGGGAGACAACAAGGACAAATGTATCTTCTGACAGACATGGACTGTTTCCTATAACCTTTACAAATGCCATTTCTTTTTCTAAAATTCTTTTTTAAAATGCTGCATTTGATCAGGTCTGTGATACAGATGAGAAGATTCTTTGTATTTCCTGGAGTGGATGTCCCTTACCCCAACAAGCACTGAATCCAGTGGCAGTCCATGCTATGCACTGAAAACACTGCTTTGAAACAAATAAATAAAATGTAGTTCCTGAATTTGTTATTCAAAAGCAATTTCCAGGTGCACCACGGTGTTTCCCAGTGCGCCTGTGGATGTGGATGTTTCTGTTCTGTGTTTGCAGCCAGGGTGGTTTACAGGAGGGACAATGAACACTTTGAGGGTGGTGAGGCACTGGAACAGGCTGTTCAAAGAGGTTGTGGCTGCCCCATCCCTGGGAATGTCCATGGCCAGGTTGGGTGGAGCACTGAGCAGCCTGGGCTGGTGAAGGTGTCTGTGCCCATGGCAGGGGGTCCCTTCTGACCCTTCTGTGATTCTGTGACCTTTGCAGCAGGTAGGATGTGATTCACTTTATGCTGAGAGTACAGGAATGGATCAGGGCAGAAAGGACATCCCAGGCTGGTGCCTTCAGTGAGGCTGTTCCAGCTGCTCAAGAAGGGAGATGCTGCTGTTCTTTGGCAGGACAGCCTGGTGGTGCCTGCTGCAGCTCCTGCAGTGAGGTGAGCCTGGGGAGCAGCACTCATCCCACTGCAAACAACATCAGGACACATGGGGAAAAGGCAAGTGGTGAAGTTTGCACCTTCACTGCCCTGGGCAGCTGTGTCAGTGCTTGTCACCATCAGGGACGAAATCCACAGGTAAAGGGATCCTGAAGAAAAGGACTGGTACACACAGGAACAAACCTGAGGGCTCACAAATCCCCCCCTGTGACAGCAGGCAGCTGCACTGCTGCTGCAGCAGCTCTGCAGGATCTCAGTCCGGTCTCCTGCATCACTGAGCACTCTGTGAGCAGCAGGATGCAATCCAGGAAGGTTTGTGGTGCCTGGACAGCTCGTGAGCCCCTGTGTATCAATGTGAGAGCCAGGGGCAGACACCCAGCAATAGCCCAGGGCTCTCAGGGGAGAGTTCCTGCCATCAGCTCCATGGGGTGGCTTCTTCCAGCAGCACTGAGCTTGCTAAGGGCCTGTGTCCAGAGTCTCTTGGGCAATGAGGAAAGTTCACACTGATAATCATCTTCAACTCTGGCAGCTGTATTCACAGAATCACTGAGGTGGGAAAAGCCCTCCCAGCCCATCCAGTGCAGCTGTGCCTCATCCCCAGCTTGTCCCAGAGCACTCAGTGCCACCTCCAGGAATTCCTGGGACACTCCAGGGATGGGGATTCAACCCTGCCTGGGCAGCCCTGCCGAGGCCAGAGCACCCAGTAAAGATTTATTGCACAACAGGGACAGTAATATCAGCTTCCCCATTCTTCCCTCCTGAGTGTTTTGGGATAATGCAGGTCCAGCCTTGTCCCCTCGTGGCTGGGTGTGCTCTTTGCACAGTGACCATGGTGCACATTCATCACAAGTCCAGGCAGTTGCAGAGAAATTGCCAAAAGCCCATGGTGGGTCAGGGGTGGGGATGAGTTTATTTGTGCCCCACAGTTCCTCACTCAGCAGTGCCCTGCATCCCTGTCACATCCCATTTCTGACTGCCCAGCCCTGGTGGCTGCTGGCACTGGACACAGCACTCCACGTGAATCTCTGGAGACTTCACAGGCAGCCAAGGTGAGCGAGGGGGATGAGGTGAGTAAGTGTTTTATCATCCTTTAAAATGTCTTTCCAGTCCCTGGATGAGCCCTAGGAGGTCCCTGGCACAATGTGCTGCCCACAGTGTGCAGCCAAGCTGTGGGGCACAGGCACTGACGTGGCTGTTCCTGCATTTCCTGGAGCTCACCTAGGGCTCAGCCTGCTGCCTAAGCCTGGCTTGGAGGAGAGCTTAGCTCTGCCATTGTGCTGCTCTTTCCTGCTGGGCATCCCCCAGGTGTTCTCACGCAGGGCTCTCAGTTTCTGGTGGGTCCTTCATGTCTGACTGCCTTTGTGGTGTTCTCACACATCCAAATGAGACTTTCTGGAGCTCCTCTGACAGCAAAATCAAACCTACACATGGTTGGGATGGTTCTTTCAGTGTTCATTGCCGTAACACACACTTCCAAATGAAACTTACTGGAGCTCCTCTAACGCTAAAATGAAACCTACACATGGTTAGGATGATTCTTTCTGCATTTGTCACTCACCAAATAAAGATTAACAGAGAGTTTTGAGCTTTTAAACTTCAGCCAAAAGAAGTATTATTGTAGAAGCCAAACAACAGCCCTACCCCCAAACTATTTGCTGCTCCTGTTTTTAAACATTTTGCTGAATAAAAGATTTTTTGTACATTCTTTCACCTCTTCGTGTTTCCCATACTTATTCTCTTCTCACAGTTCTTTCTCTTGCGAGGATTTAGCCCCAGATGGATCCGTCTGGTCTGCTAAATGCTATCCAAATATTGACTTTTTACAGCTCATAAAGAGTCACACCTTGCAAACACTTCTTGAGAAATCCTAAAGCATTGTATGGGCTTTGTTTTGGGGTGTTTGGTAGGTCAGTGAGGTGCAGCTGCTCCTGGACAGCTCATCACAAGGCCTCTACCCTTTACAAGCAGCGTTGGCAGGAGGGCAGTGCCTGGGAAATCACCCGTGCCATTCCCAGCACTGCTCACCCTCTGAGCAGGAAGCCACATTCCAAGCACCAGCAGTTGGGAAAGGCTGAGCCTGGCCTTGGAAAGCTGCAGCACCATTTATCTGTTCAATAGAAATGTGCACTGAGCAGTGATTTATGGCAATACAACAATAAATGTGGTGCTGCCGTGGTGGGTCAGCAGGGACAGCAGGGACAGCAGGGTGCTGGGGAGTGTCCCTGGCAGTGCTGGGGATGGCAGTGTCATCACCTGGGGCTTTGTGTCAGCACAGAGCGTTGGTGACAAACCCTGAGACTCTTCTGACTGCCCTGGGTTTGCTCCAGGTGCCCCAGTCTGACCCTGCTCCACTCGGGAAACCTCTCGAGGTCATTGGTTCCAGGGCTGAGCAATGTGCCCCCGGCTGAGGAGCCTTTGTCCGTCTGTCCTTTGTCCTCTGTCCTCACCCTGGCACAGCCAGGGGTCCTGGGTGTGCAGGGGCTGTGCTGTGAGTGCAGCACCTCAGCCAGAGTGCTCTTGGCACAAGCAGGAAAACCTTTGGCTTTTCTTCCCCTGTCTGCTCCCTAAGGCAGGGTGTGAAGCTGGGGCTCTGTCTCCTGGATCTTTCGTTGATACAAAAGTGAAAAAGTCCCCAAAAACCATTGGCATTGTGGCAGAAGAGTGAGGACACACAGTTTCAAAGCCCAACCTTTACCTGGCATTCCCTGGCACAGCAACAGGGCAGCTCTGACCCTGATTTTCTGCTGAGAAAGTTCAAAACTCATTACAGTTGGATTTGGGCCTCTGCCAGCTGGGATGAGCTGTCTCTGTTTGCTCCTGGCTAAAGTTTAGTCTCAGTTGCAAAAAAGCTGTATGTATAGAAAGGTGTGAAATGGAAAATGTTATAAATATATGGAAGAGATTGGAGAAAGCAGGACATCTAAACAACAAACCATTGGTCATTCTGTAACAATCTCCCAGAGCCCAGTAACAGCCTGAGACAAGGTGCTGGTGGCAGCAGGGGTCAGGGGGGGATCTGTGTGGCTGCCCCAAGGCTTTCCCAAGGTCGTGACAAGGAAATTCCCCATCTCATAAGCAAATCATTCACACATGGAAGCAACTGATTTATGATTGAAGCCACTTACTGTTTCTCAGAATTTGATTTCTTTCAAAGCAGAACTATGATATAACTTGGGTGTTTGTCCCAGTGATTAGGCCAAACCTGTCTCCAACAAAATGACTCCAGTCCTTTTTCTGCACCCAGCTTTTTGTAGAAATTTGATTTTCCTCAAGCCTGTTAAGAGAACCTGGGGCTGTGTGGGAAAGGCACAGGGACACTGAGTGAGTCCTGCTGGGCTCTGGAGCCCTGGAGGGAGGGCAGGTCCTGGGATGTGCCCCCACAGAACCAGGGAGCCCAGGGCTCCACAGCAGGAGCCATTCCTCATGAATCCAGTCTTCTCCATCCCTCCCTGAACGGCCCCCACACAAAACACACAGAAACAGAAACATCTGGATGCAGTTAAGAATGGGCAATACCATCAGTTTAGTCTGTAGCCTGTAGGCTGCACAGCCACTGGCACCTGCACCCTTTTTACCCTGCCCTGAGGCTGGGATGGAGAGGCCTACAGGAACAGAAATTTTAAATTGAATTACACAAGGAGTAACAGTGTCAATATCATTGCTGCACAAAGGCTATTACCTAATCACCTAACATGGTGTCTGCTCTCCCAGGACCATAGATATTTTTGTGGGATATGGCATTATAATAAAAATTCCCCAGACTTCTACTTAATCTAGAAAACTCATTAAATAGATTCAATACACTATGGAATTCTATATAGAAATATTATTGTTAAATGTGTACCATATTTCTCTGCCTTCTTTGCCCAATCATTTTCATCTTGTAGCATATTTTACAGTGTGAAGGAGATAGAAAGAAGACTCAGAGCTGATGCAGGCTTTACAGACCAACAACCTGTGTGCTTTCATAGAATCCCAGAATGCTTTGAGTTGGAAGGGACCTTGGAGCTCATCTCATTCTGTCATGGGCAGGGACATGTTCCACTAGGCCAGGCTGCTCCAAGCCCTGTCCAACCTGGCCCTTACTGTGTGGGAAGATGAGGGAAAATGGGTCATAATTTGTAAATTATTTTATCATAAAAGATGAGCTCAGCATGAACAGAAAATCAGGACTAAACCATAACCTGGTGAGGTTTTGGATCCTCAGCCAAAGATGTGTTACAAAACACACACATCTCACCTGAGCTACAGCAACACAACTTTCCTGAGCCCAGAGCCATCAGCTGGGAAATTTCCTTTGGGAAATTGTACCTAAACATGAGTCCTAGGGTATGTCTGACCAGGGTGCAGGAGCAGAGCTCTCTGCTCCAGCAGAGACTTTGGGAGTCTCTGTCAAAGCAGGATCTCCCTGCTCCTTGCCAGGCCCCCAGAGCACAGCAGCACATCACTGGATGTGCAGGGAAGGTCATGGGCAGTAGCTTTGCTCATCTGGGAAGAGATGGTAACCTGTGAAGCTTTGACTTCAGAGCAGAAAGCACAACTGGGAGGACCAGCTCGAGATTCCTGCAGAAATTCCTGCAGGATCTGAGGCTCAAACCATGAATCCCAGTGGCTTTGCCTTGCTCACTCGGGTACTGTCGTATCCCCCATGGATGTTCAAGTGCTGCACACGGGAGGAAAATGCCCCACACAGTGTGGTTGTGCAGCAGAGAGCAGCCAGTCCCCCCTGACCTGCACCAAGGCACTGTCAGGAGCCAGCTCTGAAATGGCTGCAGCCATGCAGGGGCAGCCCCTGAAATGATGCTCTGCTTGCACTGCTGCTAAAAGCACTGATGGAGCTTCCTTTGCAGCAGCCTGGTCAGGATGTGCTGAGACTCAGCTAACCAGAGGTGTGTGTGCATCAGGAACCTTCTCAGCCTCTGCTTTGGATCACTGGGATCACTGAGATACCATGAGTGAGTTCAGGGCATGGGGCTTTGGGGTTGTACCCAGGGAGAGCTTTCCTGAAGGAAAATAACATTGTCCTGGGAGGCAGAACCCTCGTTTTACAGCAGCTTATGGAAGCAATGGCTTCAAAATGCTTGGAATAAAGTCTCCTGCTGCAGATAAACAACAGGGCACTGCATGCAGTGGCTGCAGGGCTCTGTCGCTCTCTTGGACACCACTTGTGTTTAAAAATAAGCTGTTTGGTTTCTGTAGCACTAGTGAAAGTAGAGAACGTTCTTGTTTCGGAGGAAATGGCTTCCCATGCAGAGCAGGGAGGGAGGCAGGAGGGCCAGCAGCCAGAGGGGAGGAAGAGGGAGTTGAAGGGTGAGGCTCCTCCTTCCCAACTGAGTAATGGAAAAACGATGTAAGAATTCCAGCATCTGAATAAATATGTGCCCTATGACCTTAATCCCCTAGGAACCAAAACCATCCAGAGTCAGATAAAAATAGTAAACCCTTTACATTGGTGAGGGAGAATAGCCCTGCTCACAGCTAATTAGCTAAATCCTGTTAATAGTGGGGAGCTGGGCAGCCACAAGGAAGCAGGTCTTCCAGAGATGGCTGAGCTGGAGGCACAGCCAAGGATGAAGGTGAGGATGAAGCTGAGGATGATGCTGAGGACACAAACAGAAGGGCCAGGGAAGGATCCACCACAGCCAGGGCACTGAGTGGAGACCCCCAGAGCGACTCCTGCCTGATGGCAGCTGCTGTTCTAGACCCAAAACCTCACATTACAGACCTTGCTTGTGCTGGGAACCGTGGCTGGACAGCAAGGATCCCCTAAAAAAAAAAAAAAAAAAGAAAAAGAGAATTACAGTGATCCTGACAACAAATGCCAATATATTGTTCGGGTTCAAATGTGGCACTTTATTTAAAGTATGAGAGCTTCACAGTGAGCCAAAGTTAAACTTTTATTCAGCCTATAGTGGAGACAAAGGGTTGCTTCAATCAGCTTTCACAGCTATTTGCTCTAGTCCTGAATACCTGTGCCATTAGTCAGCGTGGGGTTCTCCTTACAATTCCCTGTGTGCAAACATTAACACCAGGAGAGCTTTTATTCACCCTGCACCTGTACATGTGTGCAAGGTTATGGTTTGTGCACAGCCAGGAGTCCTGTATCAATTCCATTTTCTATTTAATAGCTTCCATTTTTCCAGCTAAAGGAAAGCTTGTCAGAGGGCAGGAACCTCACCTGTGGATCTCTGCCACTCTTCACCTTCACCAGTTGCTTCCCAGGCAGTGATGCTCGGTCCCTCCCAGCTCCTGGAGCTCCTGGCTCCCCCCCTGCCTGAGCAGTCTCTGCTCCCTGCCCCCTCTGCACTGTGCCCCAGGGCTGCTCCTCTGTCCCCACCTGGCTCAGTGCCCCGTGCCTGTGTCCCAGGTGTCCCTGCCTCTGCTGGGATGGCAGCACCAGGAGCATTAGTGCTGGGAGCAGCACCTCCCTTTGCAATGGGATTCTGGGCTCAGCCCAGCTGAAGGCAGCCCCACTGTCACAGCAGTGTGTTTGTGTTTCAGCAAGCAAACATGAGAATTGCTGTCCTGGGGCAGCTCCTGGCCAGGTGCACAGGTCAGGTACAGCTCTTCCAGTTGGGGCTTTCCATATGGTTACACTGGTAGGGAACAAGGGAATGTGCCAGAACAAAAGCATCTCATCCTGAGTGCCAGCTCCTCTAAAGAGTTTCCTTCTCTCCCTTGTGTCTCCCACTGAGCAGGTTTAAGGAGAGCTCTTCCCCAGGCACAGGCACCTTCAATCAGTGCCAGAGCAGCCCTGAGGCAAAGCCTGTGCCACCTCTCCTCACCTGCAGGGAATGCTGAGCACAGCTCCTTGCCAACAGCACCTTGCACCCCCAGAAACCCCTGGAAATGGCTTTAGGAGTTTGTCCATCTCCTCAAGTAGGAGAAGAGCACGTTTCTTGCTCACCAGGTGTCCATGGCTGAGTATGGGCAGCTCCCTGCAGCTCTGGCAGCTCCCAGGCAGGGACAGGGAGGCAGAGGCAGGGAGGCAGAGGCAGAGGCAGGGAGGCAGAGGCAGAGGCAGAGGCAGAGGCAGAGGCAGAGGCAGAGGCAGGGAGGCAGAGGCAGGGAGGCAGAGGCAGAGGCAGAGGCAGAGGCAGGGAGGCAGAGGCAGGGAGGCAGAGGCAGAGGCAGAGGCAGAGGCAG
>JAOTIY010000256.1:35053032-35074028 GCA_027123655.1 Muscicapa comitata | reverse complement strand
GGATCAGGGGGATCAGAGGGACCAGGGGGATCAGAAGGACCAGGGGGATCAGGGGGATCAGAGGGACCAGGGGGATGAGGGGGACCAGGGGGACCAGGGGGATCAGAGGGACCAGGGGGACCAGGGGGATCAGAGGGATCAGAGGGACCAGGGGGACTAGGGGGACCAGGGGGATCAGGGGGACCAGGGGGATCAGAGGGATCAGAGGGATCAGAGGGACCAGGGGGACCAGGGGGACCAGGGGGATCAGAAGGACCAGGGGGATCAGGGGGACCAGGGGGATCAGGGGGATCAGAGGGACCAGGGGGATCAGGGCTCTGCCAGGACATGGGGTGGGCAGGGACCCTTGGTGCCTGGCAGCCTCTGGCTGCAGCAGAGCCAAGAGCTGGGCAGAGACAGCCTGTGCTGAGCTGGAGCTGCCTGCCCTCCCTGAGGGGTGAGCAGAGGGGGCAAACCCCAGCTCTGGTGTCTGTCTCCAGCTGATAAACAGGGCAGCATGGCTGGAGGAAACAGCTTGTCAGAGAGAGAAGCCAGAGGAAAAAGTGACTCATGGCTTGGCCTGAGGAAGTGCCATCCCAGAGCAGTCACAGTGTGCCAGCACCAGCTCCTCTGCCTACCTGGGGTGCACCCAGGACGCTGGGAGAGCTCTTCTTCTCCAGGCAGGGCATGAGTGTGTGAAACGTGGGCACTCTGCAGCACCTCCCAGTCCCAAGCACGTTACAGACTGTTCCTGTTTGCTGTGCCTGTGCTGAGGCCAGCTGGGCTGTGGCTCCAGGCCTCAGTCCCAGCCTCTGTCACCTGGACAGGGGGACACGCTGCTGTCACCAGACACAACATGCTCTGGGTGAGCTCCAGACCATACTGCTGTGTGAGCTCTCACAAAATACAAAAATACACCACAAAGCTGGCTGATGCCAGGAAACAGCCACTGGATAAAGTGTCCCAGAGAGGGGGTGTGAAGGGAAAACCCTCCTGCAGCCAGCACTGTGTCTTGGGCAGCAGCAGTAGTGCAGCAGTAGTGCAGCAGTAGTGCAGCAGCAGTAGTGCAGCAGCAGCAGTGCAGTAGTGCAGCAGTAGTGCAGCAGCAGCAGCAGCAGCAGCAGCAGCAGCAGCAACAGTGCAGCAGGGGCTGCAGAGGGTCCCTAAGTGCTCCCAGACCGGCTGTGTCGCAGTGTCCCTGGGGCAGCAGTGCAGCAGCAGTGCAGCAGGGGCTGCAGAGGGTCTCTAAGTGCTCCCAGACCAGCTGTGGCACAGTGTCCCTGGGGCAGCAGTGCAGCAGCAGTGCAGCAGGGGCTGCAGAGGGTCCCTAAGTGCTCCCAGACCAGCTGTGTCACAGTGTCCCTGGGGCAGCAGTGCAGCAGCAGTGCAGCAGCAGTGCAGCAGCAGTGCAGCAGGGGCTGCAGAGGGTCCCAAGCTGCTCCCAGTCCGGCTGTGTCACAGTGTCCCTGCTCCTCAGTGTGGGCAGTCTGCAGTGTCAAGTGCTTGTAACTTCAGAGAAAGGATATTCTTGGTGTAACTATAATTCTTTTTTTTTACTTTTTCTATAATTGAGGTGAATTAAGTGTAATTGGAAGCATCTGCTCCGGTTTTGGCGCCCGATATAGCGTGGTATTCTGCATCTCCTGGAAGACACTCTCCTTCTCCAACTCCCACCAGATCCAGCTAAAAATAGTTAATCTAAATCACATTCTCCCGGGCAGAAGTGCTCTTCAGCTCCCAGGATTTGCCCCTCTGTGGCAGTGGGTTTCTTGTCCTGGCAGGGGCAGGGGGAAGCACCCAGGCCCTGGAGGGTGCAGGGGACAAGCCCCACTTTGTCACCAGTGTGTCACCAGGGGGAGGTGGCAGCTGATGATTCCCAGAGCTGTGACACCAGGGAAAGGCACATGGCCTGGCACAAGGCAGGCTGTGACCCCGAGGGACCCCAGCTCCTGCAGGGACACAGGCTGCAGTGCCTGCACCAGGGCTGAGATGCTTCCCCTCCTGAGCTGGATCTGCTTAGGTTTTGAGTCATTCCTGCAGGGAGAGGAGCACCCTCACAGCAATGGCATCAGCACGGGGCTGTTCCCTCTGCCATGGGCTGGGGAGCTCCTCTGGCCCTGCAACCTCACTTGTGCTCCTCACAAGGGCAACTGCATCTCCTGGGGTTAGTTTGTCTCCTCATTTTGGAGCTCAGCATAGGCTGAGCAAGCCTAGAGGATTTCTGGAAAGGAAAGAGAGGAAACTCGTACACAAGGGTTTGCAGGGATGTCTTGGCACAGTGCAGAAGGCTGTGGCAGTGCCTGCTCTGCAGCCAACAGGAGCTGGCTGGGAGGTCAGGGCATTTCCAGAGAGCAGAATTTTGGGGGGAGGGCTCTCTTTGTGCCACTTTACCCAAAATCATCCCCTGGCTGGGGGATCCCCCAGCTGAGCTGCACACACAGAGGATGTGTCTGAACAGGAAAGGTCACAGGAACGTTTTCAAATGGCCAAATCTGTGCCTGTATTTAGTGCACACATTTACACACAAGTGCTCATTTCAGATTGGTTCCCAGTTCCACTCAATCCCCTGGTTCTCAGCGTGTAAAACTGAGCATTGCACTGTATTACAGAAACTGGTTCATTGAGCTTTATTTTGTCTAAAATTTGTCATAACAGTATGAACATGTTAATATTACGTGCAGTTTTACTTGTAGGCAAGGCTTAGTCCTTTCCAGGGAAGGTTTACAATCTCAGAGCATGGATTTTGATCCAGTTCATGTTCCCCTGCAGGAGCTGCCACTATGACTGAGTCAGGATTGAGAGTACGTGGAGAATGAGATGAATAACACAGTAAGTATGTTGCACTTTCACCAAACCAATAACCAGAGATTCAGAAAATTCATTTAACCCTGAAAACTAAAAGCAGTGAAGCTGTGAAGAAAGCCAGGGTATTTGCTCAGGTTTCTTGGTCTCCTCCCACGCTCATGCCAGCAGACCCTACTTGTGGGAAGGATTCCCCAATGAACTCCTTTCAGAAAGTGCTTCAGGGTGTGAAGCAGTTAGAGCACAAATACCCAAGTCATGAAATAGCAGTGTCTGAAGACCTAACACATGATGACAGCCCAGATATTAAGGTTATTTTTTATTTCCTAGTGGGAATGAAGCTTCAACATTTTGTCTTTCTCACTCTGCTAAGCCTGAAGAAGTCAGGGCTGTGGGTGGGACCTGTGGAATCTTGGGGGCTGAGGGGACCCGGGGGCCAGATGGGGTCAAGGGGGGCTGCAGCTCCTTCACTGCCAGGCCATGGGTATAGGAGCTGGGACTTATCCCCCCACCTTCCTCCTTCCCTCCATTCCTCTGTCACTCCGGGGAGCACAGGCAGTGATTCCTACAGGCTGGATTTGGATATCAGAGGAGACAAGGGCTGGAAAACTCTGGTTAAGGTTTCTGAATCTCAGTGCAACATCTGCTCCCTGTGAGCAGCAGCAGTGCTCCCCATCACCCCAGCACACTGCACCCCCAGCTCTGTGCTCCCCATCACCCCAGCACACTGCACCCCCAGCCCTGTGCTCCCCAGGCTGGCCCTTGGCACCCCCTGACCAAGGCCATGTTCACGCCCCAGGTGCAGGCACAGCTCAGAACAGGCAGTTTTACAGGAGGATTTCTCCTGATCCTGGCTCTGCCTGCCTTTGCCTGTGGTAACTGGACCCGTGAGCAGCTCCAGGACGTCAAGGGGGAAAAGGTTTGATGGTGTTCCTTCCCCTGAAACCCCCCTGAGCTTGCTGTGGAGGTCAGCAAGTGCTCCTGCCCACACAGACAGGAGTCCCTCTCAGCTCACATCCATCTTGTGCTCATGAGGGCTATAAATACATCTTGCATTCTATACAAATCAGGCATGCACTGAAAATATTTATACACTGCATCCACTCACACAGTCCTCTGGATTCCAGCCCCTAACAGCAAAAGCTATCATTACTCCATAGTGTGGAGGGGAGGAACTTCTACTGTGGAAGCAGTTTGTCTTTTAGGGACTTTGAGGAAATTTCAGTTGTGCACAGGCTGCAACTCTGGCAGCTGAGCTGGGCCCTTTAAGGAAATGTCCTCCAAAAGAAGGCAAGGTTTATTGGGTTTTGTGCTGTTGCACTTTTAGACTGCTCAAAATTCTCCCAGGAATCCTTTTAATATTCCCATAAAATTGAAATATGAGTTATGCAATTATAATTAGAGCACCATATTCTTGATAACATTCACTTCAAGTCTTTAGGCTGTTTACTTCCTAACTTGTACCTAGAAGAAATCTTAAAACCTTAAAATGAACAGCTCCCTTCTCCCCTGCCACAGCACAGACCAAAACAAACAGCCAATTGCTCTAAACTCATTAAATCAGTTTTCACGAGCCGTTTCCATAGAGCTGCTGCTGCTGTAACCACAGCTGGGCAGGAGGGCTCAGCACGAGGCTTTTCCACCTCTAAGTGTCAGTGGCACCCTTGAGGCAAGAGGAGCTGAGAGCCAGAAGGACATATGGCATTATCTTTTCTTCCTGTAAAAGCAGGACATGTGAAACTTGGCATGGATGCATCAGGTTCCCTCAAATGTCAGCTGCCTTCCCTGCGTAAGTCACAAATGTCTCATAAATTACAAACCTACCCCATCCCCAGGTCAGCAAAGCCCTGGGTGTGGTTTGGTCTCTTCTCCCGAGGAACAAGCAGCAGAAGAAGAGGGAAACCCCTGAAGTTGCACCAGGCAAGGTTTAGGTGGGATATTGGGAATATTCCTGTCTGGAAAGGGCTGTCCAGGCCCAGCACAGCTGCCCAGGGAAGCAGTGGAATCACCATTGCTGGGGGCATATCAAAGCCATGTGAATGTGGCACTTGGGGACATGGTTTAGTGGTGGTGCTGGCACTGCTGTTGGAACAGTTGGACTCAATGATCTTAGGGAGTTTTTTCAGGTTAAATGACCTCAGTCACCTCATTGACCCTTCTGGGGCACAGGACTTCATCATTAAGGGGCTGGTGGCTCCTTGAAGGAGGAATTTGATTGGCATTGAGTCCTGATGTGTCTCAGGTAGCTCAGCGAAAGACAAGAGATTAATGCTGAGGCACTCTGTTCTCTTCCAGTCCAGTTTCATTTGAAAGTAGAAATTACACAGTTTAAGCCTTTTATGCCGTGGTTTGACAGCTGTTAGAGCCCAATAAAAGTATTAGCAAGTAATTTCCCTTTTGCTTCCCTTCGATTTTAGCACTCTTGGGCTTAGTGCTGACACCTTTAATTATTAAGCAGCAGTATCTGTGGTGTAACCCACAGAATTTAAATTCTGCAGACTGCTGGGGAGCACAGATGTTATTTCTAGAGGAGGTCACACAAGCGAACAGCAGAGAGATGATGGCACTGACTATGATGAGCCCTGCAGAACCATCTCAGGATTTTGGTACCTGGCACATTCGGGGCAGTTCCAGCCCCGTCCCCATCCCACAGCCAGGGGCTGCGTCCCCCGGATTGCCCTGGGGCTCTGTGCTCCTGACAAACAAAAACTGTTCCTGCAGAACAGAGCCTCCTTCCCCTCCCAGGTGTGCCCAGTGCCCTGGGAACAGGAGCTGCCCCTTGCCCAAAGCTCCACTGGTGCCCCAAACTCTGTCCAACCTCTCATCTGCAGGGCATCTGTGCTCCACTGTCCATCCCCAGAGCACCCTGGCCAACAGTCCCACTGGGATTTTAAAGTCAAAATGTTTAACTACCCCAATTACACTGAGGTTTAAAAGGAATGTTTATCCCAAGCACTTCTGTCCTCACTTCACACATCCTCAGAAGTCTTGAACATATCTTTGCCAATAGCTAAAATATTCAATAAACCAGATGTGAACAGAATAAGAACTGAATGCAAGGGGACAATAGAAGCAGCAGGGCTCCAAAGCCTCCTGCAGCCAAACTGGAATTGAGCTGTGCCAGAGCCCTCATCCCAGTCCCCTTCTCCAACCAGCCAGGAGAAGCAGATAAATGTGTACTTAACCTTTGCAAGGAGGAGCTCTGGGCTTGGTACTTGCTCTTCAAAGCTGGATACAATGGCATCCTCAGAGGACAGAATAGAGGAGCAGTGTGACACTTGGGCACATAAATACTTTTTAAATCATTCAATACGAAATGTGATGATTGTTAATGTTCTGTGAGCTTGCGCAAAGCTAAGTAATATTATTCTCAGTGATGTTATTAAACCTCAGACAGCACGTGTCACCCAAAGCTAACAAAGTCCTGCTCCAAATGCTTCAGAAGAGCGAGGCAGGTTTCAGCTGGCTGCAGAGAGCCAGCCAAGGCCACAGGATGTGCCAACAGTGCCGACAGCAGCGCTGAGCCCAGGCAGGGGCACCAGGAGTGCCCCCAGCCCACCCTTGCTGTGATGGCAGCAGAACCTGGGCTTGTGCAGGAGGGACAGAGCTCAGGCACGGGATTCCTCCCCAGCCTGTGCTGCTGCTCCCAAAGCTGCTGTCACTTCCCAGGCACCCCCAAAAGGATCAACCCAGGCATGGCCATGCCCAGAGGGGATGTGGGGGGCTGGTGGCAGGTCCCTGTGGATTAGTGCAGGTTACCAGTGCTGCTGCACGCCCTCCTGCAGCCACTCCCTGTGCACGGGGCCGCTGGGGAGCCCCTCTCCTACAGGATTTAGAGGGTGAAGAGTTGTGCTGGTGCACAGCCCAGCATGGGGCACTGTGCCCGATGGGTGGGATCAGGGCGTGCTGTGCCTGCGGGACCAAAGGGATGGAAGAGCTCCACCAGCCACCCCTGCCAGGAAAAGGGACACCCTGCCTTTCTACCAGGGTTGACAGGTTGGCTTTCAGTGCAGAACCAATTTCCTGAAGAACCCGAAAAAGGAGACTGACAGTTGACATTAAAATCTAACAAAGTTAGAAAAGCAAGGGGACAGATAGTTTAACAAGGAGACATTTCTGGTGGTTACAAGATAGGATTTAAAAAAATTGTTTCATCCTGACTTGACCTAAATGGAGTGGAAAATTACCATGACTACATTTATCTGAAATCATAAAGTGTGTTCTGATTAGAGCATGATAAAAAGGATGGTATAAATTGATCCAAAGATAAAGAAAGGGCAGGGGAAATGAGATTAAGAAAAGAAGCAGACACTAAAAAGGCAGGATAATACAGCAAGTCTCTGAAGCTCTATTAAAAATAGCTGTAGGAACTGGAACATAAATAGTTTGGTGCTTCACTTTGTGCGTGTTGGGCTGTGGCCCAGCCTGTGCTGGGGAGCCCAAGTTATCACCTCGTTAATCCCAGGGCCCTCAGCAGACTGGAAACAGCAGCACGTCTGAACCAGGCAGCCCTTGCCCAGGGACTGAGCCTGGGCTGGAGAGCACTGTCTGTCCATCTGTCTGCTGAGTGGTGTCCATCTGTCCAGAGCAGTGTCCCTCTGTCCATTCAGAGCAGTGTCCATCTGTCTGTAGCAGTGTCCATCTGTCCTCAGCAGTGTCCCTCTATCCATCCAGAGCCATGTCCATCCCTCTGGAGCAGTGTCCATCTGTCCTCAGCAGTGTCCCTCTGTCCATCCAGAGCCGTGTCCACCCCTCTGGAGCAGTGTCCATCTGTCCACAGCAGTGTCCCTCTGTCCATCCAGAGCAGTGTCCATCTGTCCAGAGCAGTGTCCATCTGTCCAGAGCAGTGTCCCTCTGTTCATTCAGAGCAGTGTCCATCTATCCACAGCAGTGTCCATCTGTCCACAGCAGTGTCCATCTGTCCACAGCAGTGTCCCTCTGTCCAGAGCATTGTCCCTCTGTCCATTCAGAGCGGTGCCCCCTGTGCCAGTGCCTGGGGTCCCTCGTGGCTGTGCTCTCTCTGCAGGACCTCCTGCCTCCTCTTCTCAGTGAAACCTGCAGCTGGGTCATGCTTCAGTCCCTATCAAATTTCATGGCAATTGGTCAAGACTGGAAAATGGTGCAGTGGGTCTGGAAACAAACCCAGCGCAGAGAGCCTTTGGCTGAACTTCCCTTCCTGGAGAGACAGCCCTTGCCTCTGGCAGAACCCTTCATGGTCATGGAAGCAAACTTTCTCCTGATGAAGGCTGTGTTTCAGAAATGCTGCTGCTGCTGCTGGGTACCTGTGGTTTAGGAACGGATGAAGGGCTGACACCACCTTCCTTTTTAGCTGTTTTTTTCTATTCTGCCTGATGACTGAATGTCCAGCCTCTCTCTATGCAGAACAGGAAAGCAGTTTATTTACCTAATCCCTCATGAGTCTGATCTCAATCCATTTTTTCCGAGTGCTGCACTGATATCCCCAGCATCCTGTGCCCATGTGACCCCCAGCAAAGAACGCCCTCCTGGACCTTCCCTGGACAGCCAAGCATGGCTGCTTCATTCAGATGAGGCTCAGCAAAAAGCCTGTTTGGAAAACTGCTTCTCTTTGCATTTGGTGTAAAGGTCCTTTCCCACTCTCTGTTTTCAGTAATACACACTTATGTGAATCTTCCACCAGGTTCCCTTCAAGGAGAAGGCCAGGGCAGGGAGTGAGAGGCAGCCCCATTCCCCCCAGGCATTGGATGGTGTCAGCAGAGAGGCTCCTGGTGTCCCCTCCGTGGCCCTGCCAGGTGGCCCCAGCATTGCAGACACTTTCCTCAGGACTCCAGGATCATCTTGGGATTTTCCTTCTGTGTGAGAAATCCTGGTATCCATGACTGCTCTTACTGTCCTTGCCAGTGGCACAAGTCCATGGCAACATGATAATTCTCTCACTGGCGAGCTTTCCGCAGTGTCATTAACCAGTCACAGATAATTTAATATATTTAATATCCCTAGATTTGTTTTGATTAATGTCCAGCTACTCAGCTGTTCCAAAGGGTGTCTGTGCTCTCCCCTCTCCAGCTGTGAATATTCCATCCTTGAAAACAGGGCTGACACAGCTGATGTGAAGGGATGCTGAGGGGGTTAGAGCCAAAGCTGAGACCACAGCCCTGTGCCATCATCAGCTTCGTCCTGCCTTGTTCTCCTCTGAGATCTCCGGCAGAAGGGTTTGGAAATGATGTTCTGAGTGCTGGGTGATGTCCCTGGGGACTATCAGCCCTCTGGATTTAGGAGGATACAGGATGAGGGCTCACTTACTCCTTACACAGGTGCCAAGTAAACAAACCAGGCAGGGATTTTGTGTTGCTGTGGCAGCAAATTTGTCTTTGCTGATCAAAGAAACCTGGGAAGATGGCAACAAAGCTGAGTCTGGGTCCTAAGTTCAATGTGATGAAAAAGAGCTCTGTGCCATGCCTGGGAGGTGATCCCAGGCAGGCAGACGGTGCCCAGCTCCCAGAAGCTTGGCAAAGGAGCCAGCCCTGGCTGGGGAAACTCACTCTCCTGGGAACTAGAGGATCCAAGACCAATAGAGATGGCAAAAACAACATCCAGCTACTCTCCGGTCTCATCTGTGCTGAAGTCTATTTTCATTCATGTGAGTCTGCCATTGCTGCCATGGTGACCAACTTAGAAATTAATTATATAAAGATGTTAACAACATATTTAAATAGGAACATGCAACCCACAGTTCTGGCAAAAAGATCCACGTATTCCTAGCTGGTGCCCCTCCCACCTTCCCCTGAGTCCTTAGATATGCCATTTCTTTCCCACACTTACCTCTATGCTGATGTTAACAAATATAACTAGAAATATAACTAGTCTTCTGCATTTTTAATTAAAAAAAACCCCCAAACTGACTTATATAAAGCAGATATTCTTTAAACAATTCTGTTCTGTCCCAACCTCATGTTGCTGTGAGCACCAATGCCATCCTCATGCAGCACACGAGGTGTGGGCTGTGCAGCCCTGCCCTCAGACAAGGGCAGCCCCAGAGGGGCACCTGGCAGAGCAGGGGCTCGCTGTGACACACACTGGGCTCCTGCCTTTGCTTCTTTGGGGTTTCCACAGGAGACAAAAGTGTCCCCAGAACCAAAAGCTCGTCCACGGCTGTGCAGGAAAGGGAACCTTGCAGAGCTGCCTTGCTCTCAGCCAGGTCAGCCCCTTGGCAGAGGGAGCCAGCATTCAGCCTTGCTTGTGCTCCTCCTGCACTGAGGCTTTCAGTGCCTGAGGAGACACCTCCCCAGCTGCTGTGCCCCAGCTCTGCTGCCTTCTCCTGTCCCCCTTCCCAGGTGTGCTTTCATCTCTGTCTAATGGCACCTTCTGTGCCCTCCTGTCACACACAGCCTTTGATGTTGGCGCTCTCATGGAAATTATTTTTGTGCTCTTTTCTGAAACTACTTTACCATTGATTCATGTTGTTTCTTTTCCATGTGTGTTATTTAAATGCATAAACATATATCTACCCTTGCCACACTCCTTTCTGCTCAGCTTTGTGTTTTCCCAGGAGATGGGGAGAAGCAAGAGGGGAGTGAACTGCACCTGAGTGTTGGAATCTGGCTTTTTGGAGCATCCAGTGAAGCGAGTGCAAACCAAACTGAGTTGCAGGGAACGTGTGCTGCTGGCAGGGATTTGTGGAGGGAAGGGCTCACCCCTGGGATGCAGCCTGAGCTTTCCCACTGTACGAGCTCGTTTGTTTTGGCACTCTGGGGGCTGGTTCACATGCCTCTGCATCCAGCCACTGCTCAGCTGCAGGAGCATTTCCCTTCAAGGAGCTGCTGGGAAAGAGGCCTGAAAAAACTTTGCAGAGACGCCTGCATTGGTTCTGCTGGAAGGGATGTTAACCAGAGTGCTGGGACAGACGCCTTTCCCCAGAGAAGTGCTGGCGATTGGTAGAGCCATGGCTGAGGTCTGGTGCTGTGGCTCCATCAGAGACAACCAGCCCTCCCAGGATTTGTTGTTCAGAGACTGATTTTCAGAGTTACCAGCCTGTGCAAACAGGAAATAACAAAAGAAGCAAACAAAAACCAATATAAAGAGAGCTCAATGGACTTACAGACAGAAGGTGACTTCCCCATGGATGAAGTTTGCTGGATCAGCTGAGATGGAGCCTGTTCTATTTCACACACAGACCTCCTAAGAGATGTTCTAAAGCTGCTGGAAGGTACCAACATCTCAGAGACGTTTATTCACAACCACCTGTGAAAAGGTTTAATCTGCTCTTCCAACACAGCCTTCCTGGGAGAGGAACACAGTGAATGAGAAAAACTGTAAAGGGTGCAAGGAGGTAAAGAGGGCAGAAAAGAATGAAATGAGAGAGAGCAGAAAAAATGCAGCTGACATGAGCAGATAATCAGGATTACCAGGAGAGTTTCCTGGGTTCCTCAAGATCAGTGCACCATCACCTTTCGGATGGATGCCATCCCAGGTGCTGTTCTGTACTTACACAAGGAAAGGGTTCACCTCTCAAATCACTAACATGTCTTGATTTAAAAGTCTCCTTTAATGATCAGCTGGTTCAAGAAAGAGCTAGACCCAATCCTGACTCACCAGAGAGGGTTTTACATCAGCTGCTGTGCCTGAAGCTCTGGGAACAGAGGCCTGATGCAGGTGACAGGAGGAAGCATCAATCTTGTCCCTTTGGAGCAGAGATCCTGTGAGGGTGGGGAGCACAGACAGAGGGCTGAGTGCGGGCATCTTTTCAACTTTTTGGTGAGAAACAGTTGGGTCCTGAAGATAGCAGGCATTTGATGGACAGAAAGACTGGGGTTCAGCAAGCCAAATCCATCGTATCTCTGATTCGGTGGCTTTAGGGAACATGTAAAACAGCAAGAGGGTAAAATGAATGTACAAAAGATGAGCACAGAGCAGCATCAAAGAAATAAGAACTCTTGGCCTGAATAAAAAGAAGCCTGAGACTCAACTCAACTCAGCCTGAGGCCGGTTCTTGGAGTTCTGGAGGAGGTGGATATTCAAAATGCCCTGAGGCTGAGGAGGGGGAGGATCCCCACTGGGGTGTCATGCTGGAGCCCTGCTGGGTGGGTGCCACTGGCAGGGCAGGGTCAGCCCTGAGCTCCACAGTGCTGCCAGGGATATTTCCCCATCTACTTTCCCAAGATGTGCCTTGAGCCATCACAGGAGGGGTGCTGCTGCCTGCACCCCAAACCATGCTCCCACGCCTGGGGAGGGCAGTGGCAGGAGCTCACTCTTGGGAAAACCTCGTCCCTCTGTGGAGGGAGCAGAGCAGCTGGCGCAGCTCAGCAGACAGAAAACCTGTGGTGAGACAGAGCAGGAACACTGAGAACAGGTCAGGACAGGTGAGAGCAGACAGCTGCTGAGCTGCACATCCAGAACAGGGCTGTGGGCAAATCCACATTCCTTCAGAGCACCCCAGCAGCTGCAGGGAGGTGGGTGAGCCCCCTGGCACTGCCCATGCCATGTGAGCAGGAGTGGCACCCTGTCCTTTCCCCCATGGTGTCCCTGGCCAGGGCTTCTTGCCCTCAGCTGGGGCCTAAAAGTGGATCTCAAGTGTTTCATCTGCAAACCTTTAACAAAGATCATGCTGACATGCCAACAGGAGAATGGCAAAACAATACGTGACAGCCAGCTTTCTTCTCCTCTTTGGAAAACTCAGATGTTTTCTTGTCACAAAGCTGCTCATTCTTCCTCTTAACATAAACATCGTAATGAGAATAAAATGGTTCTCTTTTATAAAATGCTGTGTGTTGGTGGCTAAGCAAAATTGACATTTGTAAAGCAAATGAAGGAGAAAGACAGCTCTCTGACAAATCCTGTGAGCAAAGAAATGGTTGTTCTATGTTCTGAACAAATTAATTTCACTTTTCTCGGATGCTGACCCAGATGCAAAGCTGTGTCCTGGGACACTCAGAAGGGAAATGGTTAAGAAAGTGAGCAAGTGTCCCACCCCTCCCTGACCCGCCCCCCCTTGTGTGAGCCCAGAGAGAAGGGACATTTCTGTAATGCTCACACCTTGTGCCTTCACACAGCTTCACAGGAGGCAGATAAACATCCTGTGCTTGTCTGTACAGCTGCTTCTGAGCAACCTGGGCTGCTGGAAGGTGTCTGCCCATGGCAGGGGGTAGAATGAGATGAGCTTCAAACCCAAATTCTGAGAATCTGTGATTCTATAAATCATGAATCCCAATTAAACTACGGTAATTTTGTGTGTTATCACTCACATCAATAGTCTGACTGATTTTTGTGGGACTGTCAGGATAGTTGAAGTTTGTCAGTGTCAATTTTAGCTTCAGAATAATATTCATCTCCAAGAAACAGAATGGAATTGCTCTGTTTGGTAAAAGTGAGGAGACAAAATCAAATTTGAATTGTTGTCCTCTCTTGCTGCAGATTTTTTCTTTTAAATTGGAAAAGTGCCTATACCGTAGGCCCTGAGCAGCCGTAAGGAATCTCCCGTTGAGATAAATGGGAATTACGTTTTTGGCATCCGTTCCTGAGTTGCTCAATGAATTCCATTGCATTTTACAGCAAAGACTGTTCCTCAGCACAAGCCCTTCCTGTTCCAGACCTTGGAGTTGGGAATGTGCAGATTAAGGCATTATTTTGACTACAATCTAAAGACCTTGTAGAAAAGTTGAAAAAATTCCAAGGTGCTGCCAGTGGTTTTTCTGGGGACAAGATTAATATTGGCTGGATTTGCTGTATCCTTTTAACTGCTGCTTTCCTCCTCCGTTCAGTAAATAAATCTGCCTATTAGTTAAACAAACTGACTCTGATAGAAACCAAACACAAGAAATGTATTAACAATAATCCGCTGTTCTTAAAATAGAAAGGCAATAGCGGAGAGAGCCCTCGGGTTCCGGCTCACTGCCTGCTCAGGGCTCCTGCTTTGAGCTCCTGGAGGGGACAAACGTGGGCTGTGGCAAGCCCCAGAGCTGCAGAGGGCTGGAGCGTGTGGTGACAGCCGTGTCACCCTGTGGGGACAGGGACGGGCAGTGCCACCTCCTGCGCGCTCACACACGGGAGCAGGAGGGGACGGGGAAGGGATGCAGCAGCTGATGCTGGTCTCAGTCCCCTCTCAGCGATTCTCCTCTCTCTGGTGAGTTGTGGTGGCAGACACAGAGCAGCTGGCACTGCCACCTGGCTGGCACAGAATCAATCAGAGACTCACACACTTGTTTGGGCTGGAAGGGACTTAAAGTTCATCTCATTCCAACCCCTGTCACAGGCAGGGACACCTCCCACTAGACCAGGCTGCTCCAAGCCCTGTCCAGCCTGCCCTTGGACGCTGCTCCTGGTGAACGTGCCACCATCAGTGTCTTTTCTTCAGAAAAATGAAAGCTTTTTTTTAAAAAGTCCAGATTATTTGTTACCCGGAAACAAGCAGGAATATTTGGCATGCAGTTTTTGAAATGAGCATCTGCTCAGCAGAGGTGATCCGTTTCTGTGTGACATTGAAGCACACAGGGTGGGGGCAGCTCGTAGTGGCTTTGCTGTGTGCCCAGGAGGATGTGCCAGGGGCCTTGCTGCTGCCTGCACAGTGGCGTTAGGCAGCACCAGACATCCTTTTCCACACTCAATTCCCAACAAGCAGGAGCAGTAAATTCTGGGAAGCCTCTGGAGGCACTTCCTGCCCTCCCTGCACCAGGAGCAAGAGTCTTGGGGTTCTCTGAGCACCCAGCCTGTCCCTGCCTCCCCAAAACCTACTGCTGGCTGCATCAGGATTGCAGTAACTTGTTTTACCCTGATTTTTACTGCATGCTTGGGACTGTAGGACCTTGCTCTGGAACATCCAGAGGACATTTCCTTGAGCTCGTGCATGCTGTGGCTGCTGTCATGGCCAAGGTGCTCCTTCCATCACCTCCTCTCCGGGATGCAGGGAGCAGTCTCAGCAGCCTCCCTTCCACTGCTTGGGCTGAATGATCCATTATTATTTAGTGACATGTAGAGAAAACCCTGAAGCCCACCAGGACCTGGGGATGCCTCATCCCATTCCTTTCCTAATATTTAAATTGGAGTCAGCCTCCCCTGAGGATGACAGAAGCTGCTTTCCCAGTGGGAAGGGCAGCACCTGTCCTCTGTGGGGAGCAGGGGGTGGGTAGGGAGCACAGAGTGTGGGGACCACCTGTCCCATGTGGGGAGCACCTGCCCTGTGTGGGGAGCACAGGGTGTGTGGGGAGCACAGAGTGTGGGGACCACCTGTCCCGTGTGGGGAGCACCTGTCCTGTGTGGGGAGCACAGGCTGTGTGGGGAGCACAGGCCCAGAACTGGTTCTGGCCTTTTTTGGAAGAGCCGGGCCTGGCCGGTGGCGCCGAGCCTTGGGGCTGAGGGAGGCTCCTCCGGCACACATTCCTTGCTAATTTTAACCAGCTCCCTCGAGAAGGGCCTGAAGAAGTATGGTCTTGATTTATTAGTCTTCTCCTTCTGAAAACTTTGTTCAAATGTTTTGGGGCCGAGGTAAAACCAGACTGGGATTCTGAGTCTGGATCCTGCAGATGTTTGTCTGCATCACCAAATGCTGTGAGGCTTTTCCAGCATCAGCAGTTTTCTCCCCTGAGGCATCTGGAGCCTGGCCCAGCGTGGCCACTGGTCTGGCCCAGCGTGGCCACTGGCCCGGCCCAGCACGGCCACTGGCCCGGCCCAGCACGGCCACTGGTCTGGCCCAGCGTGGCCACTGGCCTGGCCCAGCGTGGCCACTGGCCTGGCCCAGCACGGTCACTGGTCTGGCCCAGCACGGCCACTGGCCTGGCCCAGCACAGTCACTGGCCTGGCCCAGCACAGCCACTGGCCTGGCCCAGCACGGTCACTGGTCTGGCCCAGCACGGCCACTGGCCTGGCCCAGCACGGCCACTGGTCTGGCCCAGCACGGCCACTGGTCTGGCCCAGCACAGTCACTGGTCTGGCCCAGCACGGCCACTGGTCTGGCCCAGCATGGCCACTGCAGCCAGAGCCCCCAGAGCCCCCGGAGCCACGCAGGGTTATCCTGCACTGGCAGAGATGGGGCTCCTCCTGCAAAAGCTCCCTGCCCCACTGGCTATTGTAGCACTTCCTCAGCGTATCAATCTCAGCCGGTACGAGTAACCAGATCAGCATGAAATCCACAAGCTGGGTATTTATGTAGCAAACATTCCAAAGGGAAATACTGAATGTTTTCTGCTGGCCAATTTCACTTCCTTGTTTCCCATTTCGATTGTGTGTGTGCATGCTCTCACATCCATTGCCAAAGTGAGGCTGTGCTCCTGGACAACCGACAGAAGAGTGCTGGTTATGCTTTTTATTTTCTTTTCTTGTTATTAATGCAGAGGAAAAGATGCTCTGTACTTCTGCTTGGCTACCCCAGGTGCCATGGGGAAGGTGCCTGGGGTTCTGTGGCACTTGGTGCCCATGGCTCCAGCTGGTGCTGTGCCCACAGCAACAACCACCCAAAACCCACAGGCTGTATCTTGGAATGAAGCAGCTCTGGCCTCGTTACTTTTGCAGAACTGATGATTTCTCCAAGGTGTTTTGTACTTAAGACTGAAGAATTAAGCAATGCCTACAATTTAAGGAGGTTTTGTTTGTTTGTTTGAGATTTTCCTGTCCAGCTGCCAAGAGTTTCTGGCTCAGCGTTCAAATAAATTAACTCTGCTATGACCAAGCAATTTAAATAAACACTGGTTGAAATCTGAGGCTTGAAACAGTGGGGAAAGTGGGACTGGAGATGCTCCAGACGTTGTTGGCTGGGGCAGTGAGGCCCCGAGCCCTGCCTGGAGCACAGCCCTGTGCCCAGTGTGAGGAGGGATGAGGGCAACAGATGGAGCAGTGAGTGCTCCTGGCCCCACAGCCACAGCTGTCACCTTCCTGCTGGCAGGTGAGTGACTCCTGCAGTCACCTGCCATGTGGTCCCAGCTGGGCTCTGTGCTGGGGCTGCTCCTCTGCTCCCCTTGGCTCGAGGCTGGCACTGCTGTGAGCCCCACGGGGCCACAGGGGCTGCTCCCAGCTCACCTGGGCTGCTTCCCAGCCCAACAATCACCCTGCTCTGTGGAACTGCCAGCTATAATTAAACCATAGGAGCTGAAAACCAGAAATTAATAGAGAAGGAGAACCCTAATTATCCCTCGCTGTTATTGGCAATACTGCTGCTGATCACTGTGGAGGTGGAATTTCGAGATACACAATGAAGAGACTGAGAGGGGTCTAACACATGGCAGCATGCCGACACCTGGCACTGGCCAAAGCCTCCCAGGACATGACAGCAGTTTTCCCGCCCCTCCCTTTGTGTCTCTCCCTCTTCTTTCCCACATCAAACTCGAGTGCTGCTCACTCTGCTGTCACTGCCCACAGCTGTCTCACTGCCCAGAGCTCTCACCCTGCCTGGCACACAAAGTC
This sequence comes from Muscicapa comitata, assembly GCA_027123655.1. Lineage (NCBI taxonomy): Eukaryota > Metazoa > Chordata > Aves > Passeriformes > Muscicapidae > Muscicapa > Muscicapa comitata. The sequence goes on along the minus strand of JAOTIY010000256.1, from coordinate 35,056,880 downwards.
AGTCCCCTTTGGTGCTTTCTGTTGTTTATTTCCCCACTTTCCACCAGGGCTCTCTGTGGGAACACCTTTACTCCAGCTCCTGTTCCCCATTCCTCCTGTCAGGCTGTATGGTCATGGTTAATATCCAACCCCACTGAGTTTATGAGCCCTGTGGGCTCCCAGGAAACTCTCCATGCAGGAAACAAGCTCCTGTCACCATTCCATGAAAATAGTTTTTTAATTCTTAAAGTACCCTCGAATCCAGTTCAGATTTGTGCACTTTTTCAGGCATATTTAATACATATTAATACTTTTTAGAAGTGATTTCATTTTTCTTAAGGAATTTCTGTTATCATTAAAGCTTTGCACAGGAACAAGGTCTGTGGAAAAGGCTGGCTGAGATATCTTGAGGGCCGCACCCCCTGACAGGAAACCCTGACAGCCCCTGGAGCCCAGAACAACCCTGAGCAGCCTCCCAACAGGAGTCACCCCCCAAAACATACCATATGTCTCTTTACATAATATGCTTTTATCTCACGGTCTGAATCTCTTCAAAACAGAAAAAAAAAATAGTATCTGGGTAACAATGAGATGAGGAAAATGGATTTAGGGACACAAGAAGTTTAAGCTGATGTCGTTCACATCAGCCCATTAAACTGCTCTTGCAGTGCTCAGCAGCATTAGCCTCTGGGACTATTAATTGGAATTCCTAATCTTTTCTGATTTGCTACAGCCCTAATGCTTTAATCCACCTTGTTTTCTCCTGCAGATACTTCTCTGCTGATCTCATTGTTGCCTGATTAGAAGTAGTAGAAAATAATCAAACAGCCAGGGAAGAAGGAAAAAGAATATCCTACTGAGAGGTGCTTTTAGAAAATGGGATTACATTTGAAAAAAGAATTCACATGTTTTACAGAAGTAACAGTCCCATGAGTTAGAGCAGCTGAGAATGGATTTACTTTGCTCAGTATAAATTGATGCTGTTTATCCCCAACATGCGTCATCATTTCCTGTTATTTTGGAGATGGAACAAGGCAAGTGAGAAAATTAATGCACTGTATATCCATATCTTCACTTTTAGGACTTAAAGATTGCTGTCAATATAGCTAGCTTAGGGCCAACACTTAAAAAAGACATTTAAAAATAATTAATAGTGAAAATACTTTTTTCTTTGATAGTGTTTTTGGTCAGTTGAGCTCCCTACAGGACACCCTTTAGGGTGAGCAGCAGTGGCTGCTTGGCTGTGGGGGAGCAGAGGGCACAGTGACAGCCAGGGACAGGGACAGACTCCACATGGGGCCAGTGCTGGCTGTGGGCGTGCTGGCCCGGCTGCTTTGGGTCTCTGGTGTGGAACTTCAGTTCACCCAGCAGCTCCACAGCCAGCCAGCCATGCTGAGTGAGCTGTGGGGAGGATTTCTCATTTCTCCATCCTCACAGCCAGCCAGCCATGCTGAGTGAGCTGTGGGGAGGATTTCTCATTTCTCCATCCTCACAGACACCCAGCCATGCTGAGTGAGCTGTGGGGAGGATTTCTCCCCCATCCCAGCGAGCCTGCAGCATGAGCAGGATAGGAACCAGGGCCCTGAAGCCATGGCAGAGTTTGTGGGGTTGTGCCATGGCTGCAGGACCGCCCAGAGCTTCTCTGTCCTCCTCCATCCTTCCTCTCTCCCTGAACCATGCACTTTATTGCAGATGTAGATTCTTAGTTTGGGAATGCTCGATGTGAGTCAAACTTGGCACCCTGGTGTCTGGAGCACAGCAGCTGCTGCAGAGTGCCATTGCTGGGTGTGGGGTACCAGTGCCAGTGCCAGGTGTGGGGTGCAGGGTGTGGGGTGCCAGTGCCAGGTGTGGGGTGCCAGCTCCAGGTGTGGGGTGCCAGCTCTAGGCCCAGGGCCATGGCACTGCCCGGTGCCCGTGGGAGCTGCAGCAATGCCACACCCACGGGACAGTCGTGGCAGCCCCGGGCTGGGTGGGTGGGTGGGTGCCAGCTGTCCCTCACTGCTGCTCTCTGCTGACAGTCTCACCTTGGGACTGTCACACCATTTTTGAGTGTTGCCCTGTGTTGTTCCAGCACCAGGCCCCCAAACTCGGCCACTGGACACCCTGTGTATCACCCAGCACTTGTGCTCTCCTCTCCAGGTAGAAAAATCAATCAGGGGTTTTCACTGTGCAGTAAATGTCAATTGTGCAAACATTACAAATCCAGAAACATCTGTAACTATGGAAACTTTAGAGGCAATACTCATTTCAAGAATAAATTATGACAAGAAGCTTTTAATGGCTGTTTTTCAAAGAATAAACATAAATTAAACCAAGTGAATTTCATAGGCACAAGTTAATTTTACTTTTTAACCTTTCGTGCTATAGCTTCTCAAGACATGTTTATCAATATTGATGTAGAGAAAAAAGGTATTTTATCGATGTTTGCATCCTAAGAATTGGCATCACTATTTGTATCGCTTCAAAATGTTCTGCTGAGACAATCTCCACTGTATTTCAAAGGGGAGAACACTTTTCAGATGACTAATGGCCCACCCTTAGAGTTGATGGTGTTATTTATGCTTTTTGCTGCATTTTACAGTTATGAAAAGAAATCATCAAGTGTGTGAAAGGAAAACTCAGTGACACCTTTGTTGGAGTCTCTGGGACATGCACACTGGGATCTGAGCACAAGGCCTGTCCCCAGCCCAGGGTTGGGAAGCAATGTGGGACTTGTTCTTTGCTCTCTGCACTTGCTCCCTGCTCACAGCAGTGTGAGGTGTCAGCTGAGCTCTGGGTGGGAGCGGGGCATTCCCCCTCTCTTCACCCTTCACCATTTGCACACCTCTAATGCATAGAAGGTAAACCCTTGGAGATAAAATTTGCTGTTACTTTCAAAGAAGAAGAAAAGCTGAATCACTGAAGGTTTCGCTGGGACAGCTGACGTGCTCTGACTGGCAGTTTACTGCCCATTCCTTGTCTGTAGCACAGAAACCCTGGCACAGCACAGTGTGAGCAGCAGAGTGACCAGCACAGTGACCAGTATGGTGACCAGCACGGTGACTAGCACAGTGTGACCAGTATGGTGACCAGCAGCGACCAGCACAGTGTGAGCAGCAGTGACTAGCAGTGACCAGCACAGTGACCAGCAGAGTGACCAGCACAGTGTGACCAGCACAGTGACCAGCAGTGACCAGCAGTGACCAGCACAGTGACAGCACAGTGACCAGCACAGTGTGACCAGCACAGTGACCAGCAGTGACCAGCACAGTGACCAGCACAGTGTGACCAGCACAGTGACCAGCAGTGACCAGCACAGTGACCAGCACAGTGACCAGCAGTGACTAGCAGTGACCAGCACAGTGACAGCACAGTGACCAGCACGGTGTGACCAGTACAGTGTGACTAGCACAGTGACCCAGCACAGTAACCAGCAGTGAGTACCACAATGGCCAGCACGATGACCATCAGTGACCAGCACAGTGTGGCCAGCACGGTGTGACCAGCATGGTGTGACCAGCACAGTGACCAGCACAATGACCCAGCAAAGTGACTAGCACAGTGACCAGCACAGTGACCAGCAGTGACCAGTACAGTGTGACTAGCACAGTGACCCAGCACAGTGACCAGCACAGTGACCAGCACAGTGTGACCAGCACAGTGACCCAGCACAATGACCCAGCACAGTGACCAGCAGTGAGTACCACAATGACCAGCACGGTGACCATCAGTGACCAGCACAGTGTGGCCAGCACAATGACCCAGCACAGTGACCAGCACGGTGACCAGCAGTGACCAGCAGGGGCTCCGTGGGCTCGCCCAGCCCTGCCCGGCTCCGCTGTTCCCTGCACGGCTGCTCCCGGGATGAGTTTGTGTTCGGAAACCTCTTC
>JAOTIY010000256.1:35013792-35028115 GCA_027123655.1 Muscicapa comitata | reverse complement strand
AGGACAGGGGCTGAGCTGTCCCAGGACAGGGGATGTGCTATCCCAGGACAGGGGCTGGGCTGTCCCAGGACAGGGGCTGAGCTGTCCCAGGACAGGGGCTGTGCTGTCCCAGGACAGGGGCTGTGCTATCCCAGGACAGGGGCTGAGCTGTCCCAGGACAGGGGCTGTGCTGTCCCAGGACAGGGGCTGGGCTATCCCAGGACAGGGGCTGTGCTGTCCCAGGACAGAGGCTGAGCTGTCCCAGGACAGGGGCTGAGCTGCCTCTGCAGCTGGACCTGCCCACAGCACTGACAGCCACAACTGCTCACATGGGGACAGATTATTGCCAGGACCTGGATTTGTTAACAAGGCCTAATAACTGCAACTGAAAGGCCATAACAACATGTCTGAAATGGCCAATTTCTAGTGCATAAACTAGATTTCTAGTTCATTTATTGCCTTTCAGGCAGACCCGAGTCGCTGGAAGAACAGGCTCCCTGTGTTTGTCTGGCTTCTCAGTTCTGCTGCAAACAAATGTTTATTGACCCAGTGGCACTTCCTCTCCAGGACACCAGGAATGTGATGGCTCCCTGCTGTGTTTTAAAGCAATTCAGTGGGACCAGGGTGTGCTCCACTGTGGATGTTAATATTTGCAATACTGCAGAGCTGCTTTCTCAGGGACAAGGAAGTTTCTGAGAGATCCCATCTGATCCCTCCTGGCAGTGATTTTTGCTGAAGGTGTGATATGGCACTGCCCCTGTGTGATGTAACACAGCCCCAGATCTGCTGTGGGCTCTCTGCTAAGGGCTGAGCCCTGAGCTGAGCTCTCCTGGGAGTCCTGGAATCCTGGAATCCTGTGAGTCCTGGGAATCCTGTGAGTACTGGGAATCCTGGAATCCTGTGAGTACTGGGAATCCTGTGAATCTTGTGAATCCTGGGAATCCTGTGAATCCTGTGAATCCTGTGCCAGCAGGAGGGCACAGCTGGGAGCTGGGCTGGCAGTGGGCACAGAGCTCCTGCCAGCCCCAGCAGGGTGGGAGCAGTGAGAGCACATTTTCTAGACAGGAAAAGAGCACAATTGGCCAGGGATGTGTCTCAGCATGACCTCAGTGCTCTTTGTGCTGGGTTTCTACAGGCCAGGCTGCACCTTGGGTTCCTGGCAGTCCCAGCCCTTCCCCTCCTGGCACTGGGGCTGCTCAGCTCAGCCCTGCCCTGCCCTGTCCCTCCTGTCCCTGCCCAGCCCTGCCTGTCCCTCCTGCCCAGCCCTGCCCCTCCTGCCCTGCCTGCCCCTCCTGCCCAGCCCTGAGGCTCCTGGCCCTGCAGGGGGACAGGGCTGGGCTGCACATGGGGCTGTGGCCGTGTCCCTGCCCAGAGCACGGCTCATCCTGCATCCAGCTGCAGCCAAACCTGCAGGAACAGCAGCCTGGGTAACCCATTTCAGCCTGAAACCTCTCTGGGTTCTTCTGCAGCAGATGCAAGCACTCGCAGGAGGAATGATTGCTGCCCCCTGAATTCCCCAAGGATGGAGGCCCTGACCTGTGGCCACAGCCACTGGGACCCCCATGCAGAGGCTGCAGGTCCTGTTCTGCAAGGGCAGCACTGCCAAACAGCAGCTTTGTTTGCTGACATGCAGCAAAGGGAAAAGCCCAAAGCCCTGCACAAAAAATGCTTTTCTAAACAGAATGCTGCTCCACACTTCCCAGAGAGACATTGGTGGCTCCTACTAAAGGAAACGCTGGTGGCACCAGCCCAGAAAGAGCATCCATGGTGCAGGAGCTGCTCTGAGCTGCTGGGCATAATTCACTATCTGTGCTGGAGGGGGGGCTGGCAACCCATTAATTACAGCTGACAATTAACATCTGCCACAGGAGGAACAGCTGAACCTTGGAACAAGGATGGATGAAATGGGGGTGCAGAGCAGGTCCCGGGCAGTGGGGCAGGGCCAGGCACAGCAGAGAACAGTGCTATGGAGCTGCTTGAATTCAGCCAAGCACCAGCTCTCCTCCAGGGCCCCGTGCAGCCTGCACCAAGGAGGGGACACCAGTTTGTGGCCAGGAGCTGCTGGTTTTCTCCCCACACAGGGCTGCTGTCCCCGTGTCTCACATCCCTCCCCACTGCACTGTGCAGGCAAATCCAGCTCCTCTGGCCCCTTTGGCTCCTCTGGCTCCTGCTGGGGAGTTCTCCTGGAGTCCCAGAATCACTGAGGTTGGAAAAGAGCTCCAACACCACCGAGTCCAGCCTGTGCCTGATCCACTCCTTGTCCCCAGCACAGAGCACTCAGTGCCACCTCCAGTTATTCCCTGGACACTTCCAGGGATGGAGACTCCAAACCAGCCCCTGCCAAAGCCTGACCCTTTCCCCACCATTTGTAGGAGAAGTTCCACTCCTGTAGCTCTCACAGCCATTTGTGAGTCACTCCAGGACTGGGTTATACTGAACAAGCTTTTTTCTTTCAGTTGAAAAGATGCTTTCAGAAAGAGGTCATAGACAGAAAGGTGAAACAGATGTTCCCAAAGGCAATTCTTGCCCAGACCCCTACTCCTGTTTCTTGAAATTGCTGCAATTATCATACCAAGAGCTGTTTTATGTGTCAGCGACCATCCCCTGGGGCTGAGCTGGCAGCACAAATCAGCAGCTCACAGTGTCTGGCACCAGGCAGAAAAATTACCTGGATATTGTAATAAACATTGTTAGTTCAAGCCATGGTGGGAGCAACCACTTGGGAAAATGCTGATGGAATTTTTGGTGCACACACACAAGCCATAATAAAAAGAAAGATAAAAATCATTATAGCAGCAGGAATAATTCCCTGCTGCGCCCCCAGGAAATGCCTCCCACCATCCCAGAATGTCCTGCAGAGTCCTGCAGTTTGAGAGCTGCCCACAGGGACATGGGCCTGGCCAGGCAGCACCCAGGGATTTTGGGTTCATGATCCCATCATGTTTACAGGGGGAACATGGACATTTCACAGAGAACATGTGTGATCTTGCTTCCTCACACACCATTTTGGGGGACTTCAGAAGAAAACATCAACTGCAGAGAAAAGCTAAAAACTCCAGAATTCAGAGAATCTCCTGCATTGGATGGGAGCCACAAGGATCATCGAGTCCATCTCCAGACCCTGCATGGGACACCCCCGAGAATCCCACCCCAAACTCACTTTTGTGCTCCCCCATTACCACCTGCAGCATTTATGGTTCCCAAAATAAACCCTGACCTCCCCAACCCCTCTCCCTGGGGCATTGCCCCAACTACCTGACCCATCCCACTCAGCACAGGCTCACACTGAGCTGCTCCCAGGTTTAAAACATCCTCACACACTGGGATTCACCCACGGCTCTGATTGCAGAAAGCAGCTCAGGCTCTGAGCTCTTGATGTGTGAGGACCCCCTGGGACACCAGCATGCACCCACATAATGGCTTTGAACCCCCACACACCCATACCCTCTCCTGCCAGGGAAGAGACCCAAATTCCCAAATTATGCCCTCCAAATGAGCATTTTCTCAGCCCACTGTGTGTCAGCAGGCAGTGAGTAATTCACAGTGGCTCTAAGATTAGCTAACCGAGCACTGTGACTCATCAGCCAAGCCTCTGCACCGCTGGGAAAATTCAATTTTTCTTTAGCAACAGAGGTTCAGCTGTGGAAATTAGAAATAATTAGGGTTCAGAGAGGCTGCAGTAACATGAGGATTCTTCTTTAAACCTCTCTGCTACAGATCCTGGTGCCCGTGGTGCCTTTGTGTCCCCAGCACAGGGCTCAGCTGGCACAGCCAGGGCAGGGCTGGCAGTGGCAGCTCGGACCAGCAGAGCCTGATCCCCAGGTGCTCATTAGCTCACACCCAGCAGCTAATTAACGCCAGGCAGAGCCATTACAGCTGCTGCCAGCCACGCTGAGCAGGTGATGGGTGGGGAAGAGCCCAGCAGGCAGGATCCCCACCCTGCAGCCTGAGCCACAGAGGCACAGAGGCAGCCTGGGCTCCACTCTGGGGCTGTCCCTGTGTGCAGGGGGCAGCTCTGGCAGCCCCACACAGCCCAGAGCTGGGGAAGGCCGCGTTTCACCCCCTGTGGCACTGGCAGGAGCCGTGCCCTGCACTCACCTGCCTCTCATGCCCCATTCTCTCTTGGCACCGTGTTTGTTCTGGAGCTCTGTGGCGGATCCAGTAAAGGGTCACAGGTGCAGGGGCTCACCTGCAGCACTGAAATGTCACTCCTCTGTTTGATCCTTTCAGCTGGTGTTAGGACAGACAGACAGACAATGTCAGACCAGCGGGCACCACAAGGGACACAGGAAAAACAAGGAGAGCTGTCACTGCAGGGAGGGTCTCTGGGGGAGGGTCCCTGCCCAGCCCCTGGCACAAAGGGCAGCAGACCAGCTTGGGAACCTCCCTGCTGCTGGCACTGGCATTTCCCCTGAGCTCTCAGCTCAGAGCCCGGGGCAGGAGCAGCCCTTTGTTTGCTCAGCCAGGGCACAGCAATGTCAGGAATGTCACACACCCAGTGCAGGGACAGCAGGGACCGGGCAGGCTCCTGCCACGGGCACAGGTGCTCAGTGCAGGAGCAGAGCCCTGCCGAGCTGCCAGTGCCAGTCTGTGCCCATCAGGGGCACGGGGCGAGGCCCCGTGCGAGGCACAGCAGCTCTCACTGGGCTGGGGCACAGCGGGCAGGGCTGGGGGCACCAGGCTGTGCTGCAGAGACAGGGCAGTGGGGACCTGCACCCTGGGGAGCACTGCAGCATCACAGGATGGACACCAGCCCTGAGCAAACCCTCCCAAGGATCTCATGGCCCCAACCTAGAGACAATCAGTGCCCCACACGTGAGGTGTGACACGATTCCCTCCCACCCAGCAGAGCTGCTCTGGAGTGCTCCTGCCTGCCCCTGGGCCCCGAGTGCCACGGCCAGCACTCACCTGTGCCCTTGGCATCTCCTCCAGCCTTGGAGCAGCCCTTCACTGGAGATGGGAGCACACAGCTGCTTTTCCGGGGAGCAGTGAGGAGTAGGGTCCTGGTTATTCTTATTTGCCTTTTAAAATTATTTTTTAAGTGAACAGAAGGCTGCTTGTAGCTCCCCACAGCTCACTGCTGCAATGCTACAGCCAAATGCTTGGCAGCACTTTTGGGCAGGAATTTTGTACAATGCACAACTGTGTGAGCAGAAAACACAAAAACCACCTCACAGCCATCAGGTCAGCCCAGGCCTAGCTGGAGAAGATGCTAGAAAAACCTCACAAAGAGCCCCTGAGGCCAGAGGGCAGCAGCTAAGAAAGGCAGGGCTGTTCTCCTGGAGCAGCACTCCCAGCACAGGAGCGCCTCTGCCAGCCTGGGTAAACACCCACTGCACAGAGCATCCACACAAGGGCAGCAGCACAGCTCCTGCTGGACACTGCTGTCCTTCTTGCACTTATTTTTGGCAAACAGGAAGCTCATTGATTTGTTTGCAGAGGTGACAGAAATGAGCTGGGGAAGCAGCTGTCCTGGTTCAGCACCTCATGTTCTCACCACAGCCTGGCTGCTGCTCCAAGGGATGCAGATTTCCCTTGCTGGGCTGGGCTGGGACTCAGCAGAAGGGTTCTGGTGCTGAGCTCTCCTCGTGACACTGCTGCTGGAGGGGGAAGCTCTGACCTCTCCTGCTGACACTCAGAGACCACAGGCTGAAGCAGCACAGTCCAGGAAAACAGCAGTGTGTGATTTCCGACCTGCTCCTCTAACTCAGCCAGAGTTCACCCCTGTGCTTGCTGCAGCACATCCAAAATTCCTGCTGGCAGGAAGCAGGATCAGAGCACAGATCCTGCAGCTCCAGGGCACCTCCCACAGCCACGCAAGCCTTCACTGAGCAGGGACACCCTGAACTGTTTTCTCCAGCACCAGAAACGACAGATCACCTCAAATTAATGTCTCTGGACTGAGGGAACCCAAGGAAAGGCAGACTAATGCAAACCCAAAAAATGAACTGATACAGTTCCAAAATCCTGTCCATAGGTCACTTCAGTTTGTGAACCCTTTGAATTTGGCAAAACCGCTGTTGGTTTGCTGGTTTAGAATCGTGCATCACCTCTTGGCTGTGGGTAAGGAGAGGATCCCTGTGTCCAACATGTTCAGAGGGCCTGAAATCACACTCAGAGTGTGGGCACCAGCTTCATGGCCATGGCCACGTTCATGTTCAGTGCACACACGGATTCCCTCCCTGGCTGGAGCCAGCAGCTCAGCACAAACCCTCCTCACACAGCAAGGGCAGGCCCAGGCTGTGCAGCCCTTCCAGGAAAGCTCAGGGGAGCACCAGGGACACCCAGGTCACCAGCACTGCTTGTGCACGTACCTGGAACCACTGACCCTCCTGCCCTGCAGTGAACAGCACGAGAGAGCTTCAGCAGGCAATGAGAGCCACTCTGCTGGGTGTTGCACATCTTCCAAGGTTTAATAGACACAAAGTGAGCCCCTTGTACTTAAGACACTACAATGATTTCATTCTATTGCATGTCCTGACCCAATTACATTTCTCAGAGTAGAGTATTGAATAAAAGTTCCATAGCTTTAAAATTAACAAGTGTGTGAAATCTGTAAGTAAAATAAGCAGCAGCAATAATCTGGGGAATTTTATCAAGAATAGCTAACTTTTAATAATAAATACATTCCGAGGTGTGGTTTTTGCTGTTCTCCTAGTCCATTGCCATCCAACTGGTCAAGTTCTCATCCTGGGGTAAGAGATGCTTTGGCCTTTCCTGCCTCCCACCAGAAGAGCCTCCCAGCCCTGTCCTGGTGCCTGTCACTGTGCTGGTGGCACAGGAGCATCTGCAGGAGCCTCGTCCTGCGCTGTGCCTGCTCCTCCTGGAGCACGTCGGGTGTTCCAGGCTCCGTGACCCAGGGAGAACAGCTGTGCTCCTCTTCTGTTACCTGGGGAGAGCCAGAGAGGGACAGGGACAGGGAGAGGGAGAGGTTACTGACACAGAGCAGCAGCAGCAGCCAGGCACACACAGCACTTCCCTCTAAAAATAGCCAGGAATTCTGCTCCCAGCTGGCCCAGCCTGCAGCGCCTGCAGCTCGGGGAGAACGCTGTCAGGTTAGCAAAGCCAAAGGAAGAGTGGGGATTCTCCCCAGGACCAGCACAGGATGGATTTCAGCCATGATCATAAATCTCCAGTCCCTGCAGTGGCTGCAGGGTGGGTCACTGGAGGTTAATCCACCACGAGTCCCCACGGAGCACGCCACGTGAAGAACATCTGCCTCCACTTTCCAAACACAATCTACAAAATAGGATTATTGTCCCCTTGGGAGCAGCCTGCAGAGGCTTTGCTGAGTACCTGCAGTGCCCAGTGAGGTGGAGCAGGATCTGGACCTGTGCTCCTGACACACAGCACTAACACCAGAGAAGAGCAGATCAAAACCCCCAAACCTCCCCCAGCTGAGGTTTGTGCCTTACAGAGCACAATGAACCAAGAGCAGCAAATGCAGCAAGGGGATCCCATCTCCAAAGCTGCTGACAGGGCAGCAGCACTGCTTCTGCAGGCAGGGGACCCAAAGTGACACTGATTCACTCCGACTCAGCATCCAGAATGATCCTCAGCACTGCCCACACAATGCAGAATGCAAAGAGCTGAGTCAATACCAGGAACATCTGTCCCTAAAGCTGTATCACAGACAAGGGCTGCAGCCAGGTCTCATACACTCCTTCAGTATTGGCAGAAACTGGGAGGTCTCACCCCAGGGCTCTGCTACCTGCAGCCAACAGAGTAAAAATTCACACTAATCTTGCAGGACAATCTATTTGTCTTCTGATGAACAGAGAGACTTTGAAGAACACACAACAATCTCACTCGCAGGGTTATCACCTTACACCTGGGAAAGCCTTCCTGAGGCCCAGGGACCTGGAACAACAGCCCTCAAGTGGCTTTGTGAGCACTGACCCTTTAGAGACAGATTACAGCCTGAGAAGATCTTGTCTAAACAGGAAAAAATGCATTTCCTGGCTGAGGAGGTAACAGCAAGCCCTCGGGTGGTTGGATTGGATTCTTTGGGATTTCTCACTGGGAGGAAGAAAGAATCCCACCAGAAGTGCCAAACAGGTCCCAGGGAAGGGTCCTGCCCTGCCAGGGCTCCTCCATGGGGACAGGGATAAACCTCAGCTGCTCTGGGAACTACCTGAGGGCAAATATCAGGGGTTCTGTCCTGGAGCAGACACCTGGGCTACCAAACACAGCAGGTGGCTCTAACCTGGGCATGCAGCTTGGAGCCTGTACCTGGGGGCACCTGTACTGTAACTCTACATGTACCTGTGCCAGTACCTGTGCCTGTGGGCACCTGTACTGTAACTCTACATGTACCTGTATGTGTATGTGTACCTGTACCTGTACCTGTACCTGTACCTGTACCTGTACCTGTACCTGTGCTTGTGCCTGTGCCTGTGGGCACCTGTACTGTAACTCTACATGTACCTGTATGTGTACTTGTACCTGTGCCTGTGCCAGTACCTGTACCTGTACCTGGGGGCACCTGTACTGTAACTCTACATGTACCTGTGCTTGTGCCTGTGCCTGTACCTGTACTGTACCTGTGCCTGTACCTGTACTGTACCTGTACCTGGGGGCACCTGTACTGTACCTGTGCCTGTACCTGTACCATACCTGTACCGTGCCTGTACCTGTGTCTGTACCTGTACCTGTGCCTGTACTGTACCTGTGCCTGTAGCAGAGTGCAGAAGCCAATTTATCTTTGCAGGCTGCAGCACCCCAAGTGTGCCCAAGCAGCTTATTTTGGGGATTATTTTCTAACATGAATCAATTAGCAGCAGGCTGTAATTGAGCATCCCCAGGTCAGTGTCTCCCCAGCTGTCTGTCCTGGGCAGTGCAGAGCAGCCAGCAGCTGAGCTCCCTCCTTCCCACGCCCTGCTCTCACAGCAGGAATAAAGGGGGCAGTGGGACCCCCAGCTCTGCCCACTGCTGAGGTTTGCAACTGGCTCAGCTCTCAAGGCCGTGTTCTCCAGCACTGGAGCTCTCAAACTCATCACCCAAACATCCCTGTGACAAATCCTGCACTGAGGGTTTCTGTCTTTGGAAAGGCTGTTTTCCACATGAGTAAATGGCTCTGGTTATTGGCTTGCATCAAAACAGACCAAATCATCTCTCACAAGGGAAGTCAAACGAGTAATTTGCTACAATTCATTTCTTCAGCTGCAGAGAGCACACAGGAAATACACTTTATGAAGAAACCCAGGCTGGCTGGCCGGCCCTGCACTAGCAGGGACTATTGCAGATGAAACAGGAACTGGCAATCAGTGAAGGCATTTGCTCCTTTGGAAATTCATCAGCTTAATGAGAAGAGCCTTCGTTAACACTGCCAGAGACAGCAGGCAGGGAGCAGGCCCGGGGGACTGGGCTGGTGTGGGGCAGCCACAGGCTCAGGTGGAACAGCTCTGGCACCGTGACCCTCCCACAGCACAGGGACATGGCCCTGGGCCCCTGCAGGGTCCTGCTGGGTCACAGAAAGGCCCAGGAGCAGCAGGAGGGCACTGGCAGCTGACTGGAGAGCTGCAGGCTGGGCACAGGGCTGTGCTGCTGAAGAGCCCAGGCTCTCCAGGAGCGAGGGATTAAAGCCCTATCTGTGCCCTTGCTGCCCGACAGCAGCAGCCTGTTTGAGCTGCACTAATCCCAGGGTGTGCAGAGTTCATCCTGTGCCTAATGCAGAGCCCATGTGCTCTGTGCAGGTAGGGGCAGCACACAGCAGCTGCAGCAAGCACATTGCAGCAGAACAAAGCAGCCCTGTGTGCAGGTACAACCCCATCCTGCAGGCAAGCAGCTCCCTCCCCACCACGGCAGCAGGGACAGGGGCTGGGGGACTCAGGAGCTGGGACACAACTTCATAGGGAAAGCAAAAACTGCACACACAAACAAAGCAAAACAAGAAATGAAATCCCTGCTTCCATGGGCAGGCAGGTGTTCAGCCACCTCCAGAACAGGGCCCTGCCACATCTCACCATGACTTGGGAGAACAAATGGCATCACTCCAAATGTCTCCCCTTCCTCATTATTCCCCCACTTTGTACACTAAGTAAAATGTCACATGGACTGGAATAGCCCCTGGGCCACTTGGGGGTCACCTGTCCTGGCTGTGCCCCCTCCCCAGCATGCCCTACAAGGGGCAGGAACAGCCTTGGCTGTGTGCAAGCCCTGCTCAGCAACAACAAAAACATCTCTATTTTATCAACCCTGTGTTCAGCACAAATCCAAAGCACAGCCCCAAACCAGTCACTGTGCAGCAAGCTGATTCTGCCCAGCCAAAAGCAGCACATGGAGTTTTACAGGCAAGCAGCTCTGGAAGTCTTTACAGCCAGGAGCTGAGCTTGTCACTCAGCCCTCACACCCTGCTCACCTCCATCCCAGCACCACTGATGGCAACTTATGGAAAAAACACATCAAGGCTGAAAAACCCACAGCTTGCATGTTTTTTTGCATTAAGAGCCTTCACATCATTTTTTGGGATCCAAGTCCTACCTTTCACACCTGAACATGAAAATGAGAAATAGTCAGTTATTCAATGCCAGGCTGGACAGAGCTTGGAGCAGCCTGGGATACTGGAAGGTGTCCCTGGCCATGGTGGGAGGTGGAACAAAATGATCTTTAAGGTGCCTTCCAACCCCAACCCTTCTGTGGTTCTACAGCCTGTGCTGGCCCATGGTGTCAGGCAGCCCACGAGCCCAGCAGCTGCATGTGCCAGTAGCAGTGCATGGCTGAGTGTGCAGATCCTGTTTGTTCTCACCTGCAGAGCACAGCCACCCTTCCCCACACAGAGCTAACATTCCCAAAATCCCCTGCTCCTTTTTGGCCCCAAGGAGCCTTTCTGTAAGTGCCCTTTGGAGGTGCTCATCACTGTACAAATACCTGCTGAAGCAGCACAGAGGCAGGGTGAGCTCTGAGCCAGAGCTGAGGCCAGAGAAGTCCCTTGGGTGCTCCTTGGCTCCCCCCCTGCTGCTCTCCCTGCTTGCTGGGAACAGGGGAATTGTAGCTGCAATTCCAACACCTCCACTTGAGTTCAAAAACCCAACACGTAAATAAACGTGACTCAGGAAAACATACAGAAATTTTGGTTTTACTTTATTTGTAAAAGTTTTCAGAGAAACCAATTTCCGGGTCCTTTCTCCACACCTCTCTCCATTCCCTGCCCTGAGAGCCCAGCACAGCCCTGATCTGTGTGGATCCTACAGGCACTGGGTGCACTGTGGGCTGGGACACTGGGGACACCCAGCTGTGCTGCCCACTGGGGCACAGCCAGCAGGGCCTGGAGCTGCACTGGAGCTTGGGGACACTGCTGGGGACACCCAGCTGTGCTGCCCACTGGGGCACAGCCAGCAGGGCCTGGAGCTGCAGCCCCTCAGCCCAGGAGCAGCTCTGTGCTCCCAGGGAGCTGCTCAGCCCTGGGTGGATCCAGTCTCCTGCAGCAGCTCCTGAAAGCCAATCTCACTGCTGGGGCAGTTACAAATGGCACAATGCATGGCCTGGTGGCATTTGCAGAGAGCAGCCTGGGAGCAGGGAGGGGATGGAGAGGGGCACGCTGGCAGGACAGGCAGCACTGACCCAGTGTCCCCAAAGGCAGGCCCTGGGCACAGTGGCAGGTGCTTTGGGAAGGGGAAGAGCAGGATGTCACCTGCAGCTCCAACCACCAGTGCTGGGCACACAAAAATGCAGCACAGTCTATTCTGGACTTGCTCTCCCACCTTGCATTGGCATGCAGAGACGCTGACTCCAAGCTGTTTGCAGGAAGACTGTGAAACAGTAATTAAGTTGGAGGCCTGGTTTTAGTGACTGAAGCATCTAGAAAGCAGGCCAAGAAAAATCTCAAGCATTCATCTTCTGCACTGAAATATTCCATGTGAGCAGGCAGGTGTGTTAAAAATACAGCTGTCACACCAACCATCCCCCTCACTTTATATCAAGGTACTGTATTTTTGTGCCACTGGGAGAGCAGAGGAGAGGAGGTGAAAGAGGAGTGACTTCTGCTGCTTCCCAAGCTGCTGGCAGCAGCACTGGCTGCAGGGACACACAGAGCCCCAAACACCTCTGGAGGTGAAGGCACAAGGTGATATTCCAGGTTTTACATGAGTGGTTTCTACAGACAGTGACATGCAGCCAGCTCTGTTTGCTGCACACAGCAGTGTGATGGATGCCTGGAGGTACTGACACTGAGGGTCTGCTAAGCTCAGAGCAGCTCAAATGAAAGCCTTCAGCATCTGCATGTTTAATGGTTCCACTCACAGCTTGGGGACAGGAGACAGAAAGAATAAAGGACTTTCCAGACTGAAAAAGCAAAGGAATATACATCTTGTAAAGTTGCTCCATGCAGAGATGTGGATGAAAACCTACCAGCAGTTTTTACTAAAGGTTTTACTGCATGTCTGTGTGCAGGGAGGATTACAGGGCACAGACCCAGCCCTGCCAGGACCTGTCCCTGCAGGGACCCCTCCCCACACAGCAGGGCTGGAGCAACACACTTGGAGCTGCTTGCAAAGCCCCTGACCCAGCACACGAGGCTCCTGGTGCAGGGAGGGGGCCTTTGGAAACACAGGTGTGCCTCCCTCCCTCCTGGGCCCCAGGCCAGGGCTCAGCCAGGGCTCATTCCCAGCAAAATGTGTGAGACACCAGCCCAGGGCACAGCTGGGGCAGTGGCCACTGCCAGGGCTCATTCCCAGCAAAACGTGTGTGACACCAGCCCAGGGCACAGCTGGGGCAGTGGCCAGGGCTCATTGCCAATAAAATGTGTGTGACACCAGCCCAAGGGTCCTCACTCCCCCTCCCCAGCCCTCAGGTGGGGTTTCCTTAAGGGAAAGGCAAACATCTGTCCCTGCAAGCCAGGGGCAAGTGCTGGCCCTGTGCCTGGAGCTGCCTCTGTGTCACACGCCAGGGAAGCCACAGAGCAGCCCCAGAAGATGCTGAGCAGACATGTCTCTCCTGGCACTACTCTAAACCAAGTCTTACAAGTTGGAGTTCTACAGGCTGCTATTCTGCCTGTTGTTTTTCCAGAAACTCGTTTTACTTAATTAAAACCCTGCCATTACCTGACTAGTACTTTCCTTGCAAAGAAACCCCAAGGACAAAGCAGTAACAACAAGAAGTGATCCTACCAGCTTTTCCAACTCAAACCAAGTTAAAAAAAAAATCCAATTTTTCCAGTTTTGTGCATCCACAAAACTCCTGCAGTGTTTATACATTTTTGCAGTAACTCCTCTCTGCAGAACACATCACATGGCAGAAAACAGAAAGGTTCACAATAAAAAGTGTCACCAGTCACAAACTTCTCCTGTGCCCAGGAGTAGCATGAGTGGTGTCAGTGCTGAAGCCACCTCCTGGACTCCTTCTGATGACAAAACCTTTGTGCCACTGCAGCCCCAGTGTGATGCATTTTATAGTGTTCCCATGCAATATTCCCAGACCAGCTGGGGCTGCCCCTGGATCCCTGGCAGTGCCCAAGGCCAGGCTGGACACTGGGGCTGGAGCTCCTGGGGCAGTGGGAGGTGTCCCTGCCATGGCAGGGTGGAATGGGATGGACTTCAGGGTCCCTTCCAGCCCAAACCCTTTCATACCATCCTTCAGGAAAGGACAATGAGCAGCTGAAGGAAACGTTTCAGTCCTACCTTGTGGAAAATCAAGGAAAGCAACAAACTCCAATCCTCCCACAAGGAGAGAACTAGGTACAGACAATTCTCTGAAATAATGGGCAGTTTTATAAGTGATGCACCAAAACCCCAGACATGCTGGTCTAATTGGGAAACTAGGTAACTGTGACATGTAGATCACAGGCAGCTGTGTAGCTCTGCTTTTCTAGTTTTGCAGTTCTTTATCCAACAGCCGTGTTGTTTTCAGGCTGGCAGACTGTGCTGCCAGCTCAGCTCAGACATGCAAGGCAGGAAATCCCCTGTGCAAAGCCAGCTGAAGGAGGCCCAAACCAGTGATGTCTGATAAATGTATACACCATACACACATGCAGGGGTTTGGCTGAAGAGCACAGAGGGAAGCAATGATTTGGTCTAATCCAGGCCATCCCATCATTTCCTTATCCACATGTTCTCCAGATGTTCTCCTTTCCCCCCATTTACAGACCTGCTCTGCACCTGTAGCTCAGACCCCATGGTGTCTCTGGAGCCAGGGCTGCTTCTCCTCCTCCTCAAGGCCCTGCCCTGCAGCCTGTCCCCATGCTGGCAGCTCCTGCTGGTCCCAGGGCAGTGCTCTGGGCTGGTGTGTGGGGGCCAGCACCCTCCCACCCCATCCCAGCTCTGGGGACCAGCTTCCATCCCATCCCATCCCATCCCATCCCATCCCATCATCCCATCCCATCAGACCAGCTCCCATCCCATCCCATCAT
>JAOTIY010000256.1:34931429-34944368 GCA_027123655.1 Muscicapa comitata | reverse complement strand
GGGGGGCTCAGCCTGGAGAAAAGGAGGCTCAGGGGGAATTTCTGTCTCTGCACAACTCCCTGCCAGGAGGGGACAGCGGGGGGGATTTGGGATCTGGGAACAGGGAACAGGGACAGGAGCAGAGGGAACAGCCCCAGGGTGGGCAGGGGAGTTCAGGGTGGATTTTGGGAATAGTTTTTCATTTAAAGAGTTGTTACCCTTTGCACTGCAGTGGTGAAGTCCCCATCCCTGGGAGTGCTCAAAAACCAAGGGCATGTGGCACTTGGGGTTCATTGGTGGTGCTGGGGATGATTGGGCTGGGTGAACCCCAAGGTCTTTTCCAACATGAATGATTCTATGATTCTGTGATTGAGGGTTTTTTTTTTTCTAATGAGAGTGTTTTCCCCCAAAGCAAAGTGTGTTCCCTGTGGCCTCTGGGGGGCTGGCCAGGGCTGGGGAGTCGCTGCCTGCATGGTCAGGATGTGGGGCTGGAGCTTCATCAGCGTTCCACAGAAATGGTGAAAAATTCCCAGTTTGTGTATTTCACCTGAAATTCAGATTTTTTCACAGGAGAAATGAAAACTTCATTTGAGCTCAATAATTTAATTTTCTGTAACTCTTTATTCTTTTTATACCTTTTAAAATAAAACTGCAGAAGAGTCTTTATTGTGCTAAAAAGCGCTGGCATGGCCAGTATTGAAAACACTCCAGAAGAGACAATTTACACGTTGTAAACAAATGAATGGAGGTAATTAATTCCGGGTCCTGGTCCAGCCAGCTTTACAATCCTTGTAGCAATTAATTTGTCTAAAATTACATGGCTTTACAAAGGTGCTTCTGTTCACTTTGGGGATTTTAGCAGTCCCAGCTGGTACAGCCTCAATCTTTCATGAGGCACCGAGACTCAGCCATTTATCATTTCTAACATATGCTGCAGAAACACTAAGTAACATCCAGCAGCTGTTTATTGCTAACGTTATGCTACTATAAACATGTGCTATCGAGGCTTTTGCTTTTATTATTTTTTTTTTCCTGTAAATCAATTTTATTTCCTTGAAATGAAATTTTCTTATTGGTAGAAGTGAGGAAAAAAGCAAGAATCCAAGAAGGAAAGTTGTGGTGCTGTGAGGCAGAAGCTGAGGGTGCTGCTGTGGCACAGCCTGGGGACAGCCTGGGGACTCTCCTTCCTGCCAGACAAAACTCGTGGCATTTCGTGGCAGCAAACTTGTGGTTTCTGTGGCCACAGTTTAATGTTTCTGCATCAGTTACTGGGGTGCTCCTTCCAAGCTATGTTGCAGAAACACAGTGGGTAGAGAAATGCTATTAATTATGGGTAGAGAAATGCTATTAATTATGCCAGTGTGTTAGAAATACATTGGTAGAAAGTGGATCATGTCATGCTACCCTGACACATTTGCTGATACAAGATGTAAGAAATAATTTCTTAAGCCTTTGGTGTTGAAAAGAATCATTCTTGGAGTTAAATGTCCCTGTTGATATTAATGAGGCTGGAAAACATGCAGCCAAAGAGTGAAATGCTGACTTGAACCTTAAAATGGGATTTATTTTGCTTCCCCAGATTTGAAGGTGTTGTAGACCAGGTTTACTAACTGCATCTTAATATTGTTCTCCTGCTCCTGGAATTATTACCAGGTCCTGCTGTTGAGCTCTCACTGGGAGTCCACTGTGCATCTGAAGTGTTATTTTTAGGTATCTTGCAAATAAATGCAGAATAAACAGAAAAAAAAATGAAAACATCCATAATTTTAAAAGAGTGAAGACAAAGCCCTAATATTTATTTTGCATCTCTCATCCGTCCGTGTAATGAATTGTTGCAGGGAAATGCACTCTTCATTCTCTCTGTTTCACTGGCAAGTGGAAGCTGTGTACCCAGCGTGCTTTAATTGCATCTTGTGACTACAATGAGCTCTTAATTACAGGGATGTCAGAGCAGCACCTGGCACTCTGTGTGCAGTGGGCAGGGCTGGGCTGGGCGAGCTCTGGGGAGGTGCTGTGGGCACCTGGAGCCCTGCCATGCCTCACTGCCACCCCTCCCTGTCACCCTGCCATCCCTGTCACCCTGACATCCATCCCTGCCATCCCTGCCATCCCTGTCACCCTGCCATCCCTGTCACCCTGACATCCATCCCTGCCATCCTGCCATCTCTGCCATCCCTGCCATCCTGCCATCTCTGCCATCCTGCCATCCCTGTCACCCTGCCATGCCACCCTGCCACTCTGCCATCCCTGCCATCCATCCCTGCCATCTCTCTCTGCCATCCCTGCCGTCCCTGTCCCCTTGTTACTCTGCCATCCCTGCCATTCCTGCCACCCTGCTTGTCACGCATTCCTGGAGCTGGAGAACAAAGCCACAGCACAGGAGCAAAGCCAGGCTGTGGTATCTATCCTCATCTGTGATTCATGCTTTGTCACTGGGTGCCAGGGAGAGCCAGGAAGCAGCACATGGCAAGTGCCAGCATCTCCTGTCCCCTGGGAAGGTGACACGCTGGTAAGGAGCTGCTGGAGGAGTCAGGGAACAACTGGTGTCCTGTTCTTGTGAGGGAACCCCCGTGGGGACATTGGAGCAGAGCAGAGGGCATTGGCTGGGTGTGATGGGCAAGGCAGCTCCTCTGTTTGCACATTGTACATGGGTTTGGGATGGGTTGGGATGGGATGGGACGCAACAGAAGAACAGAATATTTTCAGTTGTAAGGCACCTACGAGTCCCACTCACCTGGACAGGTGTAGTCTCAGTTTGGTGCTCCAGGACTGCCCAGAGCAAAGCAGAATGTGGAGGGCATTGTCCAAATGCCAAGCACTGCCAGGGTGAGGGTGAGCAGGGTGAGGGTGAGCAGGGTGAGGATGAGCAGGGTGAGGGTGAGCAGGATGAGGATGAGCAGGGTGAGGATGAGCAGGGTGAGGATGAGCAGGGTGAGGATGAGCAGGGTGAGTGTGAGCAGGGTGAGGGTGAGCAGGGTGAGGATGAGCAGGGTGAGGATGAGCAGGGTGAGAGTGAGCAGGGTGAGGATGAGCAGGGTGAGGGTGAGCAGGGTGGGGATGAGCAGGGTGAGGAGCTGCCATCTCCTGCTCACTGCCACAAAATTCTCTGCTGGTGTCTGTGGCTCAGGCTGGAGCAGTCACCCCCAGATCATCAGCCCTGTGCTGGGGTGAGTGACAGCTTTCCCCTGCCAGGCAGAGAGTGCAGCCTCTGGAGCATTCCCAACTGTTCCAGGCAGGCTCAGGGTTTCTATTTTAGGGCAAATCACATATTCTGTAGTGATAAGTTAACGTTCTTAGTAATGCAGTGTGTTGTGCACAAAAAGCAGCACACTGCTACTATGATTTTCTTCTTCAAGTGCTGAGACTGCTTTTGCTTTGTTGGGATCATGTACTCATAGAATCGTTTACTTAGATAGAATTATCAGACTGCCTGCTGAACCCTGCAGAAAATACTGGAACTGGGAAATCAGTGCATCAGCTCAACTTCCCATCAGCAGAACTCTGTATTAATTTATTAAGAGTGACATCTCTGCTGATAGGTTCAAGGGCCTGGTGAATATTCATACCAGGTTTGTTTCCTGCCTGCTGACTCGAGCAGGCTTCCCAGATCAGTTGTAGTCATGGATACATGGAAATGACACTTTGGGGTTTGTTTTCTCAGTGGCAATGCCTTTTCACACAATATTCCAAACACTATCACAAAGAATTGTCAAAAGCTCTCCTCCTGCAGTGATGGCAGATCAGGAGCACTTCCCTGAGGTTCAATTGCCAAGAAAATGCTGCCCTGGGGCTCACTGGGACTGGGCATCCTCTCAGTGATGGGAGGTTGGTTTGGTTGCAGTGGAAAACATTTGATGAGATGCTTTGGCCAGAAGATTTCAGACAGGGTATTGATGAAGCTGAAGCTGCAGTTTTGCATTGCTCACTGGTAGGAGTGGTGGGGAAATCCTCAATAAAATCACTGCTTAAACAAGAGGCCCGGGGGGCAGGAAGGGAGGTGATGGGGAGGTGACAGCAGCCCTGGAGCTGAGCCCTGCCCTGGGAGGCTCTCAGGGCTTGTGGGGACACTGTGTCCCCTTGGGCCTGTCCTGGGCTCTCCTGGGGAAACCTCGGGCAGATCAGAGTCATGGGGGTTGGAATGAACCTCTGAGATCCACGAGTGCAGCCTTTGCTGCTCACCACAAAGTCAACTAAACCAGCTAAACCAGCTTAAACAGCTAAACCAGCTAAACCAGCTAAACCAGCTAAACCATGTCAACCAGCTAAACCAGCTTAAACAACTAAACCAGTTAAAACAGCTAAACCAACTGAACCAGCTAAACCAGCTAAACCATGTAAACCAGCTAAACCAGCTTAAACAGCTAAACCAGCTAAACCAGCTAAACCGTGTCAACCAGCTAAACCAGCTAAACCAGCTAAACCAGCTTAAACAACTAAACCAACTATACCAGCTAAACCATGTCAACCAGCTAAACTAACTAAACCAACTAAACCAGCTAAAACAACTAAACCAATTAAACCAGCTAAACCATGTCAACCAGCTAAACCAGCTTAAACAACTAAACTAACTAAAGCAGCTTAAACAACTAAACCAACTAAACCATGTAAACCAGCTAAACTAACTAAACCAGCTAAAACAACTAAAACAACTAAACTAACTAAACCAGCTAAAACAGCTAAACCAACTAAACCAGCTAAGCCAGGGAGGGAGCTGGGGCTGCAGGGACACACGGAGTGTGAGCTGGCCCAGATTCTGTTTTCAGCTTCATTTGGCAAAGTCTTCTGAGCTCTCCTCCAGAAACCGTCCCACAAAAGTGACAATAACAATATTTTGGATATAAGCCTAGCACAAAAGGGTAATAGGAACTCCATGGGCATGCGTGGGCTCTTGATTCATCCTCAGAGATGACAGATGTGCATTTATTTAAGATCTAGGAGTGGGACTGGTAATATTTATAGTGAGTTCTTTGTTCCCACTCTTCCTGAGCATGGCCAGTCAACAGGCTCAGTGCTCACACTGACCCCTCCTGCTGCAAACCCCCAGCCCCTGCCAAGCCTTTCCTCTCCTGCAGACACCTGGCAGGAGTGCTGAGGGTCCCCTGCTCGTCAGGGTCTCGTGGTGGAGCTGGCAAGGGCTGGCAGCTGTGTCTGAGCAGTGGGCTCAGTGCACCAGCAAGCTCCTCCTCGCCTTGTCTTTTTTATTTAAAACGGGTATTAAAATCAATCCCAGCAGGAGTTTGGTATAAAAGGAATTCTGTTTGCAGCAGCAGCTGCTGGAGGCAGTGGCTGAGGTGTAGCAGCTGCAGCATCAGCTGCTGGCTCTGGGGCAGACAGTGGATGGGTCTGCACTGGAGGGAGTGGGGGCTGTCCCTGTGCCCTGAGTGCTGAATGCTGTCCCTTGGCACAGCAGGGCAGGGCAGGGCAGGGCAGGGGCAGGGCAGGGGCTGGGAATGTGGGAATGGGCAGGGGCAGTGTTCATGGGGCAGTGTTTGTGGGGCACTGTTTGTGTGGCACTGTTTGTGTGGCAGTGTTTTGGGGCAGTGTTTTTGGGGCACTGTTTTTGGGGCACTGTTTGTGTGGCAGTGTTTTGGGGCACTGTTTGTGTGGCACTGTTTTGGGGCACTGTTTTTGGGGCACTGTTTTGGGGCACTGTTTGTGGGGCACTGTTTTTGGGGCAGGGTGTCCCACACTCCCCCCTGTGCCACACTCACTGTCTGAGCTCTGAGCAGCTCCCCTGGACCCACACAGGCTAAGCTGTATTTTAACCTGTGCTAAAGCATTTCATAACCTCATCCAGCCCTCTGCCAGATCCCTCAAACACCTGAGAAGAGACTTGAAAGGAAAGCAGCTGCTGCCCTGCAGCTTCCCCAGAGGAAAACTTGCAATAAAAGCTTGGCCAGTGCTCTCTAGTTGTCTCCCTGCCTTCTTTCAAATGCAACCTTATTTGTAGTAAAGCATTTACAAATGGAAATTCTTTTTTCTTTACCTTGCAGTGAACTTTGACCACTTCCAGATTCTGCGGGCGATTGGGAAGGGAAGCTTTGGCAAGGTAGGCTGGAGCTCTCATTGGCATGGTTTATCTGCTCTTATGGGCCTGTGCTTTATTGGAACAGTAACTGGGCTGAAATTGGCTATTTTTGTTTTTTTTACAATGGCTGCTCAGTGAACATGGGGAGAATGTTCAGGAAAATACCTTGCTGCCATTTGGCATTGCTTTAATTCTTGGCATTTTGGTTGTGACCATTTCACAGCAAACATTCCTTATGTTTTCAGTGTCCTGTGGGGATGTCTGGGCTGTGGGGGCCAGTGAGGCAGGAAGGTGCTGGAAGTTGTTCTTGGGGATGGGCTGGGCTGGCACGCTGCTCAGGAGGGTTCTGTGAAGCCCTGGGCTGTTTTCCCAATCAGAAATCACTAAAGCTGAAGAGGTTTTGTTGTTTATTTTTAACTGTTTTTTCTTGCCAAGCTGCTGGGAGGATGTGGGAGGTGATGATCAGAAAGCTGTGTATTCCTGGGATTGGCTCCTGGCTGCTTCCAGTGCAGCCCTTCTCCAGTCCCTGCTCCTCTGGCTCTCCCTCTGCCCCGTGCAGTGACTCTGGGCATTTGTCCCCTGCTGTGGCAGTGCCAGCCTGGCCTTCCTGGGCTGTGTGTGTGCTCACATGGCCCAGGGCTGCCCCGGCACCCTCTGTGTCCTTGTGAGCCAGTAGCCAGTCACCTGAGTGCCATGGGTGACAGCTGGAGTGACAGTGCCAGTGCTGGTCCCTGTGCATTGCTGGCAGTGCCAGTGGTGACCCCTGGGCATTGCTGACCCCTGGGCACTGCTGGCAGTGCCAGTGCTGGTCCCTGTGCACTGCTGGCAGTGCCAGTGCTGGTCCCTGGGCATTGCTGACCCCTGGGCATTGCTGGCAGTGCCAGTGCTGGTCCCTGGGCACTGCTGACAGTGCCAGTGCTGGTCCCTGGGCATTGCTGACCCCTGGGCACTGCTGGCAGTGCCAGTGCTGGTCCCTGGGCATTGCTGACAGTGCCAGTGCTGGTCCCTGTGCACTGCTGGCAGTGTCAGTGCTGGTCCCTGGGCACTGCTGGCAGTGCCAGTGCTGACCCCTGGGCACTGCTGGCAGTGCCAGTGCTGGTCCCTGGGCATGCTGAGCTGCTGTGTCACCTGCCCAGGTGACTCTTGTGTGCCAGTGCTGTGCCAGCACTGAGGCTTTGGGTGGTGACCTGCCCTTGGAAAGTGTGAAATGTGCAGTGACAAGGCTGTGGAGTGGCCCAGTCCAGCTCAGAGGGTGGCAGCAGTGTCCCCACAAACACGGGTGGCACAAACAGGACACCTGAGGGGTTGGGATAAGCTGCACCTGCTCGTGTTTCCCTCTGGCCATCTTGGCAGTTTCCCTCATTGTACTTTGATCAAAAGCTGAAGCCATGAGGGTGAGAAAATCCAGATGTGGCTCTGGAGCTGACCCACACTGTCCTTTGCCTTCTCCCTGACGAGGTCTTGTCCCACTGGGCACCTCAGGAGCAACTTGACCTGCTAGACTTGGCTGGCTGGAAGATGGAAACTTTGCAAAAGCAGGAATTTCCCAGGAGATCTGAGACCTGTTTGGTCAGAAGAACCCAATTTTTTACTGAAAATCCCTTTTTGAATACTTTATATGTATGAAGCAGTTTTGGTGCTGAGTGGTGGTGGCAGCACAGAATCAGCTGCAGTCTGCTCTGGGAGCAGAGAGGGGACACTGCCAGCCCCAGTGCTGCTTTCCAGAGGTGTTCTGTACAGCCTCACTCCCTGACAAACACCAGGAGATGGAGATGGAGCTCTGCCAGGCTGCTGGGCTCCTGCTGGGTGGTGGTGGGGGATTAAATACCAGCTCAGTCCCTGTGCTCTGGGGATAAGGCACACAGCAGAAGAAAGTGTCCCCAGACACTCCTGGAACACTCAGGCTCTTGTGTCTTCAGCTACAACCAAAGACCAAACACTCATTCAAAACCAGTGAAAAAACCAGCTCACATTTTTGTTTGGAGCTGATAGGAGAAGATTCAAATATGAACTTTGCAGAGAAGGAGGTTTTGTTCGTTTAAGGAGAGGCACCTGGAAAATTAATTCTGCTCAGGACATGAAAGAGAGAAAAAGCAATTCTTGTTCAGGGCAGGACTGTCCTGCCTTTGAAGGGAGCTGCTCCCTGTGGCTGCTCACTCTGTGCCTGGCTTTGCACAAAGGTTAAGTCTGGCACACAGCACCCCATCAAGCTGTCCATACCCTCCCAACAAAGTGCTGCAATGATTCATCTGTCACCTCTCTGCATTATTGTGTCAATATGCTGAGTTTCCTCTGACACTGAGAAAAGCTGTTTGTGTTTACAAAATCATTTCCAACTCACATTTGATCAGGAGAAACATAAAACTACCTACTTGGCAAGTGTTGTGAACAGTTTAGGAGTGGCTGAGTTGCTGTGCCCACGCTCAGGAAGGTGTTCAGGAGCCAGTGGCAGTGGGTGACCTGTGGCAGCTGTGACACTGTGATCTGTGGGGCAGGACCAGGAGCAGTGCCTGTGGTGGCCTTGGGCACTGCATTTCCTGCCAGGGTCACTTTGTGCCCCTCTCAGGACAGACTGTGACGTACTCGGTGTGGGAGCTGTAGGAAAGGAAGGGAAAAGGAGCTCAGAAATCCTTTTTAGGAGCTTGAGGGCCCCAGAGCTGTGGCTCTGGCATATCTGCAATAAATGGCCAATTTCTGTTTCCTAGAGATGGCTTTAATCAGCTTGAGGGTACAATTAATAAAATTATGGTCAGGTTCAATTCCATGTTTACTCCAATTAGCAAGTGTGTAATATTTTCCACGCATAGTAGAGGTGGTATGATTTGATTTCCAGTGATTTGCTATCAGCAGAGTGTTCCTCCTGCAGCACAGGCTCCTTCCCAAGCAGCAGCAGCAGCTGCTCAGGTTTTGCTGCTCTGAGTTTCCGAGGAGCAGCAGCCAGGAGAGGGTTTCTAGAACGGGGAGCAGGCTGTGCCCTGTTTCAGTGGGGAACAGGCTCTGATGGAGAGAGACAGGATGAGCCCAGAGGTGCCCAAAGGCAGTGGGGCATGGCAGGACCAGGACCTGAGCTGGTCCAAGTTGGTCTCTTGTGGCTCTGTGGGGCACCTGGGGCTGTTTGCTTTGAACCTGAGCCTCCCTCCTGGTTCTGCCTTTTCCAAGGGATGAGGAGCTGGATGGGGCTGTGGGAATTCATTATTTACTCTTCACTGCTGTGAAGAAATCAGAACAAACACCACTGCCCAGAGCAGCACCAGGGTACACCTGCAATGCTCTGGACAAACCCAGGCTGTATTTTCCTTCATAAACTCTCTTTGCTATATCATGCTGAGGTATCCATAATTTCATAGGAACCAAGGACCCTGCTCCTTATCATTTATGGCATGAAGTGGTTTGTAATTGGATTGTCCAGCCTGAGCACTGATCCCAGGGATGCCCAGGGTGGGATTGTCAGGGTGCCTGGGCAGGGACAGGGCTTGGACTCCTTGTGGGTCTTTTCCAGCTCAGGATATTCCATGATTCTGTGATTCTCTGACTCCACCATTGCTTCCAGTGACCAGGAGCAGGAATGTGAGCGAGCACAGAGCCCACACAGGAGGACCATCTATCACCTCTGATACCATCTCCCAGCTTGTCCCAAGGGATTGTTCTCCTTGCCTGGATGTTGCCCAGCTGTGAGCATGTTACTGGTAAAAGCCACAGGAGAGTGGCAGAGCACGAAGGGGGCAGTGGTGGTGATGGGCTCCAGCACCTCCTCAGTGGCTGGATCTCAGGCTGTGGGGGCAGCAGCAGGAAAATCAGAGTGGGAAGTGCCACTGGAGGGTCTGGAGTGACTGGTGAGCACTGATCTCAGCTGGAAGGGGCTGGGGATTATCCTGCACTTCCCCACTGGGGACCTGTTTGGGGTTTCTGGAAGCCCAGCCCTCAAAAGCCCATGATTTATCAAACAAGCTGCCCACTTTTGTTATTATTATACACCAGTGCCTTATGAACATTTGCATTAGAAACTGCCTGGGGTTGGTTTGAGCCCCCACCATTCCCTGTGGGTGAGTCACACTGGTGTGCCATGGGAGCTGGGGTGGGAGCTGGGATGGACCCTCACTCCAGAGCCTGCACCTGTGCACAGCAGAGAGGGGTGAGAGAGCAGAGGCACGAGCCTTGTCCTCCACCCCAGCTCGCCCTGGTGGCCCTGGGCCACCCCTGCAGGTCTGCACGGGGCTGGCACTGCTGGCAGGGGCTGCTGGAGCATGGCAGGGGCTCAGGGCAGGTGGGGACGGGGTGGCTGGTGTCCCCAGGGTGGCTGATGTCCCCAGGGTGCCTGGTGTCCCCAGGGTGGCTGGTGTCCCCAGGGTGGCTGGTGTCCCCAGGGTGCCTGGTGTCCCCAGGGTGGCTGGTGTCCCCAGAGTGGCTGGTGTCCCCAGGGTGCCTGATGTCCCCAGGGTGCCTGGTGTCCCCAGGGTGGCTGGTGTCCCCAGAGTGGCTGGTGTCCCCAGGGTGCCTGGTGTCCCCAGAGTGGCTGGTGTCCCCAGGGTGCCTGGTGTCCCCAGAGTGGCTGGTGTCCCCAGGGTGCCTGGCCCCCAGCTGCAGTGCCAGCAGGAGTTTCCTCACCTCATCCCTGCTGTGCACTGAGCCTCGACAGCAGCTGCCTGCTCAGGCTCTTAGATGAGAGTTTTTTCAGCATTAGCTTCTGCAACAAAATCCACCCACACCCTGCCCACTGCCCCTCCCCTCCTGAACCCTCATTTTGAGGTCTTTGGTTAAGGAAAGCCTTTTATGGCTCAGCATGTGCTGCCTGCTGAGTGGCAGATGTGCCTGGATCCAGCCTGACCCTCTGCCAGCGGGGCCAGGCTGGCACTGGGTAAGGGACAGAGAGTGCAGGGTCACAGGAGGAGGAGGAGGAGGAGGAGAGGGGAGGATGGACTGGCCAGGGTGACCTGGCTTTGCAGGAACACTGAATTGGCTGCCCAGGGACGTGCAGGAGTGCCCACCCCTGCCTGGTGGTGCCAAGGAGGGACAGGATGTGGCACCCAGAGCTCTGCTCTGGCTGGAAGGGTGGTGTTTGCTCCAAGACTGGATCTTGGAGGTCTTTTCCAGCTGGGAGGATTCTGTGGTTCTGTGAGACGTGGCCTAAATGCATCCCAGAACTCCATAAACATCCACGTGTGAGGACAAAGAGCAGAAGGTTTTGGCATTGATCAGATGAATGACTGGAAGTGTGATTATTGTTCTGTGAGCAGTGCCCTCTGGAGAACCTCCTGTTCCACAGAGGCTCCTCCTGCCTGGGTACAGCCCCCACCACATGGCCAACAGGAAAAACTCTGAGAGTAAAAAACCCATCCTTTGTCACTAACGATGATTGGAATTGTCTCAGAGGCTGAAATGTGGCCAGCATTTGGATCTTGTTTTTGTTCTGACAAACCATCATAGCCCACACCCCCAGCAGCTCCTAAATGGAGCTGAGAGATGGAAGGTTCCAGCATCAGATGCAGCTTTGGGCAGCAATAAAATTGAAGCTGTGCTGGACATTGGGGTCATCCACAGGTCCTTGGGAGCTGCAGCCTGTGAGTTTGGGATGTTGTGTTAATGCTCAGGGCTGGACAATCCAATTACAAACCACTTCATGCCATAAATGATAAGGAGCAGGGTCCCCAGTTCTTATGAAATTATAGATAATCAGCTTGATACATCAATTAGAGTTTATGAAGGAAATGCTGCCTGCGTTTGCCCAGAGCATTACAGGTGTACCCTGGTGCTGCTCTGGGCAGTGGTGTTTGTTCTGATTTCTTCACAGCAGTGAAGAGCAAATAATGAATTCAGCATGGAAATTCAGCAGGGAAAGGTCAGGCTGCTCAGGCTGTCACTGCAAAGGGCTCCTGAGAAAAAGCCAGGAGACACAGAACAAGTCTGTGAGCAGCATGGGTATCAGGGTTTGATTTCTGGGGGGTTTGTTCCTTCCCCTGGATCTTGCCATCAGTGATGCTGTTGCCAAGCCCAGGGTGAGGGGCCCTAAGGTCAACCCAGCAAGGGTCACCTGCTGAAAAGGATTTATTTATTTACATAAATAAATCATTATTTATGTAATGTGCAGAGCAAAATCACGACTGTTTCAATAGTTCCATGCGATTAAAATATCAGCAGTGAAATTGTTGACAAATTCTAAATTTAGTGCTTTCCATTTTCGTACCAACTGGCCATTTTGTTCTCTGAAATGAAACTGTAACTACAGGATCACTTTGACAATTGCAAATTGGATTTTCTTATTTTTTCTTAATACTTTTTTATTCTTACTGACCCATCACATTTGGAATAGATTATGTTTCACCTGTACGATCAGGGATTCTACCTCCCTTCAGAAAACACTCTGGACTGTAAGTCCATGAGATTTTTTAAAGAAAGAAGAGCATGGAAAGAAACCATGTTTATTGAACAGAAGCCTTTTGTGTCTCTGCTTTCCACCCTCACCTCCCGTTTACTTGCTATTTCTGTCCAAAATCCACCGAGATTCCTTCTGTTCCTGTCGTTCTCTCAAGGACTTGCAGTAAGATTGTTGTGCCATGTTATTACTTTTGATCTAAAAATTGTTTTTAAAAGTAAGTGCTAAAAATTCCTCTCAAGAAAGGGCAATGCAGTATGAAACATTTATCTGTTCCTGCACAGCAAGGGGTGCAGTTAGAGCAAACCATGCTGAGGGTTACCCACAGCACCCTGTTCTCCCTGGAGGGGTGAGGATGGACACAGAGCCCTGCCCATGGTGGGTGAGGATGGACACAGAGCTCAGCTCAGCCCATGGTGGGTGAGGATGGACACAGAGCTCAGCCCTGCCCATGGTGGGTGAGGATGGACACAGAGCTCAGCCCTGCCCATGGTGGGTGAGGATGGACACAGAGCTCAGCCCTGCCCATGGTGGGTGAGGATGGACACAGAGCTCAGCCCTG
>JAOTIY010000256.1:34833735-34848661 GCA_027123655.1 Muscicapa comitata | reverse complement strand
CAAATCTGGGAATTCCATCCCAGCTCCCAGGGAACAATTCCTGCCCAAATCCCATCCAAATCCACCCATTGTCAGCTTAAAGCCATTCCCTGTGTCCTGTCCCTCCATCACCTGCCCAAAGCCCCACCCAGCTTTCAGAGAGACAGACTCTGACTCCCTGGAAGGGCTGATGTGATTTTCAGGATGACAGGAGTTATCTCCCATGGACCTCAATTAATTATTCACAGATTCATTAGCTCCAGCCTCACTCTAATTCTTCATCTGTGGATCACGGCATGTTGACATTAGACCTTCCTGTGACATTTTAGTGTTAATATTTACATTAACACCCTGCCAAGCCCTCATTAACCAACATTCCCTTTTCCCTGAGCTCTAACCATTGCTTCCCTCACCAGCAATTTCCACGTTACTAAACTGCACCATGAATTATTTACAACATACACATGTTTTCAGGCAGCACCATTAGAAGATCATTTGGAGATGTGTTAATTCATAAAATTTGTCTCCTCTTAAGACAACCACATCCCACCAGAGTCCCAGAGGGTAAATGCAGAGCATGAAGAGGCTCAGAATGCTGGATGTAAACAGGTCCCCTGTCCCTTTGAATATCCCAGTGCAGTCTGTGAATGTCCTTGAGCTGCACCACCCAAATTTCAGCTCAGGACCCGTTTGCAGACCCTGAAGGAGAGCAGAGCCCTGAGGTGCTCTGAGCACCCCAGCACTGTCCATCAGCACAGCACCATAGAAGGTTTTGTTTTTTACCTTAGGAATTCTTGTCATTTTCTTCCTTTGCTTCCTGAACCTTAGCAGCTTATCCCGTTCCTGCAGGAGTCAGAGAGGTGTGTGAGTGTTTCCAGAGAGCAATTCTTTAAATTAACCATGGAGCCACTGGGGAACAGGAACGTCCCTGCTGGCCACTGTCCCACAACAATTTTTCCAGTCAGAGGAAATAATAGAATAATCAAATAGAGGAAATAATAGAATAATCAAATTCCAGGTTGGAGGAACCTTAAATATCACCTCCTTTCAGCCCTGCCGTGGCAGGGACACCTCCCACTGTCCCTGCCCCAAGGTCCAGCTTGGCCTTGGGCACTGCCAGGGATCCAGGGGCAGCCACAGCAAATCTGGGCACCTCGTGTTCCCCACCCTCCCAGGGAGCAATTCCTTCCTCTTTATGGAGTTAGGTAGTTTTTTTACAGTACTCAGAAAAAAAGTCTCTGTTCTGGGTTTGCAAAGCCCAGGGCTGCAGAGAGGGAAGCTCCAAAGGGGAAAGCCTCAGATGTTTTGTTGGCTGTGGTGACCCTGGGGACACTGACACGTGTGGCTGCCTCAGCCTGGTGGCCAGTGCCAAGGCCAGCAGCAGTGGCCAAGGACAATGGAGCACTGGGGACAGCACACCCCATCCATAGCCACGAGTGCTGTGAGCCCAGAACAGCCCTGCCCTGCACAGCACAGGGATGGGGCAAGGGCAGGGCTGAGCACACCCTGCTGGGGGTGACACGAGGCAGGGCCAGCCAGGGTGAAAAATGCATTTCCCAGGTGACAGAGCTGCCCTGGAAATGGGGACACTTCCTCCTGGCCATCAGGCAGGTGGTGGGATGAAAGCTTCCCTCCTCTCTATCACTGTGCTTTTCTCTGGTGAACAAGTGCTGACAAAAATCTGCTCTGAGGAAACCCCTGGGTCAGCTCACTGCTGAACACAGCTGGAAGGGAGAATAAATATTGTTGCACCCTGCCTGCTTTCCATGAACAGCAATTCAAAGCATGTAGATGGGGAGGAAGTTAATGTCACTCTTACCATGACACTCTTCACATAGCCAGCAGTCTCCAGGGTCTAATGAAAAGAATGAAATTATGTCAGTAACTGGGCAGGCTTAAAAAGAAAGGGAATAAATAAAAGTTATTTTCTAGAGGAGTATCACGATTTTGGTGTTTTCTGTTTCCCAGGACAGAGAATATGTTAGGAAGGAAGCCAAACCCCAAGGCCAGGATTGCAGAGCCCCCCTGTACACAGGAGCCTGCAGCCCTGGAGGTGTCTCCAGCTGCAGGAGCTTGGGCAGTTTCCCTCCCAGATCTGGCCACCAGCACAGGTAAGGACGTGGTTCTATCATGCCAGGCCAATGCAGATTGAAAGGGTTCTCCCAAACACCCTTACAATTAAATTAAAGATAACTGATATTACTACTGAGCACAGGAATTCCTGCCAGCTGCCCCTGCTGCCCACAGTGCCCATCAGCCCCCAGCACCTCCAGCCCCTTCCTTGGGCCCCTCTGCTCTGCCCTTGGTCCCTCTCAGGTGAGAGCAGCAGCCTTGCCCCTCACCTTGGAGAGCTCATCAATGATGTTCTGCTGCTCAATCACTTGCAGTCTCAGGAAATCCACTTCCCTTTCTTCCTGGCTGTGGTCAAGGTCGTTTAAGGAGCTGGGTCTCCTTATTGCTCCAGTTCTTTGCCTCTAGAATCCAGGAACCACAGGGCAGAAGAGGAAATGATCAGGAGGGAGGCTTTGCCAGGGATGTGTCTGGCCCTTCCCTGCACAGCAAGTGATGCATCTCTCTAATGGCAGCTCCCTTCTGCTGAGCCTCACATCTGGGCTCCAGATGTGCCAGATGTTCCTGCGTCCCCAGCTGGACAAAGGGGCAGAGTCGCCAGGGCAGGTTTTCCAGGGGTTAGGAGGTGATTGTGGCAGGAAGGTTGAAGGTGAATCGTGGAATGCCAGATCAGTTTGGGATGGAAGGGACCTTGCCAGAATGGAAGAGTTGCCAGAGCAGCAGAGTTTCCCGTGGAGGCTGCAGGAGTGGCCCCTGCCTGCTCCCCCAGCCCCACCAGCTCACATCCCACGTCCTCCCAGAGCACAGGCACTCACCATGGCAATATTTTCCTGCGTCACAAATTTCAATTTATTTTCCATTCGACGTAAGGCATGTGACAGCTCCTCATTCTTCCTACTGAGGCGTTTGTTTTTGTCCAGAATGGGCTTATACTGACTCTCTGCTTCTCTGAGACGCTTCAGCTGAAAGATAAAGAGAAAAATAACACCTCTGGAGCTTTTTCATTAAATACATTAACTACTTGCTGCAACTATCACACTAGAAATATTTTCTCCTGATGCAAAGCAGAACTGATCAAAAACCCCTGGGATTTTCCATTGGGCAGAGAGAATTCTAAATGAGGGTTCTATTCAATCTGTGCAGCAAACATTCAGTGTGGCAAATGTACTTATTTTTTAAAAAGAAATAAATATAATAATTTCAGCCAATTCTGTCTTAAATGTTGTACAAACCAAGAGGGGAGTGAGGCAGCCCAGCCCTGAACACTGAGTTGGGGAGGAGCAGCCCCTCGTTTCCAAACAGCACAGGAGCAAACTGTCACTTCTTATCTTGGTTGGGATTAAATGTGTGAGATGGTATTTCTTGTTGGGACCCAGATGTTTATTAGTTCTTATCTATATTGCAGTCTCACAAACTGTGAGTTCTACAGCACTTCAAGCTAACAAACTAAAAATGGAGCTGGATCTCTCTCTCTCTACAAGGCCTTTTAAGGATAAACTGCTCAATTAAGAAATGACACCTATATTATTTTTACTTCTAACCCAATAACCGACCACCCGTGGTTTGCAATGTGGGCTTTTGTGTCCAACAGCCAGCCCCTGGTGTTTGGGGGCAGCCCAGGGCCGTGCTGCTCTCACCAGCTCGTTCCTCTCCTCCGACAGCAGCGCGTTCCTGTCCTCCAGCTTGCGGATGATCCCGCTCAGCTCCGCGATTTTCAGCTGGAAGCGCCGGGCGTCCTTCTCATCCAACTGCTGTTCCTAAAACAAAGATCAACTGCAAATAACTGCTCCTAAGTGCACCCTGGCAGAGCCCAAACCTTCTCCTATCCCAAATCCAAGCATTTGGAAATGTTATGGCGCGGAGTGTAACCCATGGAAAGCTGCAGGGTGAGACCAGTGGCAGGTCAGGGTGGAAATGTAACAAAGAATGCAAATGCAGAGGGCTGTATGTGCATATGTATATGCATATGCAAATACAGAGTCACAAATGTGACAACACAAATGTCCAGATACAGAGTTTACAAATGGTAAACTTGGAAACAACAGCAAATATCAAAACTGAAGGCTGTGTTCCAATGATACCACTGTTGAACTGAGAGCTTCAGACACATCGCCCACTCTGAGGACTTGGCCATAAGAAACTGATATTCAAATTACTGAATTACTGAATGGGGAAAATCCATGCAATTGTGCATTCAATAAGCTCTTCTTCCAGAAAGCTGTGGCCCTTATGGGGTCCTAAAGGGTCACTCGTAAGGCCACAGGGGCGGCACTTTATCTGAGTGAAAATGCTTAATCAAATTAGAAATGAATAGAGATACAGGTAGGAGTGTTCTTGTTCAGAATCACAGAGGAGTCACAGCTCCTGACAAACGTGACAGACTTTCCCCCTTCTCTACGACCTGTTCTGGTCTTTGGCAGAAGCTGAGTCCAACTAGAGAGGCAAATTAGTGCCCACAGTGCTGGTGGCACTTTTGGGAGGTCTAGGGTTCCTCATTCAACAGGTGCAGGAGAGGCTTGGGCCAAAGCATAAAACAGATTGGTTTGCTCAGGTAGAAGTTTTACACTTGTACTGAGCCAATCAAGGCTGTCGCAAAAGAAATCTTGATGAGGATCAGCAATGAGGACGACCTGCACACGTCAGAGGCACGAGGGCAGTTCCCCGAGGGCTTTTCTGGGCAAAGGGTTAGGCCAGAGTTAGAGTTGGAGGGGTGACTCCAACTGAGTGTTGTGGCTAGTGCAGAGATTAAACAGCACAGAACAGGTTGGGAGTCTTGGGTTCCCAAGAGAGCACTGAGCAGCAGGACAGGGGTGCCCTGGGGGCTGCAGGGCTCCTGTGCTGCCCTGGCCCCACTGCCTGCCCCATTCCCTCTGGAACTGGCCTCGTGCATCTGCCCCCCCAGCCCCAGCAGAGCTCGCACACAAACAGCGCGTGGTGAGAAATGCATTTGCATCGTTTGTTGGCAGAGTCGTGTCCAACTGGCAAACTAAGGCGGGTGGCTGAGCATGGAACAGTGAGGGAGAGGAGAGGAAGAACAGAGGAATTTCACCCTGCTGACAAAACCAAACCAAACCGACCGGGACACAAAACGACAGGAAGCAAAAGCTCTGCCATGGCGAGGTTTGATCGGAAATCCCAACGGTTTGGGCGCCACAAAAACGAGAGCACGGAGCTCTCTGTGCCTCAGGCTCCTGCACAGCCATGGGACAGCTCTTGCCCCGGGGTGCACTCATCAAGATTCTGCCACTCGGTGCCATTTGGTGCCCGTTTAGTGAAACCACATGGAAGTGCTTACGGGGCTTCCCGAATGATCTGAAGCGTCTCCTGCACCACTTGCATAAGGAAGTTCCCGCTTGGGGCTGCTCAGATGCCGGTCAGACTCTTTGAGCTGGGACAGTTGTTCATCTAAAGCCTCCTTTTGGAGCTGCAGTCTCTGAGCATGCCCGGCTCGCACCCCTAACTCTCTCTCCAGCACGAAGACTGCTCTGTCCTTAAACTTAATCTCCTCCATCTACAAGGAGAACAGAACACAGTCACACCCCGAGCACCCCGCGGTGACACAGCACTGCCCTGCCACCCAGCCACGGCCACAGCCACGGCCACGGCCACAGCCACGGCCACAGCCACGGCCACGGCCTCCTCCAGCAGGCAGAGATGGTGGCAAACAGCCTGTGTGATCCTGGCACCGTCGCAGAATATCTTAAACAAAACGAAAGCTCGACATTCGCATCGCGCTCTGATTGCTTCGCTCAAGCACGCTGACGAATCGTTTTGCTCTGATGTCACCTCTAAAAATTACTAATCCAAATTTTACAAAGAAAAATGTTGAAACCTCAGTATCCTTTAAATTTTCAAAATTCCTAGAAGAAATGTGATTTTTTTAAAATTTTTTTTTCCCAAAAAATCTCCCTTGAGAGCAATTCCCTTTCCAAGAGAGGTTTTACTTACACATAATAAACATTATGCAAAGTCACAAAGTGCTTAAATGACAAATGCCCAGTGATCTCCAGTGCTCTCCCTCCCTGTTTGCCTGTGCCTAGGGCCCCTGCACATCCCATGGGAGCAGCCAGGATCCAAGCCCTGGGCTCTGGCTGGGCTCAGGAGGGTGGCTGGGCCCTGCCCAGTGAGGGACACCACTGCCAGATGTGCCCAGATGTGCCACCCAGGCACATCTGCACCAGGGCTGCAGAGCTGATCACACCTCGAGTGGCACAGACACGGATTGCACAGAAAGGCAGGAACCACATCCAGGCACAGACACAGATTCCACAGACCCTCAGGGGTCTCTGAGCTGGTTTCAGCCTCCAGAAACACGAGATTTTTTTGCCATCAGTTTTTGAGAATTTAGACACTTAATTTCAATAGTCAGTTTTTAAACCTGGCCTGCCGCAAATAAGAACATTTTGCCTTGTGAGAGCTGTGTTAGTACTTTTATCTCTGCTTTGTCTGAAAACCTGGAAAAAAAATGGCATTGGGAATCAACAGTCACTCCAAGGACTCAGTTTGCAGGAAATGCCAAGGTAACCCACCCAGGGCAGGTGCTGGCAGGTCACAGAGGCAGCAGGAAAGCAAAATGGAGCAAATGAAAGGGATTTTGGTGCCATTTACTAAAGATCCTTTCAACAATGTCCATGGAGGCAGCATCTGCTGGCTTTGAATGAAACAAAGACAAGGTGCTCACAAACACCTGAGGTCTTTCTGCCAAATGCCTAATGAGCAGGAATCTAAATGGATGTGCAGATGAAAAGATAACACATCTTTTAACCATCAACACAATGATTATTTGTTTAAAATAAGCAGAATATTGGGGAGTTGATTCTTATTTTTATGGAAACAAAGACACATTACAACAAAGGCAATGCATGAAATTGGGAGGAACAAAGAGACGAGAATAAACACAGAACACTTCACAGCATTTCACTTACGGCTTGTTTTCAAGAAAATAAAAATCCCTAAACATAACCTTCATAAACCACAAGCAAACATCATCACTGACATCTCCCTTCCCCTGAACAAATTCCTGTACATGACACACAGACAGGTCTGGTGCCTGCAGCCCAGTGTGAGACAGAGACAGGGTGGGAGCAGCACAGACGGAAGGGAAAGGGGAGGGAATTCCCTGAGCCCAGGAATGAGAGGAAAGGCAGGGCCAGGGCCCCAGGACTCACTGGCAGTGGTGCAGGTCCATGGGCATGCAGCCCCCAGGCAGGGCCAGCCTGGCCCCATGCTCTGCTGCTGCTGCTGGGCTGTGCTGGGCTCTACTGGTGCTGTACTGGAGCTGTACTGGTGCTGGGCTGGGCTCTACTGGTGCTGTACTGGGCTGGGCTGGTCCTGCTCCTCTCCCTGCTCCCACCCTGCCTGGCTCTGCAGCTGGGAAGGGGCGGCAGCACAGGAGCATCCAACCACCTGCCAGCCCCCCCTGCCTCTGCAGAGCTGGATGAATATTGATGAGTGTTTATGTATGGTGTGCTCATCACAGGCAGCCCCCAGCTCGGCTGGTGCCAATTGCAGAGCAGAGCCACCACCCTGGGTTTGGAGAGGAACCCCCCTGAATGCCCTGCTGTGGGCACAAAAGGAGCATTTGGGATTTGAGCCTCACTACGGGGTGCCCATGGGAACTGGCAAAGGCAGGGAAAGGGAGGGTCAGGAAGGAAAGCTTGGTGAGGAAATAGAGGCATAACCCAAGAAACAGCTGCTGTAGCATTGCCCTGACCAGCCAGGAACCCGAGGGCTCTTCCTGACACCTTAAAACATCACCAGCTCTCTGTAACAAGTTTCTTACAAAACACCCTAATACTTTAAAAACCAGTTTGCCCTTCCTAGCAGAAAATGCCCAGCAGAGCTGGAGCAAGCCCAGAGGTGCAGCAGGCAGCAGGGCTGGCTCCCCCAGGAGCAGCACACACGTACCAGCCTGCGGATCTCCCTCTCGCACTCCCTCTTGATGCGGGTGATCTCCTCCTGGTGCAGGTGGTACACGCTCCTTATCTCCGCCGCTTTCATCTTGTCAGCCTGGATCACCATGGTCAGAGCCTCCTCCACCTGCCTCTTGGCCCCCTTCAGCTCGGAGATCTCCTGCTGCATTTTGATTTTCTCCACCTCGAAGCCCTTCTTGGCCTCCTCCTTGGCCTCGCTCAGCAGCACCGTCTTCACCTTGTCGGGGCCCCCGTCGCGCACGGCGTTCAGCAGCGTCTGCAGCCTCTGGATCTCGTTGTCTTTGATTTTTATTACCCTGAGCAGCTCGGCCTCGTGCTGCCTCAGAAGGGTTTCTCGAACAGCTTGGAGCTCTTTCATTTTGTCCTCGTGGAGTTTGACTTTGAGCTCTGTGACCACCACTGTGCTTTTGTGCTGTTCGTGCTCCTTGATCTGCTTCACCTCCTGGTTCTTCTCCCTTTCCAATTTGCTGACCTATGAGCAAAACCAAAAAAGTATAGCATTTGCAATCAACCAAACAATGAATGCATATCATGATATTATTTAAAATTGTGCAGATACTTTACAGATACTTTAAAGTATTACATCTCAATGCTGGGATGTCTGTGTCTACAAACTGGAGGTGGCAGGCTCATGTTTAATATATATTTAGGAATCAGTACCTCTGAGTAAGTCTGAGCCCTTACTTTACTCTGCAGGAGCTCTCACAGCACATTCTCCCCAAAATAAAGGAAGAATCAGATGCCAAGGCCATCACTGTGGCACGCTCAGGCACAAACCTGCATGTGCATAGGCAGGACACAAAAAGTTCTGTGCAAGCTCCTGTGAAGCCCCAGACAGCTGCATTTTACCAAATGCTTTTAAAACAATGAATTATTCAGCAGAAATAACTGACTGTACCTGACACAAGGCTCAAGTGATGTTTCAATTTAAACCATGCCATGAACTCTAGAGAAGCCTGGCCAGAAGTGGCTGTGAAGGACAGGGAGAAGGAAAACAAAGCCCTCAGCCTTAAAGCTGCAAATGCTTCACAGCAAAAGAATTAACAGGTGCTCTGTTTATATGCCCATGTGTGTCAGATTCATGGTCTGAAATGCCCAATAATGATGCAAATTCATGGAAAAATGCAGACTATCATTTTGTCCCTGCATGGTAACATATTTGTATTCTGGAACAAAAACTCTGCAAGGTTTTTCAGTGGAAACTGATTTGGGGAATTAGGGGAAAGCAAATGAATACTCCATGCTCTTGCTGAGAAGGGATCTGAGGGCAAGAGCTGGAAACTCTTGGAGCTGAGGCTCCAGCCCCATCAGCTGAGCCTCTCCCAAGGTCTCCTTGCAATTTGGGAATTAGGGCAGGAGGCAGAGCTGAGGTTTAGCACCGTACATGTGGGTAAGCAGCTGGTCTGAAGGAGTTTGAGCCCAAAATGCAAACCAAATCAGTGCAAGAGAGGAAGAGAAGAGGCAACAAAGAGAAAGTTGGCATTGCTGCGCTCTCCAAACACCGAGTGACGCCCCAGGGAAGGGAGGCGCCCCCTGTGACAGTCTCAGTCGGGGTGGATGGTGGTCAGGGACAAACTCAGGCGCTCTCCATATTCTGATCTTGATGTTGCAGTTTATTGTAAAGGGCATGGATATACAGAGTCCTGCTGAGAGCTGCCAGCCACAGCTCAGAGCAGGGCAGAAAGAGAGTGGGGCCATGAGAGAGAAGTGAGAGAGGGATGGGAGAGAGAGAAATAAGAGTGTGATTTTCCCATTTACAATACAATAAATCTTCTTCTATGTTGCATATTCTAATTCCCACTAACCAATCTAACACAAGATACAAACCCTATAGCATTTACATACAGCCTGTAAGAATCATTGCATTACCATAATGTGTTACACTTTAAACCCTAAAAACGACTCTCTGGACCCTGGCATGGTCTGCTGTGCCCTTTGGAGCTGCTCTCCAGCAGAAGGCATTGTTCTAGCAAGAGGGGATTACTTTTGGTGGCCATCCTATTGTCTTCTAGTTATTTAGTAACTGAGGTTCGGTATCTCAAAGATGCTTTCATTTCAATCTCGCTGATGGTTTCTATACTCTCAGAATCTTTCGCTAAGCACTCATATTTGTGAGGTTTTCCTAGTTTGTCCTTCCCAACATCTTTCCTAGCTATTTTAGTTCTAAGAAGGAGCCAGGCAATTAGCACGAACAGGACAAAGGATCAAAAGAGGCCCTTTGTCTTTTGTCAGAGTTGGTGGTTTATTTCATGGTGGTCCCAGGGCAAAGAGGAAGAGGTCCTCAGGTAATAGTCTTTTCTAGGAACGGGTCAGGGAGGGGAATCTGGCTTTCTGCCAATAGGATAGGGACAGAGGGCAAGGGTTAAACATTCCTTTTACCTCCAGGTATTGGGTTACAACAGGTGTGGGCCAGCAGCCCGGGGCTTGGGGCAAGGACACAGCTGGCAGCACCAGCTCTCCTGGAGCTGGCCCAAGCACACAGGGCAGCGTGCCTTTCCTGGCTTTGTCACACACAGTGACACCACTGAGCACTCACCTGCAGCTCATTATCAATTATTGCCCGATTTATCTTTGGTGGAAGCACAGCACATACAATTGATATCCCCCGAGCTAATGCATCTGCTGGGTACATCTGTATTTGGTTGGTTAATAAATATTTTTTTATTTGACATCTGACAGAGAATTAAAGAGCTAGAAGAAAGAATTGAAGGCCAAAAAAGACAAATAAAAGAGTTAGAGGAAAAGGTAAGGTGATGCAGATGGAACAGCTGCTGTGTGTGCACATGACCATTCTCCATTTCACCAGAGCTTGTGTTGTAGAGCAGTGAGAAAGGGGAACAGCTCCAGGAACAGGGTTTGTGTTTGCATCAGTCCCTGTGAGGAGGGGAGAGGAACTGGTTAAATGGAGTCCTTCCTTCCTGGTATTCCTTCCTGGGTGCAGCCTGAAGGGTCTGGGAAGGGAGCAGGGAAGGGACAGGGACAGGAACAGAGCCCAGGGAAGGGACAGAGCCAGGATGGGACAGAGCCCAGGGAAGGGACAGAGCCAGGATGGGACAGAGCCCAGGGGAGGGGACAGAGCCCAGGGGAGGGACAGAGCCCAGGGATGGGACAGAGCCCAGGGAAGGGGGACAGAGCCCAGGATGGGACAGAGCCCCAGGGGAAGGGACAGAGCCCAGGATGGGACAGAGCCCAGGGATGGGACAGAGCCCCAGGGGAGGGGACAGAGCCCAGGGGAAGGGACAGAGCCCAGGGAAGGGACAGAGCCCAGGGAAGGGACAGAGCCCAGGATGGGACAGAGCCCAGGATGGGACAGAGCCCAGGATGGGACAGAGCCCAGGACAGAGCCCAGGGAAGGGACAGAGCCCAGGGAAGGGACAGAGCCCAGGGAAGGGACAGAGCCCAGAGCTCCCTGTCACCAGGAGCTCTCCTGAGCCCAGCTGAGCCCCCAGCACTCTGCCTTCCCTTCACACTCCATATTTCCTCTCACCTGAGAGCTTTGTTGCACTCTGTCTGTAACCACAGCTTATTTCTTGGTTAAACACACTGTAAACTCTTAATCTCTTTCTTCTCTTCCATTTTTCCCTCTCTTCTCTCCCCTTTTCAGTTTCTATTTTTGTTTTTATTTTTCTCTTTAGCTTTCATTCTTTGGTCATAGTCCTTCAGGCCACATGCACAAGGTAAGCCCTGGGGTCTCCTCTGCTCTCTCCTCTTCTGCTCATAAAGCACCAGAACTTTCCTTTTGCTCCATCAGCAGCACTGAAGGGTCTCTTGGGCACCCC
Organism: Muscicapa comitata; assembly: GCA_027123655.1. Taxonomy (NCBI): domain Eukaryota; kingdom Metazoa; phylum Chordata; class Aves; order Passeriformes; family Muscicapidae; genus Muscicapa; species Muscicapa comitata. Next base: position 34,836,900 of record JAOTIY010000256.1, on the reverse strand, counting down.
AGAGAACCCAAAAATGGAAATCTCCAATGTGGGAGAAACAGGACTTTTGGACAGTAAACTAATATGATCATGTAGAAGCTGATTTATTGTTTATTTTTTAGTTTTAATTACACATTTTAAGACTACTGTTTATGCAATTACGTATTTTTTGATGGGTGTTTTTATGCTGTTTACGTGCTTTGCACGAGCTTTTTAAGTGTGATGATTGGTGATTGTTTTTTTTTAATTTTAGTATTTTGGTTTTTTGCTTTTTTAATTTATTTAGTACAATTTAAGTTTTAGTGGCTTGGAAGGGTTTTAACAAGTTGTAGAAAAACACTTAAAAGTGACTTATTTTGTACGCTTGTTATAAATATTGGTTTAAACTAAGAAATATACAGAAAAACAGCAAAGTGTGTGAAGAAATAGTGAAATATGGAGAAAAACAATTAGGTAGTAAAATACAGAGAAAAACAGCTAAATGTAGTTTATATATTTATATATTTTTATATTTATATATATTTATGTATTTGTATTTATACTTATATATGTATATATTTGTATTTATACTTTTATATATATATATATATTATTTTTTTTTAATTATTATTTTTTAATTATTTTTTTTTTGGTATTGTGTGCTGGTGCATGGGAAGCCTCCCTGCTCAGCCAGAGAGCCTGTCCTGCCTCTGGGACAGCAGCCAGCTGGGTTTGGGGGAGCAGGGCATTTACTGGGGTGTGTTCCTCCAGGCACTGTGCCCCAAATCCCCTTTTCCCATGTGGATAGGGGATTATTGCCCTGTTTCTGTGTGTGCTGCCAGAAATGGGCACAGCATGGATGGCACAGAGGGGAGCACTCCCCACTGACAGCATAAATGGAATATATCACAAATCCTCTCTCAGCAGACAATTACAAACAGGAGCTCACAGAAGTTTCATGAATGTTATTGTTGTTATTGGGCTTTCCTTTAATTCCTGTTTTTCTCTCTTTTTCAGCCCCCTGAGGCCCATCCAGCTGCTCCTGCTGTTGTCCCCAGGGGGACAGCCCTGCCTGGGACCCACCCCCAGCCTTTGCCCTTGGCACCCCCAGACCCGTCTCGTTTTTTGCTGCTGGAGTTGGGAGGTGCAGTCAGTGGGGCTGGGCTGGGGGGGGGTCCCTGCACCCCTGAAATCCTGAGGAGTGCTGGGAGAGGATGAACTGAGCCCACAGAGAAGCCAAACTCTGCTCCTCACTGTGCTCTGGCAGCAGCCCCATCACTGATTCAGATGCTCTGGATTCCTTCTGCTTCCCTGCCAAGCAGGTGGCAAATTGCTTCTGTGGAGAAGTGCCCGTGCCCTGTTTGTATGCCACACCTTCGTGTTTGTTACCCACAAAAATCTGTCTGGAAAGAAGGTTTCAGGAAGTGTTCCAGAGGAGAAGCTCATGAAAGGATGAATGTGAATGAAAATTATGAATGAAAATGGAATGGTTTGTTCCAAGGCATTTCTTCATTGGGTATGTCCCATGCTTTGTTGAACGTCCCATGAGCCCGGTTTTAGGCAAATATGTAAAGCTACATTCAGGAAGTCAAGCTGTAATTTTTTAATTTTTTTTTTGAGTTGTTAGTAAACCACGATGAGGAAAAATAGGCAATAATTTATAATTGCCTGTCCCTGAACAATGACAAAAAAAGGCTTAACGCTGTCCCAGCGAAAAGTTCAACCTGGAAAAGAGTGAATTCAACCAGATTATCCCTGATCCACCTGCACTGGGCTGGGACAGGCAGCAAGAGGGAACAGAGGATGTTGTCACCTGGAAGATGTTGTCACCTGGAAAATGTCCTCACCTGGGGAAAGGGAGTGCAAGTCCCACAGAGCCCGAGCTCAGGAGGCTGGCGCAGGAACTGGGAAGGAAAAAGAATCCCCTAGAAAAAGTGAAGGCAAGGAGGGGAAATTTCAGAAGAAATTCCAGAGTGTGATTGACCACGTGGGATCCACAGCTGAGCACAGAAATGTGGGGCTGAGGGACAAAGGCAGGAACAGGACAAGAAATGAGGGACAAAGCCAGAAATGAGGGACAAAGCCAGGAACAAGAGCAGGAACGAGAGCAGGAAGGAGACAGCCCCAGTCCTGCTGGCAGCCAAGTGCCAGGTGCCCATTCCCCAGGGGCAGGAAGGGATCAGAGCTCTGGCCAGGTAAGATGGGCTGATCAGCTGGAAACCCCCATCCTGGGATTCTGTGTCCTCTGGAACTCCCTCACCCACTGCTCCCTCCCACTTGGGTTAGAATACTTCAGGTGATAACAGAGGAAATACTGAATTTGGTGTTGAAATTAACAGAGTCCTAATGTAAACGTTATTTAATTATTGCTATTTTACTGCAGTAATTTAGGTGTTGAATTTCAGTGTGATATAATAACAAATGCTGGCTTTATGTTTTAGATCAGTTGTCACTTAACACAAAATAATTGGGAGGTAATTAAATGCACTGTCAGATTGGTATGGACAGCAAGCAGTCATGCTGCTTTTAAAAATTAATGTTTTAAATGCAGGAGATGAAAATAGTTTTCATTTTGCATAGAAAAGACAAATAGTAATCAGAAAAATATTTAAATTCACAATTTCACACACTTTTTTCAAATTTGTGCTGATCATGAGTTACTGGCAGATAAACATGATGGGGAGAGCAGCAGAGAAAGCTGCAGTTGCACAGGTTTTATAGAAGGTTTATTCACATGCCAAATTTATGTATTAATTAGGCATCAGATTGTAATTTGGTCAAAGTGGGCAGTGCCCAGGTAGGGGTGGTGACACCTGGGGGTTTGGGGGGTTTCTCCTTCCTTCCCCAGAGGATGCAGAGGGAGGTGAGGGGTGCAAGGCTGGGTCTGCAGCCCTGTGTGTGCTCAGCACTCTGGAAATGACTCCCTCCACAGGGGCATGTCCTGGTTAAGGACAGTTATTTGCCAATAGAGGCAGGAGCATCTCTTTGAAATGGAGAATGTAAACTTCCTTCCTTTAAATTATTATAAATTTGAAATTAAGGGGCTCTGAGGCAAAGATATGGGAACTAGGAATAACAGTTTTTTACTGGAAAGATTAAAAGAGAAATACAGTAATACAAAAAGCAATCTCAACCCTGCCAGAGTCAGAATCCAAGCTGACACCCGTCAGTCAGTCAGGGTGTTGGCACAGTCCCATTCAATGGTGG
>JAOTIY010000256.1:34765989-34782478 GCA_027123655.1 Muscicapa comitata | reverse complement strand
GACAGGCAGACAGGAAGGACACTCACACTTGGAGTGCTGGTCGCACAGCGCCGCAGAGCGCATGTCGCACAGGCGGACAGACAGACACACAGACACACAGACAGACAGGCAGACAGGAAGGACACTCACACTTGGAGTGCTGGTCGCACAGCGCCGCAGAGCGCATGTCGCACAGGCGGATGGTGCCCTTGCTGCTGCTGTACACGAACACGTTGCAGTGGTGCGGGTGGAACTCGGCCGCCGTGATCACCTCCGTCAGCTCCTCCATGTTGGCTGGCTTGATGTCCACGATGTCTGCCACAGCTGTCAAGGCCTGCAACCTTCACACGCAGCCCCTGGGCAGCTGAGCAGTGACACAGCACCAAAATGCTGGCAGGGAACTGGGCAGGAGCTTCCTTCCCACCATGTGCAAGGTACAGGGCTGGGGTCAGCCTGGAGAGCTCTGGGTTTGACAAGTCACAGAATCCCAGAATGATTTGGGTTGGAACTGCTCCAAGCCCTGCCCAATGTGGCCCTGGACACTGCCAGGGACCCAGGAACTTCCCACCCTCCCAGGGAACAATTCCTTCCCAATATCCCATGCAGCCCTGCCCTCTGGCAGTGGGAAGCCATTCATTCCCCTTTGGCCTGTCATTACACACTCTTAAAAGTGCTTCTCCAGCTTTCTCCATCACCCACAGATGCTGGGCAATTTCAGACTCCTGGAGTGAAAGAATATCTCACAAGAATCAAAATCCAGCAAGTCTCCTCAAGCCTCCTTCTTAATGCTTCCTATTGCACACCAAGTAAACCTCATCTCTTTACCTAAAGCTTTGGAAAACCTGACCTAAAACTTTAGAAAATGACCTATTTAGGAACCAGTACTCCTGCAACTTTTATTTTACTGAAGATTTGTCAATGTAAAGCACAGTTAGTTTTAGTTGCATAGGTTTGCAAGAAGATCTGAAAACTAATTCTACAGTTAATGGTATCATTTGACATGAAAAAAAATATTGGCATTTGGTTTCAAGAGAAGTGTCACTTGGTTAAGAGACCACAAATTTGGAAAGAAATATGCACAGTAACAAAATACCTACTGTTCATACCCAACAACTCTTATTTAAGCTGATTGAACTCCATAGCTTAGGGATGCTCCCACAATTTCTTCTGAGAAATCAAAACCTCTCTGATGTTTCTACTGACAGTTTTCCACTGGAGGCATGTTTGCCCTCAGGAACAACTGAGCATCCCAAAGCCTTCCACTGCCTTACACCTCCAGACTGCAGAGCCCTCCCTTAATCCTGCCTTCAAACACCCACTGTGAGCAGTAACATCAAAGGGATTGTTTCAGCCAGCCCTGGCAGTGCAGAGGGCAGCCAAGGATACTGAAGCTCCTGTTGGTGACCTCCAGGTGCCAGAGGTTGATGCGCAGGTCGTCGGCAGACAGGTAGGTGGCGTAGTCGCTGTTGACGGAGATGGAGTTGATGTGGTAGGTGTGCGCGTTGGCGAAGGTGCGGCGCGGGCTGGCCTCCACCATCAGGTCCATGGGCTTCAGCGTTGGCACCTGGGCGGGCACAGAGCACAGAGGCACAGAGCACAGGGTGGGCACAGAGCACAGGGCTGGGCACAGGGCCATGAGGTGGGCATGGGGCCACGAGCTGGGCACGGGGCACAGGGCTGGGCACAGAGTGCACGGGCACAGAGCACAGGGTGGGCACAGAGCACAGGGTGGGCACCGAGCACACGGGCTGGGCACGGGGCCACTGGGTGCCATGGGGTCACTGCTAAGCCCCAGGGGCACTGCTGACACCCCACAGGGGCACTGCTGACACCCCACGGGGTCACTGCTAACACCCCACGGGGGCACTGCTAACACCCCACGGGGGCACTGCTGAGCCACCACACATCACCCAGGCACAGAGCTGCTGCCTTAGCAAAGACCCCCTGGGTTGAGTCCATTCCCCCAACACTGCTGAGGCCACCACTGTCCCCTGTCCCCATGTACCAGACACAGCTCCTCCAGGGATGGGGACTCCAGCTCTGCCCTGGCCACAAATCCAGCCTGCCCAGTTTCCCCTGCAGAGCTTCCTGCCCCCCAGCAGCTGCAATCCCACTCACCTTCCATTCTCTGCCAGCTCAGAGGCTGCCCTCCATCTCCTCAGCCACATCATCAATAAAGACCTTAAACAGAACTGGCGCCAACACTGAGCCCTGAACCCCACAGCTTGTTTAATGACAATTAATTAATTGCACTGCACAGATTTCTGTATTGATTCGGTGACTAAACACTTCTGAAATCCACTGAGCATGAAAAATACTGAGAGAGCACATGGATGCTGACTTTGGACACTGCCAACAGGAAACCTCCGAGCCAAAGGCAGCCCTTGGTGCCTCAACCAACAGCACGAGGGCTGTGTTTGCAATGGCATCCAAGGGTGATAGAAACAAGCCAGAAATGACCCCAGACCTCAGACAGGTGCTCAGAAAACTGGCAGGAACAGTCTCCAAAAAATTCCCAATTGTTCATGAACAGTCAGCAGGAGTTCAGGCACACATGGCTGCCCTGCTGCCACACCCAGCCAAGCTCAGGGGTGCCTAAGACAACCTGGAACAGGGACTGACATCCCAGAGCTCCCTACCTGCCTTCCCAGTTTGTATCTCCCAGCCTGTTTACATCCAGCTAACTACAATTAATCCATTACTTTTTATCAGGCCACTGTCCTATCTGAGCACAGAGTGCTCCCAGCCTGGCTGTGACAGCACAGCTGCACTGATGGGAAGGGTCAGCAATGGGACTGGAAATGCCACAGTCTGTGTGAAGTCTGCTGCTCCTCCATGGCCACATCCCCATGTAACAAAACCTGCCACCAGAGCCCCAGAGCTCCTGGAACACTCTGGCTCCCCAAACCCTGAGCACTTCAGCACACGAAGGTGCTAATTCTCTCAGAAATACAGTATTATAATGATGAAAGTTTCCCTCAAGCTTTCCAGAGGAACTTTAAAAATAGTTTTTATAATAAGAAAATGAAGTGTCTCCATTTTTTTCTGGAAGTTTCCCATGACCCTGACCCAAGCACCATCTGTGATTTGCACATTTCAGTTTGGCAGGACAAAGATAAAGCATGCAGAGAGACACAGAGTCCAAGAGCAGAGACGTACCCGCAGTTCTGTCACTCGGAAGGGCTCCCTGAGTCGTCCATCTTCATCTTTTAAATTATAACCTTCGGCTCGTTTATCCCTTTCACTTATTTTCCATAGCTTAATAGTTTTATCTAAAACCAAAAATTCACATGCTTGAGAATGAATTGAATACACCATGCAATCACTCAGTAAGGACTCAGCAGAGGGGACACCAGTGACCTGGCTGTGGTTTCACTGCTTGCGGCAGAAGGACCCTGATGGAGCTCTTTACCCACAATGAGGGGCAGTTTGAATAAAACCCCAATTTGTGCCTCCCACTCACCCAAATGCCATTGCCTGGGCAGAGTTTCACACCCCAACTCCCCGAACTCCCCACTGAGCCCTGGATGATTATCTGAATTACATTCACAGAGCCCTGCTAGGGACCAAACCAACAAACACATGAACTCCTTACAGTAACTGTGCTAAAGGAAGCCAGGCTTGTCCCAGGGCCCTCTCAGAGCCAAAGGCAGAGATCAGGAGCTGCTCCCCTGTTTGGGGTTCCAAGGGAATGCACATCCCAGGGGTTACCAGGGAGGTGTTCAGTGCAGCCACTGAGTGCACACTTGTCTCACCAATGGTGAGACCCTTGGCTCACTGCAGCCAAACCTCCCCAAATCCTGCAGAGCATTTCAGACACAGTTTAAAGAATGCTTTATCAAGACTTCTACCAGAGGAAATTATTTTAATTCAGACAGAAGTCACTCCTACATTTAGAATTTCACCATGACCTCACAAAGTGATCCAAACTGTTAGAAAGAATGTATTCCTCACAATAAGAGCAAGTTTTTTCCATAGAATAGTTTAGGTTGGAAAATACCTTTGAGACATGAGTCTAACTGTTGCCACTAACCCACGTCCAGTTCTACAATTTCATTTACAGATGCTCCACAATGCACCAAAATTAAACAGACCCAATATTCACACAGCCAGCATTACAATCAAAACATATTTTGCATGTAATTAGAGAAGACATTAAAACAACAGCAAAACACATCAGAAAAAAACCCCAAGTGTATGACAGGTGAGACAATATTCCAATGACAAAGTTCTTTGTGCAAAAGAAAGGGCCCTTACCATTTGTAGACAGCAGGAAGTGAGCAGCATTCTGTTGTGGTAACCACCTAATTTTATTAATTTTTTCCTCAATTTCTAGACTTTTCAAGTAGTCAAACTCAGGCTCGTGACTCTGGAAGGTACTGTAAACATTGTATTCTCCCCGACAGAGAGGACGGCTTTTAGTCTGCAAGAAAAAGAGAATTTCCTGAGGCTGATGCCACTGGGTCCCTCAGAAATGGCCCATACTAATCAAAAACTGTCAACCAGAACATCAGCTTTTTCAACAGCTCTTGAATTCTGAATCTTCAGTCTGTGGTATTGTACCCAGTTGAGCATGAGTACAGTGCACACAGCCCTCCTCTTTGGAAATGGAGCTGTATGTATCAATAACTATCTGTGCACCCTTCAGGCTTTGCCATCCTCTGTGGTGGCTGTGGGAGCAAGGAACAGAGAGCCAAGTCCCAGGGCTGCCCAGATTTGCATTATCAGATTTGAGGCAGCTGTTATCAGGCTTTCCAAGTGAGCTGGTGTAGTGGTTGTGCTGCAGAACAGCCCCAGGGCTGCAGTCTGCCCTGCAGTGGCTCAGTTTCCACACTCCCATTAACTCTCAGACTTTCCATGGTTTTACTCCCTACATGCCATTGACCTGTAAGAATTTTGGGCAGGTTCCTCTCACCTGACCCCATCCAGAAGTCCCCTGCACTCAGGGTGAGCTGCCTTGGCACTGGTGCTGTCCCTCTCTACTCACACATTTGGAGTAATTGCTGCTTGCAAGTGAAGTCAAGTCCTGTGAGGCAGGGCATGGTGCAGAGCATTCCAGAGTACCTCCCCAAATCCCAGTGTCTGGGGAACTGTACAACCACCCTAAGCTGTCACTGACCTAGTTAACCCAGTCTTAAATCCAAACTGGGTAAAAAATATGGTTATCATTTGAAGGTTCCAACATCATACAGTTATTCTGGATTCTTTCCTGCAGTTTTGCATGTGACAAAAGAAATGTCCCTCATTCCCAACTCTTCCCTCAGTCTCCACGTGTTCCCAAGGAGACAGCTGAATTTTCCTGTGTGAGCAGTCTGACTTGGGGTTTGTTTTTCCCCACCCTCTGAGGAACTGCTGTGACAGGCTGGTTTTACCTTACAGAACAACTGAGAGCCAACACATAATAGTCCCCCTCCATGTCAGGCACGAGATCCTGAGAAGTTCAGGATGCTCCTGAGGCACCTCTGACCTGATGTGTGAGCCTTAGCTAAGTCTCTGGCCACCCTGAGTAGATGCAGAAGGAGCCTGGAGCTGTGTGGGTGCAGCCAGGGAACATCCCAGCAGTGCTGGCACCTCCCTGCTCCAGCACAACCTGAGAGGCACCTGTGGGACAGGGCTGGGACCAGCAGCACAGCCAGGAGAAATGCAAAATATGGCCAGGTGGTCATTTCCAGAGCATCATCTGAGCCCCACAAGGACAGCAGAGGGGTTCTGCTGCAGAAATCCCACAGCACCTGAAGATTTGTAATATTCATGCACAGACAAGCTGAATTAAAATTCCATGATCAATTCTGGTATTCCTGAGCCAGGAGAATGCTCAAATTCCCTCAACTCCTCAAAGGACAGGACAAGCAGACACTTTGGTGAGAAGTGCCATGTGGAATGCTGCCTTTGTAAAGAACACAGTCCCACATCCCTCCCAGATGTGACAACTGCTTTCCAGCACTTGGTGCATGTTTCCCATCCCCACTGCTGCTCAGGGTGTCCCAGCCCGGGGCTGTGGCTCAGGATGAACACACAGCAACATTACAGCAGTGTCCCACAGCTGAAGTGCACACAGGAGCTGTGGAAGTGCAGGAGGGACAGAGCTCCCACCCTCCTGATGGGAAACGCTCAAGTGCTTCTGGAGAAGTGGCTGCTCCAACTGGTTTTAAATCCTCATACAATTTTAACCACCTTAGCCTGTAGTTCTTGCAGCTTGTTTCCTGAACTTCTTTTACATTCTTTCCCAAAGCATTGTGATTTATCTCAGATCAGCCTGACCCAGTGGAAAAATTCAGAAGTCCAAATTCTGCAAAGCAACACTGAGGACACCAGGTACATATAAAGAGCTCACTTGGATTTTGGGGACAATTTTCTTTGGAAAGAGGGAGGGGAACCCTCTCCAGACCAACTTACCAACTACAGCACAGAGCAGATATTTACAAAGTTGGCTAACTTGGGGTTTTCTGAGAAAACTCTCCATTTAAGCCTCAGGACACGAACAGATGAAGTGAGACTGTGCAACACAAGAACAGTGTAGTAACAACACTTTTGTTTTTTGAGTCACTGACCTCTTGTTCCCTTTGAAATATAACCACTCTGCCACCTTTGTCTCCTGTTGCAAGAAGATCACCAGTGTAATTAAATTCAACTGTTGAAATTATATCAGCTGTAGAGAGAACAGAAATAAACCAGCACTGTAATGTGGAAAGCAAATCAAAGAGTTCCAAGACTTGAGCACAAAAAAAGCATTACGACTCATATTAATGCAATGACACAATTCTCCTTTTACACCCCCAAATGCAGTCATGCTTCAAAGCCTGACACACTTTTACTGACAAGCTGAAACACTCATTCATTCCTCAGTGCTGGCCTTCAGTCACCAGAGGCACATTGGCTTAGGAACCCAATGTGACTGTGCTGCTGGGGGCAACACCCATGGGGAAATAAATCCCTGCCCTGAGCTGCCCAAGGTGTGTGTGCTGCTTTGGGCAATATCCATGGGGAAATAAATCCCTGCCCTGAGCTGCCCAAGGTGTGTGTGGTCAGTAACACTGCAGTGTCCATGGGGATGTCCCTGCTCTGAGCTGCCCAAGGTGTGTGTGGTCAGTAACAGTGCAGTGTCCATGGGGATATCCCTGTCCTGAGCTGCCCAAGGTGTGTGTGGTCAGTAACACTGCAGTGTCCATGGGGATATCCCTGCATCCTGCCAGGTGTGCTGTCCCAGGATCCAGGTGAGGCTGAGGCCTTTCCTGAGTCACTTCAGGAGCCTGGAACAGGCAGCTCCCCTCAGCCAAAGGGGTAAAATAGAAACAAAATTCTTCCAGCTGAAGAATTCTTCCAGCTGCTTCCTGAAGCAGCTCCCTGCAGAAGCATGAGCAAGGACAGGGGGAAGCAGGAGGGCACAGAAAAGCCCTCAGCACCTGCAGTGCCCTGGGGCTGCTGCTCATCCCCAGTGCAGCCCCAGTCCCCCTGGGAGGTGGCAGTAAAGAAAGAATTGCCACTGAACAGCCCCAGCCAAGGGGAGGGAGATAAGGAGCTGGAAATGTCTGTCCCAGGCTGGGGCAGATGGTAACGAACCCAACAAAGCACTCAGCAAACACTGCTCCTGCTGGGCCTGCTCACATCAAATACTGCATTTATGATGCAGATAGCAGAATCCTGAGGTTTGAAGTGTATCATATCAATTAGTTCCAGAGTGTGCAATTGGAGACTCCCTGGAAACTCCTTTCCTGTATTGATTCTGATGTGCTATCTTTGAAATTCCTTTCAATAATGGCCCACTCTCATGAGGAAGATGATTAGAAACTCTAACCAGTTTTCTCAATATAAGTTCATTTTTCATCTTTCATCAATGATGCCCTTAAAGTTTTCTCCCAGTACGCAGAGATAATGATTTACCTTCTTGGATTAAAAATGATTATTTAGAAGAACTAAATAAATGAGCAAATATCATCTTTCTACAGATTTATGCCAGCCTTTACTAACCAGGTTTTGGACACATCCAGTTTCACAGTCACCTTTCTTTAAAGGGAATTACCAGTCAATTATCAGTTATTATTAATTATACAGAGGGATTTTAGAAGACACCCTGGAAAAGCAGCAAGCCAAGGAAAAAGAAACCAACTGAGAAGGTAAGCAATCAGTGAAGTGCCTTCACTGAGAATTTTATGACATTTCCAGTACTCAGATATGAAGAAGCCCTTGCATTATGAAAGTTTATTAGTAGCAAAACTAATATTCCACTACCACCACCACTGCAAGCCCTTCTAGCAAGGATCCCTTTTACCCTTGGAGACTCAGGAATAATAGCAGCAATAAATGCCTCCTTGACACATGCAATTCTTTCAAAGTCACAAAAGCTACTTTTCAATTTCGTTTTAGAAAGGGAAAAGTTATTATTAGCTTCTCCCATTTTCTACTGGAGTAGTCACAGAATTACCTGCTCAAAATGATCTGTTTATCATTTTTGTTTCCCAAAAATGCCCAAACCAGCTGCTGACACAGCCATTATTCCCCAGCAGTGCTATCCAGACAAACAGAATCTTGGGGGGGAAACACACCAAAACACAGCCACTACCCAAATTTCATGGCTTGAAACAAGGAGTGCAGGGAGACGAGGTAAAGAACATGCACTGAAACAGTCTGAAGCAACATGCTCTAGGGAACAGGGAACTGGGGGGGCACAGCAGGACAAAAATAGAGAAACTTCCTCCAAATATTTTCTCAATTATAAAATCTGGAATATGAGCAATCACCTGTTTTAATAGCACTGTACTTGTTTTATCCATAAATGTATGAATTATAAAGTTTTCCCTACAGGCATGTTTAATTGAAGCAGCTCAATCCCCCAAATCATTCCACCCACTATCCTCAGCACTCTACCATCTCAAAGCAGGTGAAATCAAAAAATATTCCAAGACTCCAAGTAAAGCACAGAATGAATTCCAAACCATCCCTCAACACTTCACCCACCTACATTTGCTCTTCACTTCCAAGTCAGCTTAAAACTTTTAGGCAAGAACAAAGCAAACCTCTGCAGGTTCTCCATCACTGCATTACCTCTGGGATTTGTAAGCTTTTCCATCAGATGTCAGAACTGCTGCTCAGGTACACAAGCACCAGTGTTATCCCTGCCTGGCTTTCAGCTTCTGCTCCAGGCCAGCAGGAAGGTGGGAGAGGGTGAGCAGAGCCAAACCAGGGCAAGCTTTGCTCATGGACAGCACCCCAAGGCTCTCTTCTCAGGCACTGCTTTTCCAGAAGCAGAGGTTTGTCCAGCTGTCCCTCCAGTCTGTTCCTGTGGGGCTGGCACTTGTTCTGCATGCAGGTAAATCCTGCTCCTGTAACCAGGGAGGGCAGCAATCCCTGGGACTTCACAGCAACGTACGAGGCTGGCAATACTTCTTTCCAGACATGAAAAATTCATGTTTAGCCTCACTTCTGGAAATGAGTTCCAACTTGGTTACACTGCACCCAGAGGAGAAACAGAGCTGTTTTCATAGCTGGTGTATTAAAAGGATTGCTGGCAACTCCACTGCGATTCTTGTGTACCCCCAAATTCAAGAGCACTGATCACTTCCACGGGTAGGAAACTCCATCCCAACACAAACATCCAGCTCTGCAGTAATGTGGTGCCCATCCCCTGCCTCAGGACAGCCCTGTAAACCCTGACTGATGTGTCAAAGTTCAGCTTGAGTGCTCTGAGCCTTTCACCTTCTCTGCTGAGTGAGAACCTCCCACAAACAACTCCTGCCACAACTCTGGCAAGTTTACAGCCTCCAGAGCCTCCTGGGCAAGCTCTGCAGGGAGTGAAGGGGGCCAGGGTGGCAGAGAGCAGCTTTTGCTGGGGTTTGGAGATGACAGCAAGCTCATAGCTGCACACGAACTGAACCCCCCCAGGATCCACCCCGGGTATTTCTGACACCGCTATCAATGCCCGGGCTCTCAGCTGAGGTAATGGAGAATGCAAAGAGATCCACAACATCTACATCAGGTGCCTAAAATTAGCTCCTGTGAACTTTTCCTCTCCAAGCTGGCTGTGCATTGCTGCTCTGGTTAAAACCCAAACCTGAAAACATGGCATTGCCTGATGGCTCACCCAGGGCAGAGGGAATTTGCAGCTGCAGCCTGTGTTCAGAAGCAACACTAACTAGACATGGTCAGCACCAGTGCCTCTCATCCCCCTGAGCTGCTCAGAGCCTTTTGTCACAAACTCCCTCCTCAGACATGCAGTGAAAAGGAGCCAAACACTCACAGCTCTCTAACAGCCTGAAAAGGAGGCTGCTCCAGCTTCCAGGGCATTTTAACTCACAATTCTCCAAGTATGTAATGGACAATGTAGCACTTCAGCACACAGCCTGAACAATGCCTGCCTCAAACCCGGCTCCTGTCCTGCTGCCCAGAGAGGAGTCTGAATGCACAGCCCCATTTCCCATGGCCCAGCCTGGGAGCAAAGCAGGAACTGCTGTGAGGCAGAGAAACCTGTGCAGAGGCTCCTGCTTTGAGAGGACATGGCTGGATTGGCCTGCAGGCAGGTGACTGGCAGGGAGACTGCCAGTGGGAGCTGAGCAGAGGGAGCATTTCTGTGCCTGTCATCAAGCTCAAAGGTGACACAGCTTTCCCTCCAACACTGCTCCCCTACAAAGCTGCGGGAGGCCCTGTGTGCTCTCCCACAGGGGATGGGAAGCCAGCAGAGTGCACAGAAGGGATCAGCACAGGTTATGTGCTCCTAAATGGACTCAGAGAGCAGACACTGCATCTCCCTGGAATGCTGTGCTGAACTGTGACACTGCATCAGAAGGAACACAGCTCTCTGTGCAGCACACAGGGACAGCAGACTGTTCTGAGGGACCAGAGGTGACAAACGTGGGCACTGAGAACAGCGAGGAGCCATCGCTTCAGAGCAACTCGGGAAAGACTCCTCAAACAAAAAATACAATAGGAGCAAATAAGATCAGTGAAAGAAACAGACAGCCCTTTAGAGGGAAGAGATTATCAAAGAAAATGAAGCAATTCAGAGACCAGCACCTGCTAAAGAGCAAATCATAGAAAAAATGTTTAAAGACCAAAATCCTACTGGAGCTTAACAAGTTCCAGACACACAGGGCCACTGATTTGCAGTAATTGCATTTCCCAAACAGTCCCAAACAGGGACAGCAGCTGCACTGGAGGCTCTGGGTGGCCAGGGGGAAGCAGGGCTGTGAAGGCAGCCCCATCTCCAGCTGGGATGGTGCAGGTAGCACAGCAGGGAGCACAGGCAGCTCCAGCAGAGCCTCCCCACACTCCTGGTGCTGGGCAGCAGTGCTGCCACCCCAGGCACTGCAGGGCTCTGACCCAGCACCCACTCCTGCCTCAGCCTGTCCCTGTCCCTGTCCCTGTCCCTGTCCTGCCTCCCGGGGAAGGACACCCGTCCCTACAGCTGCCAGCACAGGGGAACACAGAGGGGCACCCTGCATGGGGAGGGACCGACTGCTCCTGCTCTCAGGGCTCCTAAAATGTTGTTTGCTAACAGCTAATAGAAATCACAACTGCACTGAAACATGAGCCAAACTTCCCAGCTGTAATAACCAGTAACCACCCCACAATATACATATACATCCCAGTTACTCAAACCACCCCAGAACATGCCTCCTTACACACTCAAATTTACAGTTCCACTTTCAGGATTTCTTTCTAGAGTTAACACAGGAGTCAGGTGTACCAGAAACCAGGACAATAAGCCAAAGGGGTATAGTTTTGCCCAGACCAAACTTCTCTCAGCTTACACTGCTAAACACTAAAATATCCATAAGGTCTAACCATTTTTTTATGCCCCAATGCTCAAATTGCTTGTGAAATGGCTTGAATTGCCTTTAGGCACCTGGCAGGGTTTAACTTAGTCCAAAATAACCCTGCTTTGGGGACTAATTGAAGCCCTTGAACAGATTTAAGGTGAAGCATGAGCAGGGCAGCAGGAGCTGTGTGAGGGCAGTGCTGCTGCTGCCAGGCCATGGCAAACCCCACACATCTTGTTTGGGGCTGTGGGGGAAAGCTGCCAGCTCCTGGGTGTGCTGGGGGCCTGGAGCTGAGCCACAGGCTGCTCTGCTGGGTGTGCTGGGCACAGGGGGATGGCACAGCACCCCAGGGAGGGCACAGCACAGCCAGGGAGGGCACAGCACCCCAGGGAGGGCACAGTGACCCCAGGGAGGGCACAGCACAGCCAGGGATGGCACAGCAACACTCCAGGGAGGGCACAGCACAGCCAGGGATGGCACAGCACAGCCAGAGCTCCAGCCATGGCAGAGTCAGTGCCATTCCCTCCCTGAGCTCAGTCTGTGCTCTCTCATCAATGACCTGACTGCCCTGACTCTGGGATCCTGTAATGATGTCCCAGACAGCTGCTCTGGCTTTGGGGTGCAGGGGGCTGCCCGGATGTGCCAGTGCAAGGAACAGGAGCAGTGTGGCATGAGCAGGGAGCAGCACAGCCAGGGCTCAGCTCCCTGTGTGCCCCTTCCCTACCAGCCATGAGCAATGATGGAGGCTGCTCCTCACACTCGTAACAATCCAGTATTCCTTGTGCAAATCCACTGCCTCAGAATTCTTTTCTAACCTTTGAAGACTAATTCCAATAAGCTTTCTCCTACTAGAAGTACATTTAATTAATTCATGCTATTGTTAGTTTTTTCTAAGTAGCTCATTGTGATGGTTTTGCGTGTACTTCTATCAGGAGTTCATGAAAGTCTTAACATGATAAGAAAATAAAATTTTTCTTTCAGTTGAAGCTTTTCCACCTTCCCATCCTTTCAAAAGTAGTGGGTTTTGTTGTTTTTCATCAAGGTTTTCCCTCTGCAGCCAGCCTGCCCTTCTGCAGGGACAAACCCAGCAGCTCCCACTGCTCACACAGGAAGACTTGCACCAATTCCTGCATTCCCACCACTCAAATTGCTTTGTTTTGCAATCCCACTTACAACCCTGCCATTGATATTCACTGGTTATTCAGACTCTTCACCATTCACAAGCTACATTTCACCAAAATATAATGATGGAATCCCAGCCTGGTTTAGTTTGGAGGGACCTCAAAGTCCACCCAGTGCCACCCCTGCCATGGCAGGGACACTTTCCCTGTCCTAGGCTGCTGCAAGTCATTAGTCCCCTCCTTTCCAATTCTTACAGAAAAAAACCACATAATTAAAGCTTACAACCAATTCTGCAACTCCCTTCAGGCAACTGAACCAGACATCACAGAGCTGCACCTCTACTGCAAGAGTTTTTTTTTAAAAACACACAATCATGCCAGAATTTCCCTTAAGCACAGGAGAATTCCTGAATCACACATGATGATTTGCAAAGACAATTTCTAAAGAACATTTCTAAATCACTTGTAGCTGCACTCATGATTACAGGCTAATATATTTTTGTAAGATTGTGGCTGTCTTTGCTCCCTGTGTTCTGCTTCCTGGCAAACTGCTGAGGTGTCTGACCCAGCACCCAACAGGCAGCAAAAGCAGGAGGAGAGCTGGCTGAAGTGATGGTAACAAGGGATGTCTCAGTCTGGCAGGGCAGTCAATCAATACCGGTCACTATCTGGAGAATTTAAAAAAACAACTTCTTTCTTGGATCATTAACTAGAGATACAGAACTGCATCCAGAAGTGGTCATGGATTAGATGCAGAACATCTGGCCCAGAGGAATTTGGGCATATCTGTACATTAGTCAATAAATAGATTTATATTTTACTTGCCCCAAAAAAAGAGCCCCCCTGAACAAGACGATTTTGAACATGCAAAACAAATTCAACACTGAAATCATGGAAGTGTATTCTCTATTTAGAAAGGTCTTTCTACAAAAAAAAGCAACCCAAGGATTAAAAGTTCCATGGGCAATCAGTGCAAGTTTTGGAGTCACATGGTTAACACTAACAACAAAATTCCATCACAATCTTCAATTAGCTTTGTTTTCAAATTATGACTGCTGCCATCCCAAATATTAAATCACTCAAACTGTTTTATCCTCCAGTCCTCCTCCCTGAATCCAACTGAACTTTTCTGTTCAAGAAGAGTCATACCAACCCTTTCCCAAGCCCATGCTCAGTAATGATGGCTGCTGCTGCTCTTGCAGAACTGCTCAGAGTGAACAGTGCCCTTCTCTTTCCTGACACAGAGCTGAACAGAGGGCAGGCATTAGTCACCGAGGAAAGGCAAGGCACGGACAAGACAAAGAGGAGACAGTGATTTTCTGTATTAATGACCCAGTTAGGAAAATCCAGCTGCCAATCTGATACAGCCTCTTGTCCCAGTGTTTGTGTTGAAACAGACACCTGAGAAACAACTATGGGAAAAATGTATGTGAGAACTGCACTGTAAGAGAAAGGATTTCCTGGTAAAGTTTTCTGGCTGAGCAGTTTCAGCTCCTGAATAAACCCAGCAAAACACTCTGCATGGAATAGGCTGGACAGCAACTTCATGGTGTCCTCTTCCTCTAGAGAGCTGATTTTTCACAAAATAGACCAAAAACTGGCAGCAGTCATGAGTTTGCACTGTCACAAAAACTGATGTGCAATTTGAAGGCTATTTCAAGGCAACAGTTGTCCATCAAGCAGGTTTACACGGGCAGTTTGTAAGAGAGGATTTAAAAGATGGTAATGAGTAAATATGTGCTTAACAGGCCCAAAATCTAGCAATGTATTTGTACTCTTGCTAGTGAATTAAATTTGGGCAATTATTAGCAAATAAATAGCGTATTTCTTATATTTAATTCCAATTTCAAGGCAAAATGCAACAGGAGGGGAAAGGCCACAAATCAAAGTAAAACCAAAAAGTCACAAAGCCTGTAAATAGTTCTGGTATTCCCAGAGGAAAATGAAACTTCAGTGGCAGTTTTGCACAACCAGGTGCTGCATGACTCCTGGAGCTTCCCTGCTCTGTGCAAATCCACGCTGCTCAGGAGTTTCCTGGGAAGCAAGGTGCCCCCAGCACTACATCCTTTACTCGTGGAGACCTGACAGTCACACAGGTGACAGATCCAAGAAAAAAGAACTATTTAAAAAACTGAAAAGCTACTTATACACATTTCTACAAGATTTCTGGGAACTTCAGAGCAAGCTACAAAATGTACAGAGGGGAGAAAAAGGAAGAGAACAACTGAGTGAGTTTCTCGAGCAGTCCCCAGTCAATCCCTCCCATGGCCATTATTTTAAATGGAATGCCAAACAAGTGGCATGAAAATGAAAACACTGTCAGCACAATTTCCCTGTAGCAGGCAGCAAGGGAAAATATCTACTGCATCCAGTAACAAAAACAAAATCCCAAACCCAAGCTGAGCACACACAGCCCTGCGAGTCAATTCACACTTTAGAAAGGAGCACTGCCAGCCTGGACAGTTAGAGCTCAGGAAATTTAGGGGCAAAAAAAGAACTTTCTCATCACAGTCATGCAAAACTCCATCCAGGTTCTGCACACCACAGAAAACACTTTTCCCAGTTAAAACATTCCTTGTTTTCTACTCTGTCCAACACATGAAGCGCTTGGAAAATTTCAGAGAAATGTGAAGGTGTGCCCTTTCTCCCTGCTTAATATCCCTATTTATAGCTCCCAAACGTTAACAAGTGGGAATCAAATCTCTCCACAGCTGCAGGAACCCTTTAAACTGCACTTTTCAATGCAGCACAAATGACAGAGCTGTACTCTCTGTGCGTCAGAGCGAAACTTGACAAGCCTGACAGACTCCACTGGTGTTTCTTTTTTCCCTCTCCCTGTATCGTATCACTGTTGTTACCTTTTATCCCAAGCCCAGAACTGGAGACAGTTATCCCAGGCCCAGAACTGTGCCCAGCTCTGGGCTCCTCAGGACAAGAAAGCCAAGGAGCTGCTGGAGAAGGTCCAGCAGAGGCCACAGAGGTCATTTTGGGACCGGAGCATCTCTGAGATGAGGAGAGAGGTGGGACTGGGCCTGGCCAGTCTGGGGAGGGGAAGGCTGAGAGGGGATCCATCAATCCACACCAATCTCCCCAGGGCTGTCATAGGACGGTTCCAGAGACAGGACAGGCAGCAATGGCAGGAACAAAACCACAACAAGGTCCAGCCCAAGGTGAGAAAGAACTTCTTTCCATGGAGGGGCAGAGCCCTGGAGCAGCTGGGATCTCCCTCTCCAGAGCCATTCCAAACCCTCCTGGACACGTTCCCGTGCCACCTGCTCCAGGTGCCCCTGCTGGGCAGGAGCCTGGGCGGGATCATCTCCAGAGATCCCTCCAAGCCCAGCGCTCTGGGGATGTTGGGGCTTGCACTAAGGACCTGCAGGACAGTGCCAAGCCTGGTGTGTGATGCTCTAGGGGTGGGAGCTCGCTGAGCCAGGGCACACACAGAGTCATGGCACACACACACACACACACAGAGTCATGGCACACACACAGAGCCATGGCACACACACACATACACACACAGAGTCATGGCACACACACACACATACACACACAGAGACATGGCACACACACACACACAGAGAGCCATGGCACACACACACACACAGAGAGCCATGGCACACACACACACACAGA
>JAOTIY010000256.1:34751576-34765889 GCA_027123655.1 Muscicapa comitata | reverse complement strand
CCCAATACCAGGGGGAGCTCATCAGGACAGGAACATCACAGTCCTGCTGGGAATACTGGCAGTTTTACCAAAATTGTTCATTTTTGCTCACCCAATACCAGGGGGAATTCCTCAGGACAGGAACAGCACATTCCTGCTGGGAATACTGGCAGTTTTACCAAAATTGTTCATTTTTGCTCACCCAATATCAGGGGGAATAATGGGAATAACTCCAGGGCCCCGTTGTTTTCCCCCTTCCCAGGTTCTGGGGCCACTCTGGGCCAGTTCCTGCTGGAGGAGGAGCAGTTCCCTCCCAACATCCCCTGAACCATCCCTGATGGTGCTCTAAGCCTGGCTCAAGCTGCAGCCCTGCTAAGGAGGGACTGACAGACACAGACAGAGCTCGGACACAAACCTGGCACCAGGCTGGGCTTGACACACAGCACTGAGAGGAAAAAGGCTCAGGCACTTCCCAGCTGCTCCATGGCAGCCCAAACCACCACATCTAAACCCTTAAATAATGCTGAGAGCCAGGGAACAGGTGGCAAATGGATTCCATGGCAGATGGTGCCTTTTTTAATATTTGTGCTCACTGCTAATTTACAGAGTCCGTAACCACAGACTCATCTCTTACCTTCTTCACTCCTCCCATTAAAAGCCTGCATGAGAGGAAAATAAACACCCACTTCTTTATGCATTAGCTGCAGAGGGGTATTAGAGATTACCAGGCACCCCATTCCTTAATTACTGCAGGTGAGTGCTGCTGTTTGCATTCAGGGTTTCCTTGGGGCACAGCTCCCAGCCCTGGCGTGGCACTGCTGGGAAATGAAGTTTCCTCCCCCAGCAGAGCACAGGGAAATGCAGCACAGTGAGGAGCTGCATCTCCACAAGCTCCTGTTTAGTCTTTATGTTAAACCTGGCACAAAATCCACGCTCACAGCCGGGCTGCCATGAAATATTTAAGGGAACATTTGCCTGGGAGATGCACGAGCAGCACCACCAGCAGATGCAAAATGAAGAAAGGAAATAAAAGCAATTCTAACCCAAAATGGGGCCGAAATGGCATTGCTGGAACCTTCTTCTCTCACCTCACTGGTGTGGGGGCAGGGAGCACAGAAATGTGGGGCAGGGCCCCTCTCACTGCTCAGAGCCTGAGCTGGAGCCTTTCCAGCCACAGATCACTCCATGGCCAGGTTCCTCAAGCTCCACTATTTGATTCCATATAAAACAGCATTTTATGTTGCCATTAAACGCAGGGTTTTTATGCTGCTTCTCTCCCATACGTTTATTTCATCATTACAAGTTTTTCTAAGCTCAGCACAGTGACAAAACAATCCCCCAGAGCAGCAGAGAGTGCAGAGCCAAGGCACAGAACTGCAGCAGATCCCAGCCCTGTGTGCTCAGCCCCATTTGCCGGGATCCAGCTGGGACCCTGTCCACTGGCTTTGCATCCCCTAAACATCCTGTGCTCTCTCTTGTGGCTTTGCTTCTGATTTTCATCACAAAATGCAAAATAAATTGTATTAAAAACTAATTTTTAAAAATGACCGCTGCATTTTGCACACTCCCCTGAATTCCTGGTGATTTGCTCCAAGGGAATTCCAGGGAATCTCCTGTGTGAGGATGGAAAAGCAGCAGAGCCTGGATGCTGTGCCCTTCCCACACCTCTCACCGTGTCTTACCACCCTGCTATTCCCAAAGGTGCTAATTAGGCTGCCAGGAATTAATTGTAAGGCTGCAAAACTAACCATAATCAAAAGCCTGAAAAAAATAATATTCACTCCTAAGACTATTGATGGAGCAAATCCCTGTGATTGGAGACACAGGACTACACAAGGCAGGAGCAGGACATTGATCTCTCAGAGAATCAATTAACAGGGGATAATCAATTAACTGGGGCAATCACACACACAATGCTCAGCCTTCCAGGCACCAATCCCCATGGAGATAGAAGCTGGAAATTATTTAATCTGGGGGCTTTTAAATTCATTGCTGCTGTGTGCCCATGGCTTTACATAAACTTCAGATGGGGGGAATGTGGGGAGGACGTTAAATTAACCCAAGGTCATTAAGCCAAGGTCACAGGTCATTAACTCCACAGGTCATTAACTCCACAGGTCATTAACCCCAAGGTCATCAACCCCAAGGTCACAGGTCATTAACCCCACAGGCCATTAACCCCAAGGTCATTAACCCAAGGTCATTAAGCCAAGGTCACAGGTCATTAACCCAAGGTCATTAACCCAAGGTCATTAACCCAAGATCACAGGTCATTAACCCAAGGTCACAGGTCATTAACCCCAAGGTCATTAACCCCAGGTCATTAACCCCAAGGTCATTAACCCCAAGATCACAGGTCATTAACTCCACAGGTCATTAACTCCACAGGTCATTAACCCAAGGTCACAGGTCATTAACCCCAAGGTCATTAACCCCAAGGTCATTAACCCAAGGTCATTAACCCCAAGGTCATTAACCCAAGGTCATTAACCCAGGGTCACCTTTTAGGTCAGTGGGAGCAATTCCTCCCCAATCTCCCATCCAAAGGGACCATCCTGCAGTTTAAACTTTCCCCCCATCCCAGCACATCCCAGCATAATCCCAGCCTGCAGCCCATGATGGATTCAAGGTTTCTGCACCTGCTTTTCCCATTTTCAGTCCCTTCCTCAGCCCTTTTCCAGGTCAAGGACCCCACAGAGGGGTCCCTGCCCTCCTTCCCACCCTGCCAGGGCAGCTGGGACAAAACCCAACCCCAGCCCCTTCCATCCTCTCCTCCTCCAGCACAGTAGAAGGAATCCTATAAACCTGGTTTATGGCAGCTCTGCAAAGGCCCAGCCTGCCCCCAGAGATGGGATAATAGAGAAAAACGAGGAGCTGAGTGTCAGGTTCATTGCTCATGGACCAGGCATTCCCAAGCTTGCTTTCCCAAAAATCTGCTCTCATCCAGCAGGAGAGAGTGTCCTGTGTGGGTTTGCCATGAGTGATTGATAATGGGATGGGAATGATGGCTGGGGCATTCACAGAGTGCTGTTTGATGGCCCATCACACATCCAGGCACACCACAGGACAATTTGGGGACAATTCTCCTGGCTTGGTTTGTTGTCACAGGAGCCAGGAAGTTCTGGAGGGACAGAGATTCCTGGAATGACACCCAGCTCCTCCCCACACTCCACTGGGAGCACTGCTCAAATGTAACCCAGATTTTCAGGCAAACAGGGATTTTTTCCTCCTTTGGTTCCTCCTCCAAAACACTCCCAAACAGGCAAAATGATTTCCAGGAGCAGGAATATTCTGTGGGAAGCAGCAGCAGCAGCAGCTCCTGCCTCACAGCAGCATTCATTCTGCTTTCTGCTCCAAGTTCAGCATCAGCCTTTTGGGATTTAGCACAAAATATTTTCAGTCATTCCACAGAACCCCTGAGGTTGGAAAAGCTCTCCAGGATAACCAAATTCAAGCTCCCACCTTGTCCCAGAGCACCCAGTGCCACCCCCAGGAATTGCTGGGACACTCCAGGGATGGGGATCCAACCCTCCCTGGGCAGCTCCAACCCCTGAGCTCCCTTTCCATGGGGAAATCATTCCCAAAATCCCCCCTGAGCCTCCATTTCCTGCCCCTTCACTCCTCTGTGTCCATTTTCTCTCCCCAGCCCGCTGTTCCTGCAGGTGCCTGCCCTGACAGCTGGGCAGGAATGAGAATCCCTGGATCCATTTCTCATTAGAGCTCTCCCATCAAACCAGAGCTGCACCCTCTGCACAATCCAATCTCCCCGTGCCTTGCTGTGCTACGCTTCAATTACCAAAAAGGCAGAAAACACACCCTCATTTACATTTTTAACCTAATTGGCAGATAACTGCTGTAAAAATAGCCTCAAGTGCAGGTACAAACCCTGCCCTGAATACTCCCGGTGAGCCCGAGCTGGCCAGGGATGCCCCGGGCACAAAGGTTCACTCAGCACCCAAAAACCAGCGATTTGTCCAGGCAGCACCCCCAGCTCAGCCTCTGGGGAAAGGTCCAGGCTGTGCTCCCCGGGCAGGTTTGGAACTGCAAACACCCAGAGGAACTGCCCAGGACTTTATCAAATATTATCCCACGTGGAGCAGACACCCTGTGAGTGCCCATTTCAGTTTTAACTAAAACACCCAGAGGAACTGCCCAGGACTTTATCAAATATTATCCCACGTGGAATATGTACCTTTCAGTCACCATTTCAGCTGTGACTGCAAAACACCCAGAGGAACTTTTCAGGACTTCATTAAACATTATCCCACACTGAGCAGACACCTTTGATTGCCCATTTCAGTTGTAACTACAAACACTCCGAGGATCTGCTCAGGACTTTATCAAATATTATCCCGTGTGGAACAGACACCTTTGAGTGCCCATATCAAATATTATCCCACATGGAATATATACCTTTGAGTGACCATTCCAGCTGTAACTACAAACACCCAGAGGAACTTTTCAGGACTTTATCAAATACTATCCCACATGGAATACACACCTCTGAGTGCCCATTCCAGCTGGGGCTGTGCTGGTGGGGCTCAGAGAAGCTTTTCCCACCTGGGCTGAGGGAGGCACCAGCTCAGCTGTCCCTAAATGCCACAGGGCCAGCC
Organism: Muscicapa comitata; assembly: GCA_027123655.1. Classification (NCBI taxonomy): domain Eukaryota; kingdom Metazoa; phylum Chordata; class Aves; order Passeriformes; family Muscicapidae; genus Muscicapa; species Muscicapa comitata. The sequence goes on along the minus strand of JAOTIY010000256.1, from coordinate 34,761,297 downwards.
ATGCCCATGACAAACATCCACGGAGCTCTGAAGCCACTCCTGACACACCATCCCAGAGAACGCCTCCAAACCACCCCAGAGCCCCCAGATTTAACCCCAGCACTGCCAACACCCCCCGACAGCCTGTGCAGCCCAGGGCACGGCAGGAGCTTACCTGGGAAGGGCGAGGCCAGCAGAGGGACTTTGATGGGGGACAGGGTGAGGAGGTGGCAGGGCTGGGGGCCCTGGGGGGGCTCGGGCTCCAGGGACACCAGGGCCAGGCTCTGAGTGCCACCCATGGCTTTAAGGCTGTTCTGGCAACCACCTGTGGGAGAGAGAGACACGAGTGTGAGCTGCAGGGGAGGGCAGGGGCTGGGGGAGTGTGTGGGTGTGCCCAGCGCTGGGAATTTTGGCACAAGGTGCAGCACGTCCCACCCAGCCCTGTGTGTCCCCTCAGAGAGACCCCAGAGGCTGAGCAGAGGTTTGATGGGATTTAGCTGATTTTTGTGTTCAGTCCTGGTCTGCAGAGCTCAGGGATCACAGAATGATTTACCTTGGGAAAGACCTGCAGGGTCATCAGGTTTAAATCTTGACCAACCCTCACCTTGTCCAGAGCTCTCAGAGCCACCCCCAGGAATTGCTGGGACACTCCAGGGATGGGGATCCAACCCTCTCTGGGCAGCTCCAATCCCTGAGCTCCCTTTCCATGGGGAAATCATTCCCAAAATCCACCCTGAGCCTGCCCTGGCCAGCCTTTCTCTAGCTAGCAGAGATCTGTTCAGCTTGACATCCAGGGCAGAATGCCTCCCCTCTGGGCAGGACTTCTCTCTTATACTCTAAACTACAAACCTGGTATTTACAATTACTTTCCAATACATGACAATTTTATCACACTGTCCAACTCTGTCCCAGTTCAATCCAATAATGCCAGCCTGGCATTCAACATGGATTGCATGGAAGAAGAAGAAGGAAAAGACACACCATGCCCAAAATCCTCCATATTAGCTATGAGCCCCCTAATATAAACATTCCTAGAAATCCACTTTTTCTACCTTCTAACAATCTAATTTATACTCTACTTATCTTTGTGGCTTGTAATTCTTCCTGCAATGCTGGCAGATTTCTCCAGGGACTTAAGTCCAGCCCCCAGAACCCCTGGGTACTGTGCCAGGGTCTCTGAGACCCCTGCCAGGGGGGTCTGGAGGCACCCAGGGGAGCAGCCTGGGCTCCCACATTCTGTGACTGAGATATTTCTGCAGGACTCCCAGAGCCCCTTTGCTAATCCTGATTCCACCCCCCAGCTCGTGGCTGGAGCAGTTTTACCCACGAAACCCCACAGATGTGAACACATCATCATAACCCAGGGGGACCAGGCAGCAGTGACTCACACACAAACTCTGCAGGGTTATTACATTTAAATGAAAAAAACTTAATAAAGGAGTCAAATATTTGAGCACAAAGAACACAATTATTCTCAACTTTCCTTGGTGAGACTCTGATGCCATATCTGAATTTATTCCTTGCTATATTAGGCACCCACTGCCCCCTGTGTCCTGCACACAAATCCCTGAGCTTGACAAGCTCTGCATCCCAAAAACTCAACTTCATGGAATCCCTGAGGCTGGGAAAGCCCTCCCAGCCCATGGAGTCCCAGCTGTGCCCATCCCCACCTGGTCCAGAGCACTCAGAGCCAGCTCCAGCCATTCTGGGACACTCCAGGGATGGGGACACTGGAACCCAGGAATGTCCCAAATCCAGCCTGGGCACCCTTCAGCCCCTGCACCATTCCCTCCCCAGCCTGGCAGTGGCAGGGAACACCTTCAGAGCTCAATCCTGCCTGGTTATGTTCAATAAACAACCACAGGAGCCGTAAAACTCTTGAGGAGCAAAGCAGATCTGACAACCAGCAGCTGTTCCTCCCTCCACGCTGAGCTGGGGATGCAAAAATGAAGCAATCATCAGCTCATTATGGCATCCAGCAAAGCTCAGCCCGGTGCAAACCCTGCAGGCAGAGGGAGACAACTGGGATCCACAAATCCCATCCGATCCCACCCCTCACTGCAGCCTCCTGTTAGCCTGGACCCCCTGCAGGGATTTTGGGTGAAAAAATGGGATTTTTAGGGGAAAAAATGGGGGTTTTAGAGTGAAAAAAATGGGATTTTTAAGGGGAAAAATTGGGATTTTTGGAAGGGAAAAAATTGGTTTTTTTGGGGGAAAAATTGGGGATTTAAAGGGAAAAGCTATGGGGATTTTGGGTGACAAAATGGGATTTTTAGGGGAAAAATGGGGGTTTTAGGGTGAAAAAATGGGAATTTTAAGGGGAAAATTGGGATTTTTTGAGGTTTCCCTGGGTGAGGAAATCAGGGAATGGGTTTGGGAAGGGGTGGGGTGCAGCCCCCAAAACAACTCCAGGTAGGAGAACCCAGAGGGACCTTGGATAAAATCACAGGGAATGGTTTGGGGTGGGAAGGGACCCCAAATTCCCCCCAGTGCCACCCCTGTCATGGGGACACCTCCCACTGTCCCAGCCCCAGTGTCCAGCCTGGCCTTGGGCACTGCCAGGGATCCAGGGGCAGCCACAGCAAATCTGGGAATTCCATCCCAGCTCCCAGGGAACAATTCCTGCCCAAAAACCCAGCTAAATTTCACTTTGTACCCATTCTCTTGTCCCATCAGCTCCTGCTGAAGGTCCCTGTGACCCCCAGACCTGGGAGGGCTCCACAGAACCTCCTCAGTCCAGGTGAGCACCCCCAGCTCTCCCAGCCCATTTCCATGGGGGATTTGCCCCTCATTTCCTCCCCTGCTGTCTCTGAGGAGCTGCTCTGGTGTTGTCCAGCCCTGAATTCCCTGAGCTCTCTCTCAGAGCACTCAGGGCCAGCTTGCCCCATGCAGAGCTCCATTATTCCAAGAATTAAAACCAAAACAATCTGATATAATAGTTGGCTGTTTTGCCTTCTGCTTAGAGACAAAACTTTTATTGCAGCAAATGGAACTGAAATCAATATACATGGAAATGACTCGCATTTGGGGACCCTGGGTATTGTTGATTTAATACTATTTATTTAACAGCTTGGCAAATGTGTGGTTTGTCTGTCTCGATAGATTTTGAAGAAAATGATAATGTTTTATAGTAAACAGTATAAAAATTCAAGCAAAGGCATCTTAATCAGCTCCTATAAAAATTAAATGAGAGATTGAACATGTCACAAGCTCAAGTCTGTTTTATCATGCTACTCATATTAATGCTGCAGCTTCTTTTGTGTTGGCCCCATTAATATTCATGAGGGCTTTAGAGCAGAAGTGCCTTTCTTCCTGGGGTTCCCTCCTTCCTTGTCTCCAGCCAAAATGCAAACCCTCTTCAGCCCCTTAGAAGCAGCAGATTATCTTCAAAAAGCTGTTGAATGTGAGCAGAAGTGACATCCTGGGTGCTCAGCACACAACTCCAGCTACAATAGATCATAAAATAAAAACACTGATTTTTCCTTAAACTTGAGGCAAAACTTGGAGGAATCAACCCAGTGGGTAACAGTGGGCAAGACTGCCACCTGCCCTGCTTTGGGGACATTTGGGGCCTGTATTTGCTTTAATTAGGGTTTGGGCTGGAGAGAAAAGTGATCCCTGGCAGGGCAGGAGCCTCCCCCAGGGCAGGGCTTGGAATGGGCACTGGGGAGGGCCAAGAGCAGGTGTTTAAGATTTAAGGGCATAAATGAGTCTCTAAACCCAGTGCTCCTCAAGCTGGGAGCAGGGAGCCCCTGGGATCAGTCCCCGAGTGGTGGAAAAGCTCCTGATGGCGTTTGCTGCTCTGAAAATCCAATTTTAGAGGATTGCCAGGAAGGAGGGTTTAATTCCTCCTTGAGGCTGAGGAGGCAGGTTGGTAGCTTGAATCTTCCCATGGTGGGGATGACTTCTCACTGAACATCAAATGAGCCAGGATAATATCTTCTTTGATGTATTTATGTTATAAAAGCCAGAAAGGTGTACTGGAAGATCAAGTGTCTGTCTTTGGAGAAATCCCTATCAAGGAGTTTGGAGATGAAGGTCTCTCTTGCTCCATGGCACTGCTAATGCAGTGAATGACAAATCATGAAGGAATAAATTTGCATTCATATTTATTGAAGGCAATCTTGAAATATCCCCAAGCAAGAGAGACTTGTGTTGTGAAAGAGAAATTAAGGTGACATTGGAAATCAAAGCAGTGGCTGTCGGAAGTGTCACTGCTGGGGGCAAAACTGGGAACTTTGGTGCAGTTCCTGTCCAAACCAGTGCCAGGAGAAAGGGGAATACTTTTAACTGGGGAAAAATATCTCCCAGTGAGGATGGGCAGGGCTGGCACAGGGTGGAATTCTCTGGATCCCTGGCAGTGCCCAAGGCCAGGCTGGACATTGGGGTGGGACATTGGGGCAGTGGGAGGTGTCCCTGCCATGGCAGGGGTGGCACTGGGGGGGATTTTTGGGCCCCTTCCAGCCCTGTCCTGTGGGAGCTGTCCCAGCTGGGGAGACCCTTCCTCACCCTCCATTCCTGGTGGGGTTCCTGCAGGAGGGCTTTTCCCAGCCAGCTCAGCCCTAAGCCCAGCTCAGCTCCAGCCTGGAGCTGTTGCTGGGGGTGCAGGGGGGGCTGAGCCAGGCTGGGGCATTGCTGAATTATTATTATTATTATTATTATCATTCTTGCTGGGTTCTGTCCCACAGCACTGCCAGGGGCTGGGCACCAGAGCTCTGTGGGTCAGCGTGGGGTGAGTCCCTCCTGTGCCATTGGCTTTGTCAGGAACTGCCCCTGAGCCACACAGGGCCAGCAGTGGCCACAGCAGCTGTGCCTGTGTGAGCCCACAGGGGATGGGCTGGGCACTCACAGCTGGGCTTAAACTGGGCTGTAAACTGGGCTTTATACTGGGCTTTCAACTGGGCTTAAACTGGGCTTTCAACTGGGCTTTATACTGGGTGTTAAACTGGGCTTTGAACTGGGTGTTAAACTGGGCTCTATACTGGGCTCTATACTGGGCTCTATACTGGGCTGTAAACTGGGTGTTAAACTGGGCTTTATACTGGGCTGTAAACTGGGCTTTGAACTGGGTGTTAAACCGGGCTTTGAACTGGGCTTTCAACTGGGCTTTATACTGGGCTGTAAACTGGGTGTTGAACTGGGCTTTGAACTGGGCTTTAGCACCCCCAGAGTTCTCCTGGGCTGTGCTCCCTCCTGCCTTTGCCCCTTTACTGCCCTGCCCCAATTCCCTGTGTGCCAGGGAGGGGTGAGGGGTGCAGGGACCCTCCAGGAGCTGGGATGGATGGATGGATGGATGGATGGATGGATGATGGATGGATGGATGCTCTCAGGAATCCTGCAGGACTTGGGATGGATGGATGGATGGATGCTCTCAGGGATATTCAGGAGCTGGGATGGGTGGATGGATGCTCTCAGGGATATTCAGGAGCTGGGGTGGATGGATGGTTGCTCTCAGGGATATTCAGGAGCTGGGGTGGATGGATGGATGCTCTCAGGGATATTCAGGAGCTGGGATGGATGGATGGATGCTCTCAGGGATATTCAGGAGCTGGGATGGATGGATGCTCTCAGCTGGTGGCAGTATAAGACATTGAATGGAGCAGCCTCTCCTGCCGAGCTCCCTGGCTCTTCCCTGGTAATCCCCCATTCCTGCAGCCCCTCATTCCCAAACCCAGCAGGGCTGGGGGGCACTGGCTGTGCCAGGTGATGTAGTTGTCACTCTGGGTTCAGTCCTTGCCCTCTGGGAAACCACAAAATTCCGACCATTTCTGCCTCTCCGTGGCTGGCAGAGATCAGAAGCCAAGCCAGGCTCAGGTGCAGGTACCTGAGTCACCAGGTGAGCAGCTCCTGAAGTCCCCAGGTGGGATTTTCATGGCAGAGGACACAGGTTGCCATCCCTCCTGCAAACCCAGGTGAGAACAGACACTGAGTCCCAAACTGTGGGTAAGGGCAGGGTCATGAACAGGATTTCATGTCCTTGCACTGCAGGATTAGTGCCCTGTGTTCCTGAATGCAAACCAGGATCCTTGCTCCAGCTTTATTTCTGTGCTGCTTCTGAGGCTTGCTTACTTTCATTAAGCTCCCCCCTATATCTCAGTTTTTAATTTGCAAATGTTGAAGCATTTTGCTCTTTGTTGCTGTCCATCAGACACAGCAGCAGGGTTTTCTTAGTCCAGCTTTCTGAACCAGCCTTCAATTCCTTATCTATATTCCCCAATATACAGGAAGATGTATTCACTCATTTATATATGTTATTCACTCATTGATTTATGTTATTCACTCATTTATATATGTTATTCACTCATTGATTTATGCTATTCACTCATTTATTTATGTTATTCACTCATTTATTTATGTTATTCACTCATTTTTTTATGTTATTCACCATTTATTTATGTTTAGCCACTGCATTAGTCCAGCTTTGCTGGAGTCCAGCATTCCTGGCCTGGTCCCAGCTGTACCCTGGAGAAATGGGCTGTTTAAAAGGAGTCATTTCCCCTTTTTCCATTCCCATAATATGGATTTGGGAGTTCCAGAGGTGCTGCCTGTGGGTGTTTCCCTTGTCTCTGCTTTGGGTAGAATCCCTGACTCACTAAGGTTGGAAGGGACCTTTGAATTCACCAAGCCCATCCCCAGGTGCCACCTCCAGGTGTGTTTGGGGCACTTCCAGAGGTGGGAGCTGCACTGGAAGGTCAGGAACTCTTTCAGGATGGGAGGATAACAGCCTTGCCTTTCCCCCCCAAAATTCTGGCAGTCCTTTCCCTGCAGAGGAGACAAAGGTGAGGAGTGAAGTGAGCAGAAGGGCAGCACCTTTGGGTGCTTGGCAGGAGCTGTGAGCAGATCCCTGAGCTCCCTGTGACCTTCAGGGCTGGTTCCCAGCCCAGCCCCAGTGCCTGCCTGCTCCAGCAGTGCTTCTGCCTTTAGCTCTGCCTCAATCACCCAAAGGTCAATAAATGCTCGTTTGTTTGAGCGCTGCCGCTTCACTGGGCTGGCAAATCCCCATCCCTGCAGCAGGAACAGCAATGAGCTTGGCTGATCCCAGGTGCTCCTGCAGCCTGGATTTGTAGCCCTGAGACTACAACTGGCACAAGTTAATAACCTCTTAAGGGGGGTTTGACCTTTTCCCCCTTAATCTCCTCATTTTCCCAAATTGGTTTGATTCCTGCCTGTTCCAGTCGAGCTCTGCAGCCTCAGGTGTCAGTGCAGTGGAGCCACAGCCACTCCTTCAAAAATTCATCTTTTTTTGGGTTGTGATGGGAGCAAAACTCCAACCAGCTGCACCTCAGCTGGACAGTCCAGAGGATGGAGAAAGGGATGGGCCCCAAACCACCTGGAGGTGGCACCTGGGGATGGGCTTGGTGAATTTAAAGGTCCTTTCCAACCTTAGTGGGTCAGGGATTCCAAGGTGGCCAAAGCAGAGACAAGGGAAACACCCACAGGCAGCACCTCTGGAACTCCCAAATCCATGCAGGTGTCTCACTTATTTTAGAATCCTCAAGGTGATGCCCCTGGCTTCGCTTCACATCATTAGGGATTCACCTCCTGGGGGAAAAACCCACAAAAACACAAGTATGGTGTGAAAATAACAGAGAGAAACCCCCGGAGGGGAGGGAGGCTGAGCCCAGGGAGCAGCCAGGGGCTGTGGTTTGGGTGCAGAGCCCAGGCAGGGCTGGGGAAAGCTGAGCTGCTCTGGATTTCTGGGATTCCTGTGGCTGCCAGCTTCTCTCCTGCCAGGCTGCAGAACCAGCTGAGGCACCCCTGGCTCTGAGCAGTTGTTGGAGCACCAGGAGCTGCTGTTTCAAAACAAAACCCTCGCTCACAGATGGCCAGCACTGCCTCGTTTGCAGCACAGCTCCTTTTCCCACCGGCTCTTTGGAGTTTTAAATGCCAGTGAACATATTGAGAATTGCAGAGGCATTAAAAATAAAAGACGTCTTTAAACTTGCAGCAAAAATAACTTGCAGAGAAATATTGCTAAAGACCATTGGTTCATCAGAAGAGATCTAAAAGGGGCATTTCAGATTGGCACAGTGGAAAATAAGAGGGAGAAGTGGCCAGGAGTGCAGTGGCTGTGGAGGGAGCTGTGGGCAGGGGTGGGAGATAAATGGAGCCCAGCCTGGGATGTTTCCTGTGGCTTTTCAAAAATGGATTTCTGCCCAACTGGTGCCTTGGTTTACAGAGTCATGTAGAAAACTGATGCTCCTACCCTCATACTGGCGAACAGGATTAATTTAAGAAAAAGTGAGTATATTTAAGGTACTTCTTTTGGGAGTTAAAAGTGCCCAAGCACCAAAGCACCAAGAGGTAACAGGATTGGGTAACACAAAAAAAAATCTCTCTTTAAAGGTTTAGCTTGGAACACCCTGAGCAAACTCTGAGGGATCAGAGAGTGTGTGGAAAACAAATCTAATTTAAAACAGCAAAGACAAGCCAATAAAGCTGATCCTATCAAACAGCTTCAATAGCTGGATAAAATGCAGAGCTGCTTTTAACCAGTGCAGCTCTGAACACACGAGAAAAGCTTTTTGGTTCAGTGTGCAGCCAGCAGTGGATCAGGGGCTGCACTGGTGACATTTCAAGAACTGATCTCTAAGGGATTTCAGGAATATTTTCTGCAGGGAGGGCAGAGCTCCATGGCTGGGGTCCTGAGGAGCTGCTGAGCCCTGGGGTGGTGCCAGATCCCAGAATGGTCTGGGTGGGAAAGGAACCCCAAATCCCCCCCAGTGCCACCCTGCCATGGCAGGGACACCTCCCACTGTCCCAGGTGCTCCAACCCCAATGTCCAACCTGGCCTTGGGATCCAGGGGCAGCCACAGCTGCTCTGGGCACCTGTGCCAGTGTATTCCCATGTCCATCTTTCTTTTTAGTGTGTTCATCTCCACTGACCTGAAAATCCAGAGGAAATCACCTCCCATTCTCCTTGTTCTTGCATATTTCTGAAGAAAAAAAATATCGTTGTTATCTTTAAATTCACATTGTTAAACCTCTGGGTGTTCTCTCACCTCCAGACCCTGCGTGGGACACCCAGCTTGGAAAATGTCCCATGCACTGGGCAGAAAAATAACAACCTAAAAATGGCTCTAAAGAACTGGCAGAAAACAAATGAAGGAGTGCAAATATCTGAGAAAATCAGTTAATCAAAAATATTATAAACCCAGGGCAATAAAACTATTATTTCTCTAAAACATATCATTAGCTCTAACACTCTGCTGCCCGATTTTATTGAAATTGAGGATGTGATAGGTTTAAAAATTGAGAGATTTCTCTGTTTTAAAGTTAGAAAAATACACATGACTGCTGGGGAGAGGAGAAGGAGCTGGGCAGGAATTCAGAGTCCAGAGAGGGCTCCTTTCCCTCACCCTCCTCTCAGGGCAGGGTGGTCCTGGCAGCCCCTCTCACGGGGAGAACTTTGGGTAGGGAAGGGAATAAATGTGACAAACCAGGAACAGTCAGCATCTCTGTGCGTCATGCAGATAAATAAAGAGAAAGAAATTACTGGCTGGAGATGGCAGGGAGCTCTGCAGGGGCACAGGCAGCACCCTCCCCTGGTGAGCTGCACCCCAAAGGAGCCCCAGCACCCTCCCCTGGTGAGCTGCACCCCAAAGGGAGCCCCGGCACCCTCCCCTGGTGAGCTGCACCCCAAAGGAGCCCCGGCACCCTCCCCTGGTGAGCTGCACCCCAAAAGAGCCCCGGCACCCACCCCTGGTGAGCTGCACCCCAAAGGGAGCCCCAGCACCCACCC
>JAOTIY010000256.1:34665651-34684150 GCA_027123655.1 Muscicapa comitata | reverse complement strand
AGCTCAGCCACACAAAACAATCCTTGTCCAGCCCAGAACCAAGGACAGCTCTGCAGCTCCAGCTCCAAAAAGTGCAAACAGAGAGAATTGAGGAGAGAATATGGGAGGGTGGGACTGCAGAACCTGGAGCTTGGGTTGGACAATGAGCCCCAATGTGGGAATAGACCAAAACTTATAAAAATGTGAAAATTTGTGACTCTGAGTCCATCTTGGGCTGTTGCACTGCCCAGGGTGAGTCCTTTAGAGGGTTTTAATAAATCCCTGCTTTATTCCTTTAGCTCTGCTCCAGCTCAGCCTCTCTGTTGCTCCAGGATGGTGTTGGACACTCCCAGTGCTGGGGCAGAACTCTCAGCTCTCCTGGTGATGGAGTTGGGTTAACCCAGCCCAGGAGCAGGATCTGTGCTCGCTGTGTTCAGGCAAGGCTCGTGGGTTGTGGGTTGGAAATCTGATCATTTCCAGAATTATTGTAAAACTGCAAATCCCCAGGAAGTGGCACCCAGCCAACACTGATGGAAAATATGCTGGAAGTTGAGGTGCTGTGCTTGTGGGGTCAGCCCTGAAGCAGAAGAGCTCCATCCATCTTCTCCCAGGGCTGGATTTCCTAAATCTCCAGGCTGGAGGGGCCTGGGGCAGCCTGGGGTAGCAGAAGTGTCCCTGCCAGGGCAGGGCTGCAGGAGCTTTAAGGTCCCTTCCCATCCATTCTGTTATTTTGTGATTCTATGTCATATTGCAAATCCCTCCTGCTTTTTGCAAATTCAGTCCTGGATCTAGAAAATAATTCTGAATGAGTCTATTAAAAAAGAATTCTGATCAATCTTAAAAGGAAAAATGAGACTTACAGACAAAACATTTCGAACTATAGCAACTCTATAAAAATTATTTTTTGAGAGGGGTCTTTTACAACCTAATTCTATCCTTATTTTCTATTTTTAACCTTTAATCAAAGCTTCTGGCTTGTTGGGAAATACAATAAATCTTTATATCTCCAAAGCTTTTAAAGTGTTCACCATGCCTGCTGTTCTTTCTGACAGGAGATTTATCCTTTTGAGTTAGAAATTTTCTATTATTTGTGTCTGAAACGGTTGAAAGCCGAAGTGGGGCCTAATGAAGGTGTGGGATGTGTGGAGGCTTTTCAAGGCAGGGACATTCTGGGAGAAAGTCCCATTTTTGTCCTGCAGCTGCTTTTGCTAGATCTGGAAGAAGAGGCCAAATAACTCATTAACTCTTCCCTAGTTTCGTATTGATAAAAATATTTAAAATCCTTCTGAGTCATTAGTTTTAAGGCATTGAATTCCAAGGTTTCCTGCCTGACTTTTTCTGCTTGTTATTGCCTATCTGCTCAAAAGTTGCTCCAGGATTTGGGTTCCTTCTTTTTCCCTCTTCCCACTTTGGAATGAATCACTTGTGTGCTTCAGCCTGTGGGATGCTGGAAGGAGCACAAGGAAGGAGCACAAGGAAGGAGCACAACCCCAACCCTGCAGCTGTGAAGGGTTTGTCCAGCTCCTTTTTCCTTGGCTGGAAAGGGGGAAGGAAGAGCTGCTGGAGCCAAGCTCTGGAATGGGATTGACATTTGGGAATAGATGTGCTGACATGGGAATCTTCATCCAGGTAATCCCTTGCGTTCTCGCTTTATTTCCTGAGAAATATTTATTTGGGGATGGCTGCTGTTTTTCTGGAGAGCTGGAAGTAAATAATGCATTTATCGGGGTATTTCAAAGCATTTATTGGGGTATTTCAGTGCATTTTAGGATATTTTATATTTTTGGGGTGTTTCAAGGCCAGGGCTGGGGCACTCCCTGGCTATCTCCAAATGATGGGAATCAGATCCAACAGCTCCTACTATGAAAACTTAGGGAAGCTGCTGCAGCTAAAACAAGAGTTTGTAATCCTTGAGTGCCCAGAGCCATGGGGGGAGTGGGAGGACTAGAGCTGCCCTCTTTTATTTATTAAATCACTTTTATAGTCTGGAAATTCCCATGGATGCTTCATGTTCCCTGATTTTGTTAATGCTGCCTTTAAATTTATCTTTAAATTCTTATAACTGTCAAGCTTTGCTTATGGGTTTTGAGCACATGTGAATTAATTTCAGACAATTGCCTTAAAAGTAGGAAAACGCAGTGTTTGTGCAAGGCTTCTACAATATTTTGTCCTGAACTTAAAAATGCTTCATACAAACCATCAACATTTTGAGTGAGTAATTCTCCTAAAAATAACTCCTACCTGAGAGGGAAATGACTCACCTTGTAGGTGAGTCAGCCCCTGGACCTCAGAACCCCCAGAGTTTCTTCCTAGCCCAGGTGGGACAGTGTCACATTCCTGGGGAGATGAGGAAACACAGTCCCAGCCTGGTTGGGGTTGAAAGGAGCCCTGGCAGTGCCCAAGGTGGGGCTGGAGCCCCTGGGACAGTGGAAGGTCCCTGCCCATGGCAGGGGAGGCACTGGGGGGGATTTGAGCTCCCCTCAACCCAAACCAGGCTGGAAATCTGGATTTTATCTTAAGGTGGATAAATCTGGATTATCTGGATTTTATTTTAAGGTGCACAAGTCCAGACCCACAGCTCCCTTGGACAGCTCTGCCTCTCCTGGGGTGGTGCAGTGCCCATCCCTGGAGTGTCCCAGGAATGCCTGGAGGGGACACTGAGTGCTCTGGGCTGGGGACAAGGTGAGGATGGGGCACAGCTGGGACTGGATTATCACAGAGATCTTTTCCAACCTTTTTGATTTAGGAATTCTCTGATCCCAGCCTTGCTCTCCTGCCATCACCAGCTTTGAGCTGCAGTACTGATGGCCCTGCATCTTCCTTCCCTCTGCTTTCTAGTCCATAAAGTCCCTTTGTGATTGATTCTCCGAAATGCAGCTCCTGTTTTCTATTAACTCTTCCTCACAGCGTCCCCAAGGAGCAGCTCTGAGCTCTGCTCCCCCAGGATGAACCAGCTGGTGCTTGGATTTGGGGCTCTGCCTACCCTGAGGGAATTCTAGCACCCTGAGCAGGGTTTCCATCAGGAATGGTTCTGTGACAGTGCCTCAAACTCCTGCTTCCCACAGCTTTGGGCTGTTTTTCACAAAGGACCCACAAGGCTCATGGAGGTGTCCACATGCTCTGAACCTCTTCAGCTGAGAACTCCACGGGGGCAGAGCCTGCTGGTGATTTCCTGCTGTTCCTGATGGCAGATTGCCTTGGGCAGGGCCTCTCCTGCTGGGCTCAGGGACCTGCCTGGCTCCTGTGGCTGCCCTGATGCCGTGTCTGCGTGCCCAGGGTGAGGAACGGGCACCGTGGGGAAAGGGATTTGTCACTGTCTGTGGTGTCTCTTTGAGCCTGAGATCACCCACAGCACAACATTTGGGTGGTTTAGAGTTTGTGTTTCCCAGCTCGAGCACTGAAGAAGAGTCAGGAGCCATTTTCTGAGGTTCCCAAGGTTGTTTATCCTTTCTTATCTAAGGAATTCTTTCTCTGACTCACAGAGATCTCTTCAGCACGTCGATCCAAGGCACACTGCCTGCCCTTGGGGCAGGACTTATCTTTTATTCTATAAATTACCTAATGTTTACAATTACTTTCCAATATACGACACTTACATTGTACTGTCCAACTTTGTCCCAAACCAATCCAGAAGTGCCATTCTAACTCAAAAGATGGACTCCACAAAGAAGAAAAAGAAAACACATACCACGCCCAAAATCCTCCATCTTGACTCTAAACTCCTTATTATAAACAATTCTGTAAATTCACTTTTCTACCTTCTAACCATCTAATTTATGCTCCACTTATTTTTTTGTGACTTGTAATTCTTCTTGCAATTATGGTAATTTTTCCCAGGGACTAAAATCGAATCCACAGGGGTCTTGGGCACTGTGCCAAGGCTTCTGAGCCCCCTGCCCGGGTCTGGAGGTGTCCAGGGAAGCCAGGGGAATATCCTGGATTCCCACAGGGACTCACACTGAATCCTGAGCAACCTGCCTGGAGCTGCTGCTGCTGGGCTGAGCTCTCTGGGCTGAGCTCTCCCTGCTTTCCCAGTGTCCTTTCTCATGGCTGATGTCCCCATGCACAGGAGTGACTGTCCAGCCCCAGGTCAGTGTGGGGCTGACCCTGCTCCCTCCTCCTGCTGGTGTGTCCTAGAGCTCCCAGCTTTGCACTGGACACCACGTGGATTTTCCAGCTCTGCCCTCAGACAAGCAGTACCCATCACAGCCTCCCCTGGCTGCAGTTCTGGCTGTGATTGCAGATAAAAGATATTCCTGAAAACCCAAACACAGCACGGACCCCCCATCTCCTCATATTTATTGAGAAGATTTGTCTTTCACCTCCTGGCCAAAAAAAACCATTTTTTTTTCCCCAGTGGTCTGCTGAGGTGTGAACCACACTGGCCTGGGTGATGGGGCTGCACCAGTTGCTCCAGGATATTTTGTGTTGAGTGGTGTCCAGACGGATTTAATGCCACCTGAAGGGCTGTTCCTGCCTGGCTGAGTGCTCCAGCCCCACTGAGAATCAGAGAAACCTGATCTGTGACAAGTGGCATTGAAAGGAATTGTGATCCTGGGATTTGCTAGCCGTGGATCAGTTTAATTAGGAATGGCATTGTGCTGATTGGAAGCTGTGCTCTGAAGGATTCGTTCACTTGGGTTTGGATGTTAGAAATGCATGGAATTCCTCAAGGCTACGCATTTGGAGTGAGCTAATCCTGCTGCTGCACCAACCACAGCCTTGGCAGTGCTGGGGGAACGCTTGGATCCATGGTCTGGGAGGGCTTTTCCAGCTGAAACCATTCCAAGTTTCTGGGAAGACGAAGCTGGGCTCTCTCATCCCGGCTTTTAGGGAACGATTTCACCGAGCTCACGCTGAGGATGTTTAAGGCAGAGGTAGCTGGAGCTGGCAGTTCATTAACAATGAATGGCATGGGCTAAGCTGACATTGCCCAATGGGCCATTAAGCAAAACTGCTGCCAGCAGCTTCAAACTCTCCTGCCTGGAGTGACACATCTGAACGAGGAGCTGGCATCTCAGGAACAAAGCAATTCCTGGAAGAATGCACTGGAAGGGTTTCCTTGAACTGCAGATTTTTCCAGGGAACTCGTCCTCTGCACAGCCACAGCAACACTTTGCAAAGCACAGCTCTGGGATGAACCCCAAAAGTTCAGGTTTTATCCAAACACCAATGCTTTTTTGGGTTCTGGTGGCTGCCCCTGGATCCCTGGCAGTGCCCAAGGCCAGGCTGGACACTGGGGTTGGAGCCCCTGGGACAGTGGGAGGTGTCCCTGCCATGGCAGGGGTGACACTGGGTGGGATTTGGGGTCCCTTCTGACTTAAACCTCTCTGGGATTCTGTGATCCTAGGAAAAGGTGCTCCCTGGAGAACAGGAATTCTGTTCAGCTGGGTGAGGAGCAGCCTTCTCTTCTCCCTCAGCTCCTGTTCACCTTCAGGAGGAATCAGCACAGTCTGGTGTCTGTCCAAACCCCTCTGCTGGGCATGGCATGTGCCAGCAGGTAGGGAGGGAAATCCTCATCGAATGAGAGGGTTGGTAACTGAAATAATGAGATTGGAATTAAAAATTCCAGGTTTGAAATCCTGTGTGGGACAGGAAAGTTTGGGGAAAGCAGCAGGGCCAAAGCTGTGTTTGTGTCCTGGGCTCTGCCTGGTGGAATTTGGTCCCTGGGGATGCAGAGGGGGGCTGGGGGTGTTTGTGCTCACCTTAACACAGGACTGGGTGTGCTGGGGCAGGGTTTCACAGGGCACAGCCTCAGGAAAGTCATAAAGGAACCCCATCCCTCAGTGGGGCTGAGACTGGGAACATGGAACTCTGATCCCAATCCCAAATTCAGCATTACAACCCAACATTAAAACATCACTGCAATAAAAAAGGCAAACCTCCAAATTTTTTCAGTTTGAAGTCTGAAAAGCACATTCAGAGCAGGCATGGGGGGATTTGGGAGGGGCTGGAGTTTGCTTTTGGAGTGTGCTGGTGACAAAACTGTTGAAGTTTTCAATGTCACTTGGAATACTTGAAACACAATTAATCAATGCCTTAATGACAGCTGCCCCTTTGTGCATGCTGAGGTAATTGGGTTGAAATTCCCCAGCTGCCTGGTGCAGATGTCCCTGCCAGAGCTGGGATTGCTCAGAGTGGGGATGGGGCTCTGGCAGCTCTGTTCCCAAAATAAGGCTGCTGGAGCAGGGGTATCTGCCCACTTGTGTACAATGGGGTTAATTCATGTGTCACAGAGTGATGGGACAGTGGGGATGGGACAGGGATGGATGGGATTGGGGCAGGAATTCCTCCCTAGGAGGGTGGGCAGGCCCTGGTACCGGGTGCCCAGAGCAGCTGTGGCTGCCCCTGGATCCCTTCAGGGCTTTCATGGGGCTCTGCAGGGCCAGGAGCTCCACAGCTGCTGTGGGAGGAGTGATTTGATGGAGATCTGACTCTTCCTTGGCTTTTCTGTGCTTCCCAAAGCCTGAGCTCACTAATCTGGGTGACTTTAATTTGATATCCACCAATTGTGGCTGTGCTGATCGATATTGGTAATATCAGTTCACATGGAAATTTTCCAGGAGCTGGAGCATTTGTTCCACACTCAGCCTAAACCAGCACAGCAATTTTGTGGGGCAGTTTGCTTGAGACTCGAGCTACACAATATTTTCCAAAGCCCAGCTCTCCAAAGTGTTCATTGCCTTTAGCCTGAGATTGTTCATTATTTTTATTTATTTATTTATTCATTTATTTATTTATTTAATTTTTGTTTTTCACAGCCCCCAGCAGTGACCTGGGCTGGAAATCGCAGCTCCTGGAGCCTGCTCGGGTCAGCCCAGAGCGGCTGTGATGGAGAGGGATCAGCACCTTGGAGAGCTGCGATCAGGACCTTGGAGAGCCACGATCAGAACTTTGGAAAGCTGCGATCAGGACCTTGGAGAGCTGCTCGGAGAGAGAGGGATCCCTGCTCCATCCCGATGGGAAGTGTCCCCAGGCAGGTTTCCCTGTTCCATCCCAATGGCAATGGGAGTGTCCCCAGGCAGGTTTCCCTGCTCCATCCCAATGGCAATGGGAGTGTCCCCAGGCAGGTTTTCCCTGCTCCATTCTCACATGCATGGTTGGGCAGGGTCACTGCTCCCCATCCCACCAATGGCAGGTGGAAACCACCCCAAGACTGAATTTCTCTGCTAAATAAAGAATTGTGCTGCACTGAACAGTTACATTGGGAGCTGAAATGTTTCAGCAGAGAAGTGTCCTCTACACAGAGGAATTGTTTCTCAAATAGGAAATTTGCTTCTCCTTGCCCTAATTTATAGAAAGGAAATATCAGTGCCAAGGGATAAATTCAAGTAATGACACTGTAAATCCCCAGGCTGTGGCAGTCAATAAGGTGAAGGAGGTCCTGGTTTTCAGGTTATTTCCAGCCCAGGTGATCTGACAAAAAGCTGCTCTACAAGTTATCCAACACCTTTTCTGGGAGGTCTTGCAGAATTTTTCTGCTTGGCTTAGTAGTGACATTTAAAGCTGGTCTAGAGCAATTACTTCTGGGTTTCCTCTATAACATAAAATCCTTACTGTAGCAATTCTGAAAAGAGTTCCTTTTTTTTTTTTTTTTTTTAAATCCTCTGAGGTCTGAGTTGAATAACAGGGTTTCATTGGGAGGTTTGGGGCACTGATTTTAGGTGAACACCATTTGCTGCCAATACACAATCCCAGCAAGGAAAACTCATCACCATGGCACCACATAATCCTTGAAATGCACCAAGTTTGTGGGAATAGAGCTGGTTCTGATGTGTCCCCACTTCAGTGGTGTCTGTAAGGGGAATAATTCTGGTAAAGTTTGTCCAGAGGTTGGTAAATGGTAGAACAGAAATGCTGCCATGCAAGGGGAATTTGCAGCGATTTATAAAACTTCTGGAGGCCAGGAAAACAATCAAACTCTGTTCTAGTGAGAGGAGAAGGCTGGGATAACGCTCCCATGGGAATTCTGAGAATTGCATATTGGGGCTGAGGCTGGACAAGCTGGGTCAGACAAACGAGGCAGAAAAGCTTTAGCTGAGGCTCTGTCCAGCCCCCTTACACCCAAATGCCTAAAGTTCATCAAGTTTCTCCTGAACAGTGATTACAATAATTATAACACAGCCACACATCCCTGCTGCTGGCTGCAAGCCATCCACGCCCATCCCATCCCACTGCCATTCAAATGGCAATTTGAATTTGAATAATTTGAATTCGGCGTTCTAATGCAGGTAAACAAAAGGAACGCCCGTGTTAGTGGCAGCCCCTGCCTGTTTCTAATGGCTTTGGCAATTACTGAGATGGATGGGCTACTGGGAGAGGGGCTGGGCTGAGTGAGGGGCTGGGAAATGAAGGCTGGGGATGACGGATGCTGAGGCCTGAGCTGGTTCTTTTCTCCCTGCACAGCTCCTGCAACCTCCAAGAGGATGGGGAAATGCAGAGCTGCCTCCTTCCCAGGTGGGCTGAGCTGCCCTGTGCTCAGCAGGGCTGTTCTGAAGGACAGGTTGTCATTGTCACCCACTGCTGTGTGTCACACTCAGTGTTTTCCCTTGGAGCCCGTGGCTGTCCCATAAACACCCTGATCTGGCACAGGATGCCCAGAGCTGCCCCTGGATCCCTGGCAGTGCCCAAGGCCAGGCTGGACATTGGGATTGGAGCACTGGGACAGCGGGAGGTGTCCCTGCCATGGCAGGGGTGGCACTGGGTGGGATTTAAGGTCCCTTCCAACCCAACCCATTCCATGATTCCCTCTCTTTGTCCCCAGGCTTTCCCAGGCAGCACATTCTAATTCCTTTCTGAACACCTGGCTGAGTTTAGCCTCAGACCCAGAGCAAGGCCACAGCTCAGCTGCCAAACAACAGAGCCAAGATCTCCAGGGATTTCCTGTCCTAAATCCAGCCCAGACCATGTGGGGTAAGCACCATCCCTCATTTCCGAGCTCTGCTGTTCCCTTCAAGCTGCTCCAGCCCAGTCTGGGCATTTTGTCTCAGCACATCTTGGGTGGGACTGGTTAAACCCTGCCTAACTCAGAAATCTCAACTGGAGAGAGAACTCTCGCTTAGAGTTGGGTAAAAGTAAAATGTTGTAGAGTGTGAGGATCTCACCTGCACCGTGTGTAAGGCTGGGGAATCCATTTAGAAGATGAATGATTTAATATTAACAGCCCTCACCCTATGAGCAGAAGTGGGTAATGTACAGCACAGGCACGGGCTCTGCCTGCCCCTGCAGCCTGAATTGCCAGTGTTTATTTATTGCCAATATCATCAGCAATGTCCTGAGCCTGCGTGAGGCTGCTGCTCACAAACCACGGGAATGTTTCTAGATGAAATAGAAGATGGATAAAAAGGATCTTTATCCTGTCAGTTTGATGAATAATTACAGGATGGCAGCCACTAAAGAGCTGTGCTTGATGCAGGTTTCACCGGCAGAGTTGGGGCTGACAGAGAAATGGGGTTTTTTACTGGATTAACAAAAGCTGTGTTTACAATCCAAAAATTGACTGGATGGCCCCAGTCCTTTATAGGGGTATTAATGCACGTTTAATTCAAATATATGGCATTGATCTGGGTTTGTTGAATGTAATGGAGCTCCCAGCACGGTGGGGCTCTGAAAGGCTCAGGCTGCAGCTCTTTGCCTGACTCCACGCTTTCCAAGTCTGTTTTTCTGCAATTAATGACAATCTATGAACTCCCCTCGGCACTGCCATCGGAAATCAGTGCCTGTGATGAAGCTGTGCCACACACACCCCTTTGGGGACACATCTCCAGCCTCATGCTGTGCCTGTGTGGGCTCCTGGGGTTCCTCTGGGTGATTGAATGCTGAGATCCCGATCTGCTACCCCAGAGATCCCAGCTGGAAATGTAATCCTGGGAATGAGCGTGTGTTTGGAATCACTCTGTTCTGTAGGGAAGGGCTCTGTGCAGGCAGGGACTAAAACCCCACTGGTTCCTCCCTGGAGAGTGGGAGAGCACAGTGGGGATGGGACAAGGGGCAAAGCCTTGAGCTGAAGGAGGGTTTAGAGTCTGGATCAGGAAAAATCCCTCCCTGGGAGGGTGGGAGGCCCTGGCACAGAGCAGGGGTGGAATGCCCAGCCTGGGCAGGGTTTGGAGCACCCTGGGGCAGGGGAAGCCCCAGGACTGTCCCCATTTGTGTTCCTGAGTGCTCTGACCCCTCAGCTCTTTGCTGAGCTCAGGGCTTTGCTCTCAGAGAACAAAATCTGCCGTCACCAGGTGAGAAGGAATACGGGCAGAGAGCCCCCAGCAAAACCTTGAGGTGGACTCAGTGTGAAGAGCCTCCTCACTTTTTGAAGCACGTTTAGTTTGGAAATTAGCCCGGAAAGTGCATCTGTCCCAGCAATTTACACCTCATTGGCTAAGCATAAGGAGGGA
Organism: Muscicapa comitata; assembly: GCA_027123655.1. Taxonomy (NCBI): domain Eukaryota; kingdom Metazoa; phylum Chordata; class Aves; order Passeriformes; family Muscicapidae; genus Muscicapa; species Muscicapa comitata. The sequence goes on along the minus strand of JAOTIY010000256.1, from coordinate 34,673,783 downwards.
GGAAATGAAGATGATTAATTAAGGAAAAATAAATTAGTCTCGCTTTGTGTGGACCGTGGCTGATTTGCCTTTGTGGAGAAAAGCTGCTGGGGCTGGTTTGGCCCTGGGTTCTGAACCAACACCTGAATGTGTGTGAGGCGCTGGCAGGGAGCAGCCCTGGGAGCTGAGCAGGGCTTTGCTGGGGAAGGGAAATGTGCAGTGCAGCTCAGAAGGGCTCTTCCCCCGTGCTGCCATTTGTCTTTCCATAAGGTTTTGTTCTCACTTCATTCTGTGCTAAGGTTGATGCTAAATTTGCTATTTTTGACATGTGAGAGTCTAAAGGAAAGTTAATCCCTGAGAGTGGATAAAACTTTCCTGAAAGTAAATTTATTTGGGGAAAAAGATCTTCTAATAGTGTTTGGGATCTGGGTGGAATTTTTTCTTGGTGCTGGTGTAAGTCAGGAGCAAATCAAGACAAGCCTGGTCTGTCCTTGGCAGCGACTGAGGGGGGATGTTCCTTTGTGTGAGCCCCTCAAGCCATGGCAAGCAGGGGTCCCTGTGGTCCTGTGCCCACCTGAACTCCCACCCCAGGGGCTCTGGGGGGGCTCTAACTCAGTTTGTTAGTCTGAGCAGCCCCTGGTAACTCCTGTGCCTCACTGCACCAGCCCTGACATTGCAGAGGTGAGGGTGTTTTATTCCTAAGAAAGCACTTTCAGTCCTCTCTTCTTTTAGAGTTTAACGGGGCTGCATTCTGTTGGTGGTTGGTTATTCTGTGCCCCTCATTACAGGGAAAAAATCTCCTTTGGAGGATGCATCCAGGCTCTGCTTTGTGGGACACCAAAGGTTTGAGTTCATTTTGATATGTCAGAGTCAGAAAAAAAAAAAAGTTATGAAGATGAAAAGATTTACGACCATCTCCTTTGGACTTTGCTCTCCCTTCAGCAGCAGCCTCTTTATTGGCTCCAGGAGGAGGAAAATATTCTCTGAGATAATGAGACTGGCAACTTAAATCTAAATATTGTGGCTTTAGCTCGGAGCAGGGCAGAGCTGCACACACTGGCAGTTTCAGTGCCTGACCCTCAAACCCACAAGGGAAAACCTCGAGGTCACCCTTGGGTGAGAACGAGCAAAGGATGTCCTGGGATGGGGAAAGAAGAAAACTTGAGGTTGATCAAGCCTTTTGAAGTGAGTTTTGCTCTAGCTAGACTGAAACTTGTTTAAAAACCAGTCAATTAAGGTAATAGGCAGCACACTCTCGTGCTAGGGAGAGCCAGAAACGAGCAGCACAAAAAAGAGAAGTATTTCCTCTGCGAAGCCACTTAGATGAAGCAGATCAATAAGGCACCTGTATCAGGGGAAAACAGCCATCAGTGACTCAGAGCTGCTGGGTTTGAACAAATCTTTGGGCAGATGGGCACAGCAGAGCTGCTCTGGCTGCTGGGAGCTGTCCCTGCCCCTAATTGCTGTCACAGCAGTGAGGGCTGCCTGGGGAAGGGGCACACGGGGACAGAGCCTTGAGGTGATACGGGACAGAGGAGCTCAGGAGTTGTGTGCCATGCCATGGATTCCTTAGCCAGCCTCCACTCTGGCTGTGGGAGTGGGAAACTCCATCTCTCACCACATCAAACACTGCCACAGAGGGAACCCCAGCTCTGAAAATCCATCTCCAGCTGGGCTTCAGCCTGGGAATCTGGGAGTGGCAAGGCTTCAGGTGCAGGGCTCCTTGCTCTGACCCTCCCAGGCCAAGGAGGGGATTTGGGGGCAGCAGCCCCAGTTGGGGGCAGTGGGATGGTGCCAGCAGCCCCAGTTTGGGGGCAATAGGATGGTGCCAGCAGCCCCAGTTGGGGGCAGTGGGATGGTGCCAGCAGCCCCAGTTTGGGGCACTGGGATGGTGCCAGCAGCCCCAGTTTGGGGCAGTGGGATGGTGCCAGCAGCCCCAGTTTGGGGCACTGGGATGGTGCCAGCAGCCCCAGCAGCAGTTCCAGGGTTTCCCAAGGAAAGCCCATTTCCAAGCAGAGCTTGGCCAGGTGCCTGCTGCTCCTTTCTCCCTTCCCAAAGGAGCTGCTGGCAATGTGGGGTCTGAGCTCACCCCTTTGTGCCCCTGCCAGCCCCTGTGGCTGAACCAGCCCGAGCTGACAGGGGCTGCAGGAGTGAGGGGAAGGCACTCAGGGCAGCAGAGCTGTTTTTCACTCAGGGAAGCAGAGCTGTTTTTTCTCCTCTGCTCTCCAGTTCTCCTCAGGATTACAAGAGCTGCTGTCTGTAAAACAAACAAGAGCTTGTTCAGGTGTGAATTCCCTGTCCTGGGGCTCTGCAGCTTCACTCCCAGTCAGGCAGGAGCAGAGAAGCTCCAGAGAGAGCTCAGAGCCCTTGCAGGGCTAAAGGGGCTCCAGGAGATCTGGAGAGGGGCTGGGGACGAGGATGGAGGGACAGGAAGGTGTCCCTATCCATGGAAGGCAATAGGTGACCTTACAGGATCCTTAAAGGATCTCTTCCAAGCCAAGCCATCCTCTGGCTCTGTTCCTTCTGCTCTGCAGCCCAGCCTGAGGAGATGCGGAATTTTTTCCGTCTGACTTCTGCTAAACAAAATCTGATGGCAATAGCGCATCAATAAGCTCGCAGGGTTTGTGCTGAAGATGCTTGGCAGAGCTGAATGATTCCTTGGGGGGATTGCTCTGCACTTTGCAGCCTCCTCCACGAATCTCTCCTGGGGCTTTAAAGGGAGAAGCAGCAAAGGGGGAGGTGGGATTCACCCATCAGCGATTTTATCAGTTACTTCCAAAGCCGTGCAAAGAAAATGTTTTATAGGTGGCTCTGTTATCTGCTACTCCATCTTCTTATTACAGGAAATTTCTTAGCAGGATGTTTTAATATCACTTTCTCTTTGCTTATCAGGAAATCTAACGCTGGGCAAACAGGCCCCAGCTGCTTGGTGGGGTTTATCTGAGCTCAGAAATGCAGTGTAATAACCAATCTTTAATAATGCAGCACGGGGCTGTGCCTGGCTGATTTATAAACTTCATAGCTGCAGCAAGTCCCAGCTAACAGGGATTTACTGCTCCCTGTGCAGCAGCATCCCAGCAGTGCTGGGGGAGCAGATGGGAGCTACAGGAGTGTCACTGTTTGTGTCAGCAGGGTTTGGGATAAATCTGTGCTGGGATCTGAGCCCTGCCTTTGGCCAGGCAGAGCCTGGAGACAAGGAACAAAGCACGAGGGGAGAGGCAGGACAGCTCTGGGGTGTCTGTCCAGAGCTCAGTGCCCAGGAACTGCTCCCGTCCTCCCTAAACCTGCTCCTTTTTCATCCTAACCCCCAAGAACTGGGCTTAGCAATGGCACACAAGTGCCAGGACCCCTGGAGAGGCCATTTGGGTCCTCTGTGCCTTGTTGGCCTGGGCTGGCCCCCTTTGGAGCCCTTCCACAGCCTGGTTTGGGGGCACAGAGGTTTCACCATTCCTGAGAACATCTGGAGTTGGTTTGGGGCACAGAGGTTTCACCATTCCAGAGAACACCTGGAAGGTTTGGGGCACAGAGGTTTCACCATTCCAGGGAACACCCAGAGGGGTTTGGGGCACAGAGGTTTCACCATTCCTGAGAACACCCAGAGGGGTTTGGGGGCACAGAGGTTTCACCATTCCTGAGAATATCTGGAGTTGGTTTGGGGCACAGAGGTTTCACCATTCCAGAGAACACCCAGAGGGGTTTGGGGCACAGAGGTTTCACCATTCCAGGGAACACCCAAAGAGGTTTGGGAAGAGGCTTTGGAGCAGCTCTGGGCTGGATCTGGGAGAGCCTGGAGAGCTCTGAGAGCTCCTTCTCACTCCAGCCTTGCTCTCCAGAATTCCAACTCCTCAGTTTTACAGAGCCTGGGTGCTCTGAACGTGTGCAGCCAGCTGGGCTTTGCCTGGGGGATAATCCATCACGCCTGTGATACTGCTCCTAACAGTGATAACAGCTCCAGATGGCACCAAGGCACCGGGGCAGCTCCTGCCCCTGGAGTGGCAAAACATCCTCAATATCAGCTTTGAACGTGGCACATCCAGCCCTTCCAAGAGGAGGTCACTGAGGTGAAGGGGTTAAATGTGATGCCAGGCTGGGAGATCTCAAGATCTCCCTTTTCCATCTGAAGGAAGGGAAGCTGCAATTGGAGATTCAGGATAAACAAGGATTTGGGGGTTTTCCTGTAAGGAGCTTTTAAAACACCTTGGGTTGTGTTAAAGCATTTGTACAAAGTGATGAGTGGGGAGGTTTGTCAACATCTCCAGTCTCAGCTGCCTTCAGAAACCCAAATGTCAGAGCCAAGAAAAACACAGTGAGAATTGGCTGAAAACTTTGAACTTTTCAGGGGAATGAAAGCAATGACGACATTATCAACAAATTCTCTTAAAAGAGATATTCCCAGTGCTCCCAGGGCTCTTGAGAAGGAGGCACTTCCCTGAGCTGGAGCAGAAGGGAGTTAACTGCTGAGGGGGTGAGCTGAGCTTTTAAACAGGCTGGGACGAGAATTCTTCATCCACCTCTTCTCATTCTTCAAATGAACAAATGGCAGAAATCTCCATGTAGTGGTTTTCAGCCCATTATTCTCGCTGGTTGTCAGGGCAGCTGCTCGCTCAGTTACAGAGCAGGGGAAGGGCTGTGCTCGCTCTAAAGGGCATCCTTTCACTTCTTCTGTTCCTGCTGCCACTTCCAGGGGAGATAAGGGAAATGAGGTTCTATTTTTCCCTGTGAATACCTGTTTATCCTCGTTGTCATGTCTCTGCTCTGAACCCTGGGGATGCGGTGGGAGGATTTCTCTCGCTCCTCCTGGGGCTGTTGCACAACTAAATCTCAGCAGAAGGCAGAGGGTTCTGGCACAGCCTCCTCAGCTCGTGTGTGTCTCTGGGGGAAAAATAGAATTGTGGAGTCAGGGAACTTGGAAAAGACCTTGAGGATCATCACAGACAGGGCTGGAGAGGAGGGGTCAGGCTGAATTCTTGGAGTCATGGAATGGGTTGGGTGGGAAGGGACCCCAAATCCCCCCCGGTGCCACCCCTGCCATGGCAGGGACACCTCCCACTGTCCCAGTGTCCAACCTGGCCTTGGGCACTGCCAGGGATCCAGGGGCAGCCACAGCAAATCTGGGAATTCCATCCCTTCCCTCCTCACCCTCCCAGGGAACAATTCCTGCCCAAAATCCCATCTCAGCCTAATCTCTGGGTCACACATGCAGATATCTCAGTGGTGGCTCTGCCAGCATTTCCTCAGGCACGTGCCTGCTGCTCTGCCCTGCCCAGCCCCAAACCCCTCTCCTGCTCCTTGAAAAGCAGTTTTATGCCCTTGGTTCCAGCAGGAGGGCTCGTTCCCCCTGCTAGGTTGGCTTTTCTCACAAATACATGGTTGAGAGCTTTAATCTGCTGCAAGCAGGTGCCACTGCAGGTGAGCTCTCCTAAGAGCATATGTTTAATTATGCTGCTGAAGTCAGAAAAAGCTGTTATTTTAAAAAACTTCCTTTAATAGTCAGGATGAGCGTTGGCAGCCAAACATTCTCAGCTGCAGATGCATTCAGCTTATTATTTCACAACAAATTTCAGGCTTGCAAAAATATTGAGGGAGCTTAAGTACAAAGGAAAAATTAGAGAGGTTTCATTCAGGGAGCTGTGGTCAGCTCCCAGAATCCCTCAATTCCCAGGAACTGAACGGAACAGAGAAGCCTCAGCCCTAGAGGGAAATCTGGGATGAGAAGCTCTGGGTAAGTGGATGAATGAGATCAAAGAATGAAGGTGTGTGTGCTTGAAATCAAAGAAGCCACGGATTCCTGTCCCCAGGTGCCACAGCCACAGGTCTGTTCAACCCCTCTGGGGATGGGGACTCCCTGGACAGGCTGTGCCAGTGCCTGACCACCCTTCCAGGGCAGGAATTTTCCCAATCTCCAATTTAAACCTCCTGTGGCACAACTCCAGGCTGTTTGCTTCAGTCCCCTGGGAGCAGAGCCCAGCCCCACCTGGCTGCAGCACCAAGGCTGGAGGGGTCAGGAGCTGGGGGACTGAACATCCCTCCATCCAAACTGGAATTTCCTATGGTTTTCTGGGAAACAACAACTCACAACTGACTCTCTCAGAGAAATGTGGGTCTGTGATCCCCAGGCAGGCTTTGGAAGGAGCAGGAAGGCAGCTCTTGAAAGGAGGAGGAAGGAGCCTTTGGAAGGAGCAGAAAACCTTTGGAAGGGGCAGAAAACCTTTGGAAGGGGCCTTTGGAAGGGGCAGAAAACCTTTGGAAGGGGCAGAAAACCTTTGGAAGGAGCCTTTGGAAGGGGCTGGCAGCCTTTGGAAGGGGCAGAAAACCTTTGGAAGGAGCCTTTGGAAGGGGCTGGCAGCCTTTGGAAGGGGCAGGCAGCCCACAATGGGAATGCTGCACCAGGATCTCGTCCCAGCTGCAGGGAAGGCTCTGCTGTGCATCACTGCAGACTCAGTGACTTCAGGGGAATTTTATTTACAGGTAAATAATCCTCAGCACCGAGCATTAATCTCAGAGCAAGGGCTTTGCTCCCACTTTGCTCTTTGTTTCCTGCTATTGTGAGATGAATGCCAGGCAGGATGCACTGGAGAGTGCTGTGGCAGTCTGGAAGTGTCTGGGTTTGCAGTTTGCAGCCACAGCTGTGCTCCCAGAGCTCTCCCAGACACATTTGCTGGGAGCCTTGGCTGTCTGGAGTTCAGGCTGTAACAGCCAGGTGCAAATCCGAGGCGATGTTTCCGCTGTCTCCTCTCCTGCTGAATTAGAGCCCTCTAATGATGAACACTAAATCCATCCTGAAGGCTTCCAGCCAGCTGAGTTTCTCTGGGAAGTGTTGAATCATCACAGCAGAGGGGTTTTGCTGGAGCAGAAAAGGTGATTCTGCCTCTCTGGGTGACAGTGACCCCGCTGCTCCCAGGGCAGGTGATCCAATATCTGCTGGGCTGTTTGAAGGGAATGGCAGCAGGGCAGGGGCTGAGCCAGGAACTCTCCCTGCACTGTGCCCAGCCCTGAGCAGAGAGCAGGGAGAGGCTGGAATCTCCTCCCTGGGGACACTCCTGGACACAGCCTGTGTCCTGTGCTCTGGGGTGACCCTGCTTGTCACTTGTCCCTTCCAGTCCTGGCAAAACCAACACTGCCAGCCTGCTTGGTGGGAATCCCCTTCCAGTGCTGCTTCCCAGGAGAAGGTGTCACTAAAATTTGTGTGAGCAGATATCCCCATTCAGGCTGCTCCTGCCTCCAGGGCTGCAGGGTCCTGCTGGGAAATGCCATCTCCATCCCAAACCCCTCACTCCTCAGCTCACCCTTCTGAGGAAAGGCAAAGGGGGCTCTAAACCTGCATCGAGCTCCTGCTGGAACCCCTGATGCTCCAAGTGTGCAGCAGTTTCATTGATTCTCAGCCCAAATCAGCAGTGGGGCACAACTCCCACCCTGGCACCAGTCCCACCAGTCCTGGGAGGTCTCCACCTCTCACAGACCTGGGGTTCACTGCTCCCACACCCACACTTAGAGATTCACTGGGCATTAACCTGTCCCAAAATGTCTTTTAACTAGAAATTTACTCATTTGCCTTTGTGGTGTGATGTGACATTTGCTTGATCCTGGTAAAATAGGGAAGAGTTCCAGCGCTGCATCGAGCGAGGGGTAAATTATTCATATGGAAATCTTTACATTGGTTTCCTGAATCGGAGGCACCGGGAAAATTGGAAACCTCAGCTAATACCCTTGTAATAATGTGTCACCCTGGAAGGAATTAGAGCTCGGATTTTGTCACTTTTCAGCACTTTCTGCGAGCGCTGCTGCTCGGGAGGCTCTGAGCTGGCAGAGGGAAAGCTCTTGGTGGAGATTGCAGGGCAGGGAATATTGTGGGAATGTTGCCGGGCAGGAAATGTTGTGGGAATACTGAAGGTAAGGAATATTGTGGAAATATTGCAGGGCAGGAAATGTTGTGGGAATACTGAAGGTAGGGAATATTGTGGGAATATTGCAGGGCAGGAGATGTTGTGGGAATACTGAAGGTAGGGAATATTGTGGGAATACTGTGGGAATATTGCAGGGCTCCTGCCAATATCCCATCTAAATCCACCCACTGTCAGCTTAAAGCCATTCCCTGTGTCCTGTCCCTCCATCCCCTGTCCCCAGTCCCTCTCCAGCTCTCCTGGAGCCCCTTT
>JAOTIY010000256.1:34610007-34622286 GCA_027123655.1 Muscicapa comitata | reverse complement strand
TCATCAATCAGTGGAACCCATCCCATTGTTTCTTTTCTCTCTCAGTGCTGGTTTTATCTACCAGCAGACCCACAGCTGGTTTGTAAAGACAAATCCCTCATTCCTCTTAGAAAGGTTCCAGCAGGGGCTGAAATCCCAGCCTGGAGCTGTGGGGTCTGAGCCCAGCAGGGTCTGGGGCAGCTCAGCAGAGCTGGGATCAGCAGAGCTGGGATCAGCAGGGCTGGGCTCAGCAGGGCTGGGATCAGCAGGGCTCAGCTCAGCAGGGCTGGGATCAGCCTGCCAGGATTTGCATCATTTGCTTTTGGAAGCAGGGCTCCAGTGGGGTTGAATAATCCTGCTATTTTTGTTATTAAATGTGTCGGGTTCAATTCTGTCACGGTGACTCCTGCTCTTGCAGCTCTTGTGATCAGAAACCTCGTTCAAAGTGGGGAGCTGCTTTCTGGTAAATTCTGCTGCTCACAGACTTCTCGTGTCAGTCTGAACTTTTTCTTTTTTTTTTTTCCCCAGTTATTGGCAATGTCAGAATTTGGCACAAAAGGGGGAATTCCTGCCTGGATCACAAGGGCAGCACCAGAGGAGATCAGGGGGTTTTTTGGGATGGGCACAGGGGCTGGAACAACCATTCCCCAAAAAGGGGGAGAAATGAGGGTGCTAAACCCTGCCTAAAATGATTCCTCTGAGGGGTTTTTAAACTGGGCCTCTCCATTTTCCCAGGTGCTGCAGCAGGGCTTTGAAGGGCAATCAGAGCTGGGACATCCCAGGATTGTCCCTGTGTGCTGGCACAGAGGAGCAGGACACTTCACAGCATTTGGGGATTTTTCACATCCCCTAAACCCACCAGCTTTGGGGTGTGGGGCTCTGCTGGTGCTGCCACTGTGATGGAATCACTGAATAATTTGTTTTTCAGGGAACCTTCAGGGGTTATCCTGTCCCCTCCCTCAGGGCAGGGAGCGTTTCCCTGGCTTGGTTTGACATTTCAGGCACCCACAGTGCAGGGCAGAGCTGTAAAATAAGGCTGGATGTGACACTCAGCTTCCAGGGGGGTTGATTTGGTTTGATTTCACTTTGCTTTTGAAGCCTCTGTGCCTTCCCTCGTTTCTCTGCTCATTTGGTGGAAATTGCAAAAAACCCAGGTTGTTAAAAGAAGAGAAAGTGGAGAGGGAGATTTTCCCCCAGCACAGCTCGTTGCAGAAGGTGCTCATTGTCACTTAGCCCTGACTCTGCAGATTTTCAGGAATTCTTGCTGACTTCCCATCTCCCTTCCCACTCCAATAAGCAATTTACTCCAGCATTCACCAGTTCCTGGAGTGGTTATGGCAATGCATATTGAAATGAAAGCTCCAAATGATCCTGCAGGAGCACAAGTGCAGCTCCTGCCCGTGCTTGGAGCCAGCAGGGCCTGGGGTTTGCTGGAGATCCACAATCATGGGATGGGTTGGGATGACCCTAAATCCCATCCAGTGCCATGGGAGGGACAGATCCCAGTCCCAGGGTGCTCCAAGCCTGGCCTTGGACACTTCCAGGGTGATAATCCCAGGGAATTATTTTATGGAACAGGCTGGTGATGTCTCTCCCTGGTTTTGTTCTGCTGTACCCTGATTTATCTGGGCATAAATCTCCCTCCAGCTGCAGTTCTGTGCCTCATGCTTTTATTTCTCATTTCACCAAAGACACAAGACCCCTCACTAGTTTTCTGACCTCCTCCTGGGGCAATTTATTCATCTGATGGGATCCAGTGGGGTGACTTGGCTTCTACACCATCAATTTTAAACTAAAAAAGCCCAAAGCATTTCAGTGCCAAAATCCAGAAGCAGCTGCTGCTTCCCCCAGTCCCTGTGCTGGCCTTGAGTGCCCTGTGCCAGGCTCTGCCTTTCCAGGGACAAACATCCCTGCTGTGTCACCTCTCCCCTTCCAGCTCGTGTTCATTCTCCTGTGCTCCACCCCAGGTCACAAATGGATTATTTTTGTTACTTTGCAGTGCAGCAGAAAAGGAGCTCTTCAGTAGGAATTTCCATATTGTTTTTTTTTGTTTTTTTTCCGTTTAAAAATGGGAAAACCCAAACAAAGAGAAACCCCAGGAGAGATGGATGAGGGAGTGCAGAGCAGTTGGGGTAATTCTGCCAAAACCAGGGATGCTGCCAGCATTTCTGGGTTGTTTCTGGTTGGGCAGGAGGCTAAAAAATCCTGATTTATAAATTTTCCTCCATGCTGACATTGGCTGCATGGGGATTCCCCATCCCTGGCAGTGATGGACAGCTGGACATTGGGGTTGGAGCCCTGGGGCAGTGGGAGGTGTCCCTGCCGTGGCCCTGCAGGGGATTTAAGGTCCCTCCACCCCACACCAGTCGGGGATCTGGGGTTTGGGGTGCACAAAATGCACAAAATGCTGTTTGTGCCAGTCTGTCCTTGTCCCCAGGAGCCCAGCCCTGTGTGCCCCTGGCTGTGACATTTGCTCAGTGGATCCCAGCAGGGATTGGGGGGCTGCTGGCAGGTCTGGGGGGGCAGAGCTGTGCCCTGAGCCCCCTGGCTGGATCCCAGCAGGGAGGGTGAGCAGGGCTGGGCTGGGCACTGCCAGGGGCTGGGGGCTCTCTGCATCATCTCTGCATCATCTGATGGGCTGAATTTTGGGGGGGCAGAGAGGGCAGGGCAGCAGTGCTGAGCCCTGCAGCAGCTGTGCCAGCTGTGCCAGCTGTGCTGGGCTGTGCTGGGCTGTGCCAGCTGTGCTGGGCTGTGCCAGCTGTGCCAGATGTGCTGGGCTGCTCTCCCCAGCAGTTGCTGTGCTGCTGCTCAGCACACAGCCCACGTCCCCAGCTCTGAGGCACAGGCAGGGGCACGTTCAGGTTCACAAGGTGCTTTCAGTGAACGTGTCTGGGCCTTGCAGAGGAGCAGAGGAAGGAAGGGGAATTGCTCAGAGGTGGCTCCTGGGCAGCCTCCTGTTCCCCCAACAAGAATTGCCTTGAGGAGCAATTCCAGTAATGACAGGATTGGACGAGATGAGGATTTATTCTGATTATTCTGATTCCTTCTCCCCACATCCTGCACCCCAGTCTCCTCCTGGAATGTCCCTGGTGTGTCCCTGGGGTAAGGGGAGCAGAGCTCAGGGGCTGCAGGGGGCTGCCTGCTTGGTAAAAAGTCTAATTTTTTTTTTAACTACTGCTTAATTATTCCTTTTCTTTTTTTTTTTTTTTTTTTTTTTAAGCAAAGAGACTTCTCTTGTCCTTTGCAGATTGCCAGGACTGCCCCAAATTATCTCATCAGGATGGACTGTGCTTCTAGATGAAGCAATTCCCTGGGCCCTGATCTCCAGAACCTTCTGGGGTCAGGAGATGATGGCAGCAATAATAAAAATGGCTGGGTGTGTTTCTGGGCCTGCCTGCTGGACACAGGGGCTGCAACTGCTCATTTCCCTGCTCCTTCCCCTTAGGCTGACCTCTCATGTCCCAGGATGTCACCAGCCCCTCCTGCCTGGGCCTGGGGACAGTTTGGTGGCACCAGGATAAGCACTGGGGGCTCCTCTCACAGGACACCCACAGCAGGGGGGGTTAGGTCTGGTATTAGGGAAGGTTTTTTTGTGGAAGGGGTTGTAAAGCACTGGAACAGGGAATGGTGGAATCTCCATCTCTGGGGGGGTTTCAGAGCCCTGTGGATGTGGCACTTGGGGACGTGGTTTAATGCTGGCGCTGCTGGTTGGACTTTCCCAGCTGTGGTGACTCTGTGACTTCCTGATCCCAGCTGGTGCTGGTGGCACCCACCTTGGGGCTGGGAGTGGGCAAATTCCTCCAAAGTGAAGTTCCAGCAGTGACAGAATTGGATGAGGTATGGATTTATTCTGGCTCTTTGTCCCCACACATCCTGCACCCCAGTCTCCTCCTGGAGTGGGCAAATCCCTCCAAAGTGAAGTTCCAGCAGTGACAGAATTGGATGAGATGAGGATTTATTCTGATTGTTCTGATTCCTTCTCCCCACACATCCTGCACCCCAGTCTCCTCCTGGAACACCCCTGCCAAGCTCTAAGCTGGGTTTATCTGCTGGGCTGGGCTTAGCTGGGGCAGGAGCTCTGTGCTGCTGCTCCTGCCCGCCCCCATCACTCAGTGCTCAGGGTTATTCTCTCTCTGGCAGCAGCTCTGAGCTCTGCCCTGGCTCCTTCTCTCAGTTCAAGTGCAGGTCCCACAGGAGCCGTGGGGAGCAGCAGGAGTGAGTTCCTGGAGATGCTGCCGGGGCTGCTGTGAGCTGAGCTGTCCCTGCAGCCCCGGCAGGGACTGTCACTGCTGGCACTGGTCCTGCAGCTCCCCACGCTGAGCTGGCAGGGCAGGCACTGCTCACGTCCCCAGGAGCAGATCTCAGACATTTCAGTGCCTGGGCTCAGTGCCAGGGATGGCCAGGGAGGGGCTGGAAAACAGGGGAGACACTGGGATAAACCTGTGCTGGGGACAGAGCATCCTCCCTCTGACCTTCTCCTGTCCCTGTCACCCTGTCCCTGTCACCTCCTCCTGTCCCTGTCACCTCCTCCTGTCCCTGTCACCTGCTCCTGTCCCTGTCACCTTTCCCTGTCCCTGTCACTTTTCCCTGTCCTTCTGACCTTCTCCAGTCCCTGCTAACCCTGTCCCTGTCACCCTGTCCTTCTGACCTCCTCCTGTCCCTGTCACCTCCTCCTGTCCCTGTCACTTTCCCTGTCCTTCTGACCTTCTCTAGTCCCTGCTCACTCTGTCCCTGTCACCTTCTCCTGTCCCTGTCACCTCCTCCTGTCCCTGTCACCTTCTCCTGTCCCTGTCTCCTTTCCCTGCCCTTCTGCCCTTCTCCTGTCTCTCCCACTTTCTCCTGTCCCAGCTCATCCTGTCCTTCTGACCTTCTGTCCCTACTCACCCTGTCCCTGTCACCTCCTCCTCTCCTTGCCACCTTTCCCTGTCCTTCTGACCTCCTCCTGTCCCTGTCACCTCCTCCTGTTCCTGTCCCCCTGTCCCTGGGGAAGGTTTTTGCTGCCAGGGGGACAGAGCAGGTGGGGCAGTGGAGCTGGGGCTCCCAGCCCAGATGTCCCCTCTGGATCCCACCATCAGCCACCCAAATCAGGGCAGGGCATCCTCAGATTTCTTGCCCTTCCCCTTCTGCCTTGGCTCCTCTGTCCCTGCTGCAGTTCATGGACGTGTGGGTGGCTCTGTGCTTGGGAAATGCCTGGAATAGTCTCAGGAATGGGCAGGAATGGTTCTCCAAAGGCCTCCCTGGCTCTGCAATCACCCAAAACCTCACAGTGAAGAACTTTTTCCTCCTCCCTCGCCCTCCTCAGGATTGTTTAGAGTAAAATTGGCTTGAATGTAATCATGAAGCTCTCGGAGTGAGGGTTCACATCCAGGTGTAATTGCAGCCCAGGTTATGTTCAGTTCAGACCAGAGGCTGACATTGCATCGTGACATTCAACTCCATCCAGGCTTTATTTGTATTCCAAAGCCATCAATTGCAAAGACTGCTCTTCATAAGCACAAAGAGCTCCAAAGCATAAATATTTATTCCTTAAAGGTTAAGACTGCCTTAAATCATTCCTGCTTATTTGGTGAGCAGCAGTTATAATTAAAATAAGCAGTTGAACTCGATCTGCATGTATGAAGTGCATATATATGTGTATATAAATATATATTTATCTATACTTGACTCTGGTGCGGGTGGAAGCCGTGGGATAATTGCTTCCATCACATCAAAAGATGCACTGATATTGTTCCTGGATTGGATAATAAATCAACATAAAGAAGCAGCTGAAATTACATAATGGCAAGTCACGTTTGAGCAGCAGCGAGGTGGGGAATGAGCAGAGCTCGTCTGAGTGCTGCCTGCAATTGCAGGGGATAATGATGCAAGTGATGGAAATTATCCCAGTTTTGGGTGTAGAGAATTGATGGAACCCGAGGACGGGGCTTGGAGCAGCCTGGGGAGGTGGCACTGGGTGGGATTTAGGGTCCCTCCAACCCAAACCAGTCTGGGATTGTGTGTTCTGTGTTCAATATTGTGCTGTGGCAGGTGGAATTGCAGGGGATAATGATGCAAGTGATGGAAATTATCCCAGTTTTGGGTGTAGAGAAATGATGGAACCCAAGGACGGGGCTTGGAGCAGCCTGGGGAGGTGGCACTGGGTGGATTTAGGGTCCCTCCAACCCAAACCAGTCTGGGATTGTGTGTTCTGTGCTGGATTTTGTGCTGTGGCAGCTGCAATTTCAGGCACACAGATCCATGGGGGTGTTCAGGGTGTGTGAGTGGGCTCTGCTAAGAGACTGAGGGTTTCAGAAACGATCCAAGCCACTCATAACATGGGCTGGGAGCTGTTTGATAGCCCCTGAGTAGCTGGTGAAAGGAAGGGGCAGGAAATCCTGCAGCCTGAGCTGGGAATTGTGTCATTCCCAGGCTCAGCAGGGATGTGTCTGTACAGGCTGGCAGTGGGACATGGGGACAGCTGGACACCTGGATTTACCCTGGCAGGAGCTGGGGCTGTGTGGCTCAGCTTCTGTAGAACTTGTGCCCAGTTAATTAGAAATAAATGCTGATATAAATGGAATAAATGTGAGGTTCCACCTCAGATTTGGCAGCAGCCAGGAATTCTGCAGGACTGGGGAGCCTGGTTTAGCTGGGCTGGCTCTAGCAGCAGCCCTGGCTTACTGATTATTTGCTCATGAATAATGCACACGAGCAAATCAGAGAGTTTCTGGTTTGGCCTTGTCCGAGCAGACTGTGAATCCCTGGATAAAGCTGCACTTTTAAAGTATTGGCAAAATAATTTCCCGTGGCCAGAGTGGGACACAAAGAAGTTGTGCTGAGTAACAGTGGAAACCAGAGGAGTGTTATTTAAAATGAGAGCACTGATCTTGCTGTGACCTGCTGGGAGGGCATTGATCTACCCTGGCAGATTCTTACTTTGAGGGCCACATTTTCATTGATTTTAAATTTCTGGCGCTGTTTATTGGCTGAGAACCCGTGGGCATCGTGGCCAGGGATTGAGCTGAGCACAAACCTTGTTTTAACCCTGCAGTGGGGGCAGGGGATGTGTTCAGCAGGTGAATTCACTGAATCCCTGAGGCTGGAGAAGCTCCCTGGGATCCCCAAGGGCAGCTGCTGGTGCAGCACCTGCTGACCACTGACCACTGACCATGGCCTCGAGTGCCACCAGTGCCTTGATGTCCCTTCGTGGTCACCAGAACTGATGCCTGGAAGGGCTGAGCTGGAGCAGAGACCAGGCAGAGCAAAAGGAATAAAACAGGAATTATTGAAAGGATTCACCTTGGGCAGTGCAAGAGCCTGGATGGGGCTGGGTCACGAGTTTTACACTTTTATAAGTTTTGGTTCATCTATCTGCACATTGGGGTCAGTTATCCAAGCACAGCCCCAGGCTATGAAATACCAGCCCCTGCTTTCCCCTTTCCCTCACTGTGGTTTCTGCTTTTTGGGTACCAGTTGTCCTTGATTCCCCAGCTAGAAAGGAATTGTTTTATTTAACCCCCCTGTGAAGAGAACTTACCAACACCTAACGTGAAGTTTCAGAGTTACACAGAACTTACCAACGCCTAAAATGAAGTTTCAGAGTTACACAGAACTTACCAACACCTAACGTGAAGTTTCAGAGTTACACAGAACTTGCCAACACCTTACGTGAAGTTTCAGAGTTACACAGAACTTACCAACACCTAAAATGAAGTTCCAGAATTACACACCGAGCAGCAGAGATTCTAAAACCAGAAAAGCTAAAACCCAAGGCATCACCACGAGCTGGGGGAAAAAGCCAAGGCTATGAAAGGGAATGTTTATTTACCAGGGCAAAACTCCACTCTTCCACTCTTCTTCCTCCTTCTCCCCTTCCACTCTTGTCTCCTGATTTGCTGGCAGGTTCTGCCTCCAGGCTGGAGGCGGCCGTGGGCCCCTTGGTGCCAGCACAGGTGGCCCGTGTCACCGCCGTGACCGCGCCCCGCGTCACCCTCGTGGCCACCAAGCTGATGGAGCAGGCTCGGGCAGGTGGGTGCTGCTGCCGTGGCTGGAGCCTGTGTGTGTGAGATTCTATGGCTGTGTGTGTGTGAGTCCACTCTGCTGCTTCTTCTTCTTCTTCTCCTTTTTCTTCTTCTTCTTCCTCTTCTTCTTCTTCTTCTTCTTCTTCTTCCTCTTCTTCTTTTTCTTCTTCTTCTTCTTTTTCTTCTTCTTCTTCTTTTTCTTCTTCTTCTTCTTTTTCTTCTTCCTCTTCTTCTTCTTCTTCTTCTTCTTCTCCTTCTCCTTTTTCTTCTTCTTCTTCTCCTTCTCCTTCTTCTTCTTCTTCTTTTTCTTCTTCTTCTTCTTTTTCTTCTCCTTCTCCTTCTCCTTCTCCTTCTCCTTCTCCTTCTCCTTCTCCTTCTCCTTCTCCTTCTCCTTCTCCTTCTCCTCCTTCCTCCTCTTCTTCCTTTTGTTCTTCCTCCTCCTTTTCATTCTCTCCTTTCATTCTTCCTCTTCCATTTCTTCTTCTATTTCTCTCACCCCAATACAGGGGATTTTATTCATAAATTATCCAATCAGCTAAGAACACGAATCTAAAACATTCTCCCTACGCCTATCAGAGCTCAATTCTAAAGTATGTCAGTCCTTACTCATAATTTACACACAGAGTTTTATTTATTCACATAAATGGTTCTAGATGTTCTATCTAGAAATGCAGGCAATGTTCTGTTACATTTTTGTTATGTCCAGAGCTAAGTTTCAGAACTTTAAATTTGGCTTTAGGGCTTTTTACTCTCTTAAGGCACTTAGAGTATTTTCCTACTTACTTAAAACTAAAGCTAAACTTCTACTTCATGTCTGTGTGGTTTAACAGATTATAATTTTTCTAGAGGCTTTAATTTAATTCTTGTATTTTTTCTCTCTCTCTGAGGGACTCAGATTTCTATTTTATAGAAAGCAGCAGGTTTTCCTCAGCAGTTTTGCCTTGCTGTGAGTTTGTTTCTCTCCCATTCAAAGTGCTCCTTTCCCCTCCCAGATGGTGGCAAGGACTCGAGCAGAGCCTCGTGCCCGCCAACGCTGATCCTGCACGCCGAGAGGAAGAGCGTCCCCCGGGGCAGGGACAGTGACAAGGTCAGTCCTGAGCCTGAGCCAGGGTCAGTCCTGAGCCTCCCCAGAGCCCCCGGGAGCCCCTGGGCTCACAAACCCGGGCCAGGGTCAGTGCTGGACACTCAGCACCCCTCCCTGCAGTGGATTTTGAAGAGCCGTGGGTTCCATTTCTCTTGGGGCTGTGCAGGAGCTCTGGCATTGCCAGAGGATCAGGGGGGACACTCAGGGCTGGTTTGCTCTCCGTGGAATCCCAACTTTGGGATTGAAGGGATCCCAAATCCCCCCCAGTGCCATGGCAGGGACACCTCCCACTGTCCCAGTGCTCCAGCCCCAATGTCCAACCTGGCCTTGGGCACTGCCAGGGATCCAGGGGCAAATCTGGGAATTCCATCCCCACCCTCCCAGGGAACAATTCCTGCCCAAAATCCCATCCATCCCTGCCCTGTGGCAGTGAAGACATTCCCTGTGTCCTGTCCCTCCATGCCTTGTGCCCAGTCCCTCTCCAACTCTCCTGGAGCCCCTTCAGGCTCTGGGAGCTGCTCCCAGGGTCTCCCTGGCTGCTCCCCACTTGTTTTGGGGGTGACTGATGGTGGCTGGGTGCCCTTGGGCTGGTCCCTGTCTGCAGACAGAGGCAGAGCCTGGAGCTGCTGCTCCCAGAGCCATGAGGAGATGGAGTTTTTCTGTTTTTTTGGTGACATTACAGCCCAAATGATTTCCAGACTCCCAAGAATAGGAAACAGGATGATGTGAAAAACATAAGGAGACCAAAGCTTTGAGCACTCCTCGTGCTCTTCTGGATAAATGGAGCAGAAAAGTCTCCCAGGTTTCAGAGGAGTTATTGTCATGTTATTCTCTCATACTATTTTGTTGTAGCTCTAACAATCCACAGTAACACAGAGCCATATTCTGCTGTGTTGTGCCTGTGTGAAATAACAGATTACTCGTGGTGTTGGGAGCTTGGTTTGAAGTCCATGACATGGGGATTAGTGTACAAAAGTTTGTGCATAGATTCTTATATTTTTTTCTTTTAGCAAAGATATTATTCATCAGAAAAACAGCATAAGGTAGACCCCAGTTTTAAAAAGCAACTTGATCCTGCTTCACATACATAAAGACAAGTCAGACAAACAGACTCTGCTGTTGAGGTCTGGCATTGAGGAACTTCTGGCTCTGGCTTTATTTCCAGCTGGAGAAAAAGCTGCAAGAATCAGGGACCCTTTGGGTGTCCCCTCAGTTCTGGGAGTGAGAAGATTGCTGCCAGGGGTTGCTGTTCTGGCCATCACCCTCGCTGTAGTCTCCATCATTTCTCATGGATGCACTGCTGATGGGCTGTGTGTTTATTGCTGTGCTCAGGTCTCTGCAGTTCTGAGAGACCCCCCCACCACACCCCAGCCTTGGGAAGCCCCAGGAGAGCACCCCCAGCCCTTTCCCAGCACAGCTCTGCACCCCTGAAAACATCCAGCCTGCAAAACTCAGCTGGGTATGTGCAAATCCCAGTTCCCTTCTTCAGCACTCTCATCCCCACATTGCTCTTCCAGAGGAAAAGAAAGAGAAAGGAGCAGGGGAAGAAGCACATTTTTATTTACAGGTGCTTTCTGTTGGCTCACTTTGCTCCTCAGCCCCTGCAAGCACGAGCTGCCATTGAAAATCAAATGAATTCTCAATTGCTTCCTTCCAATTCAATCAGGGGAGGGAAGCAGAGACCTGCCAGGGCACGGGAGGAAGCGTGGAGCAGCAGGGAGCTGCTTCCTTCCCTCCTTCCCTCCTTCCCTCCTTCCCCAGGGACTCCTTGGGGACAAGGGACTGCACCCCCAGGGGACACAGAGGGGGAGTTTCACCTCCCTCCACCATGGGCTTGGCTGCTGTTCCTGCTCCTGACATTTCCCACTTGGCTTTTTCTTCCCTGGATTTTCTTACAGGTGTTTGTAACACTGTGCCATCTCTGCATTTCCAGAGGTGATGAGGGTGAGGTTTTGTTACAGCTGGGAGGAATCCCTTCACTTTTCTCTGGGAAGAAAAAAGGTCTGACTCCAGATTAAATGTTTTAAGGTTTTTATTTTGCTGATACAGTCTGACTCCTGGCTACTGTTGTTCATGGAAAAAAAAGTTGTATATTTCACATATTCCTTTTAATGTTTTTTTTTTCCACCCAAAGGAAAAAAAGATATGTTGACACTTTATAGGAAATGTTTCAAACCACTTCCAGAAATGTCTTTTAAAGTCAGTGGGCATTGGCAGAATTCCTTAAGAACTCAGGGCTTTAGGATTAAATAGTCAGTGGTGACATTAATACTCAGGTATTCCCCTCTAATTGCCATTTGTTCTTATTCATACCCATAAATCTTTATTGAAAGGGAAAGATCATCTTTTCTTCAGTAACTGACATAAGTTTTGAACTATCAAGCATATTGCAGTCTGTGGAAACAGGGAAAAAAGTGATCTACAGCAGGTAATTGGCACAAGATTTTCAGTTTTAAAACTTTACACACCATGATCTCAGAAGTTCTTTTTGAAGAACATTTTGATGAGTGTAGTTTAGTGCAGCCAATAACCATACCTTGCTTTTTTACAGTGTTTGTAACACTGTGCCATTTCTGCATTTGTAGAGGTGATGAGGGTGAGGTTTTGTTACAGCTCTGAGGAATCCCTTCACTTTGAGAAGAAAAGTGGTTTGACTCCAGATTAAATGTTTTGAGGTTTTGATTTTGCTGATACAGAAAGTGTGAATCCTCAGTTTTGTCACAGCATCACAGAGCTGTTTTGTTGGAAAGGATCCTAAAGGCCATGCTGTTCAGCTGGAGGTTGTTCAGAGGCCTGTGCAGCGTGCTGTTGTCACTGTCACCCAGTGACTGTGCATTTCTGTGTCTCAGCAGGGCAGAGTGCAGGCTGAGCTGCGAGGGGCCCGAGGAGCTGCCGGAGCCGCTGCAGCAGTGCACAGCCTGGCTGAGAGCCTACTTCAGTGAGCCAGGGGGCCCAGGGGGGCTGCCCCTGCCAGCCCTGTGTCACCCCCTGCTGCAGAGAGGTCAGTGCCACCCCTGGGTCACCGCTGTGTCACCGCTGTGTCACCCCTGTGTCACCCCTGTGCCACCCCTGTGTCACCCCGTGCTGCAGAGAGGTCAGTGTCACCCCTGTGCCACCCCTGTGCCACCCCTGTGCCACCCCTGTGCCACCCCTGTGTCACCCCTGTGTCACCCCGAGCCTACTTCAGTGAGCCAGGGGGCCCAGGGGGGCTGCCCC